>CAJQUW010001508.1:0-64815 GCA_907163375.1 Prostheceraeus crozeri | reverse complement strand
GTGGATATGCATTCAACTTAAATAATCTGCATTAACGGTCCAACAGTGTGGATGCAGTTCTAAATTATATTCTTCGTGAATATTCGATGATCCGACTTACAGCATTGGGTTGTCCTTAGATCTTTATTCATGAATATAAACCGGTGTTTGTACCTTAAGATAAGTATCTTCTAAGCTACATGTACTACAGAGGAGATTAAGTTGGGAGAATGAATAATTCAGTTGTTTGGGGTTGTATTTTGCGCTACAATGAAAACACGCTTCGATTTCTCCCTTTCACATGAAAGTCGCAGTTGCACACGCGCTCACACACCATGATGATGGGTGTGTTATGTAAATAGAATTGGAACGATGGCAGTTTCACTATGCTTTCACTGATCAGTCGAACCACAGACTGCTCCAACCAATAAACCATGGACAACTGGAGGGACTCTCTCTACAAGTCATTGAATCAACAAAGCTATTAGTAAAACACGGGTATTGATCAAGCGGTATTCTAAAATCTCAAACCAGGCATTGATCAAGATTCAAACTCATGATTGCTAAATGCCGAAAAGTAGATTTATGTTACGTACGCATAACAATAAATTCAACATTCTCCCTCTAAGAGTCCACATGCACTCTTCCAAGTTCCTCCTCCTTCAAATGGACAGAAAGTGGACAGCACTATGAAACCCCACCTTCCTCCTCTGCCATCCACGTGGATTATGGACGACCCTTTACATGATATTTGAAAGCTAATCTCTCGAGTACTTTGAATGACCATAACTCCAAGAAATTGATAGATATGTTTTCTTCGTATGGTCTGACTTGCCGAGTTGACTCTCTGACTCATGACATGGGTGGTACTATCGATCTCGTTTTCTCAATGACTGATTTTGGTCCCATTGATGTGAAAGAGATGGATCCAGGTTTATCGGGTCACTATCATGGAACATTGCTACATGTAAAAAGATGCCTGTTTACAACAACGTGATTTTTCGACCATGAGAGCAACTTAACATGCTTGACCTAAGAACATTGTTGACTAACTCTCCTTTATACAACTCAGATTTGTGGATTGATCTGAATGTTGATAGCTTGCCCATCCATTTGATGACTTAGTTACTCAACTCATTGATCATTTAGTCGCTGCTCACACTGTCAAAATAAGGAAGAGAATCTTGGATCCATGGTTCGTCCAAGAGTGCCGTGAAGCGAAACGCACCGCTCGTCGCTTAGAACATCGTTATCGTCTATCGTGTATTGAAATTACACTTACCAACAAATATTGCCTCTTTGGGCGTTTCTGATGCACGTCTAATGCACGAATGGAAGCATGCTATCCAAATGTATCATAAGCGAAAAACGTGACAATTTTTGGAAGAACAAGATTATGTCTGACGTTTGCTCAGCGAAACATATGTGGCAATCTATTGACGAAATAATGGTTCGGGATCAAAACCATGTTCCTAATTGGTTGACATGCACGGATTTCTATGAATATTATGATCGGAAGAGTACGCTGATCATGCAAAGAATATACCGTCCGACTTCACCATCGTTCACAGAGTGTCCCATAGACTGTAATTTGAATGCTTTTGAACCTGTGTCCATGGAGCAAGTATGCAAAATGATTACATCCCTGCCCAACAAATCATCGGTTGTTGATATCTTACCCGTCGGTATGTTGAAGGCCTGTATTGACTTCTTGGCTCCTTTCATTACTTACCTACTCTATCTTTCCCTCACACCAGCATCAGTTCCTGATACGTGGAAGTTATCCGTCACAACTCCCAATCTCAAGAAAGAGGGTCTTGTTCGAACTCAGCTGACCTCGTATCGACCTATTACGAAGTTGAATATCTTATCCAAAGTGCTCGAGAGAATCATTGCAGATCAAATTTGGTCTCATTTAAGTGCTAACGATCTCTTTCCGCCTCTACAATCTGCGTACAGACTCCACCACTCTACTGAAACCTCGGTTCTCAAACTCACATCTGACATCTTGGGTTCCTCTGACAAGGGACAGCTGTGTTTACTGGCGTTGCTGGACCTCTCGGCGGCTTTCGATTGCATTGACCATCAAGTTCTCATCTGAAGACTCTAATTGCTATTTGGTATTTCGGTTATGGCTTTCAGTTGGATTTATTCCTTCTTGACAGACCTATTTCAAACTTTCTGTGTCAATTCCTCGTCTCAACTTCATCTGCATTTCATTATGAAGTGCATCATGGGTCCGTTTTAGGACCCCTGCTATTCATTCTATATGTATCGGACGTTAAATACGTTATTACAGATCATGTCCTGAATGTTCTGATGTTCGCCGATGATGTCCAAGTTTGCGGCCCATGCCAGCCTCCTTCCACCGATGATTTGTCTATTCGTGTGTCAAATTGCTTGGATGACTTTATAAAGTGGTTTCATGGGAATAATTTACATCTAAATGAAGAGAAGACTGAACGTATCTGGTTCCAATCAAGTGAACGTCGACAACCTGCGCCGAGTACTCCCGTTCGAATTGGGACTTCTTTGCTGTTGTCTGTGTCGTCAGCACGCTGCCTGGGCGTCCACCTGGACTCGAATTTATCATTCCACACTCAACTATCACAAAACGTGTGGCAACCTGCTTCGCGATGATGAGACAGATTCGGTCGATCAGATCATTGTTACCCTAGAACTGTCCTACAAACAGTGGTCTCCTCATTGGTGATTTCTAGTTTAGACTATTGTTTATCGATTTTGTATGGGTTGCCAGTATATCAACTTAAACGACTGTATCCGGTTTTTAACGCAGCATCCGGCTTAATATTTGACTCCTCGAAGTATAGCTCTATTACGCCACTCTTGAGAGAACTTCGTTGGCTTCCAGTCGAAGATCGCATAAGTTACCGATTGGCAATCCTTACCTACAACTGCATCAATCAGTTGGCAACGGAGCATCTTTCAAATGAAGACGTCATTTGCGCTCAGCCGAAGCCTTCAAGTTGCTGGTGCCGTCGACACGTCACCCTACATTAGGTGGGCGCTCATTCTTTGTGGCGGGACCTCAAATTTGGAATAATCTCCCGCGGCGGCACTTGTGTGTTGCTGATTCCTTGCCATCTTTCAAAAGAGATCTTAAAGATTACTTTTATCAGCATTCTATGACTTGGGTTTTAATGCATGTTTCCTTTTTATCATTATTGAAGTTTGTACAGTGGTCTTGAAGCCATGTAGGGAAACACCACTTAAATAAAATTCTATTTGACTTGACTTGAAATTGCATCACGCGACTCAACTGTGTTCCGAGCATAAACAGACTGACTCTGGATTGGTCAATTTTGAATGGACAGCATTGATAGCCCGTGAATTGAATGAATGGAAGATATATACGGTACATATATATACAGGGTGGGCCAGAAGTCCCCTGCACTTTTTGAAAATGGAAAAGACATCAAGTTATACTTAATGAGTGTCTCTAACGGCTCATAAATCAATTTGTTATTGAAATTATCATCTAAATTAAAGTTAAGAGTTGCTTTATGACTAGATTATACACATTTATAATGATGTATATACGCCCCATTTATCTTCTAAATTTCCGAAAATAAATACAAAAACAGTAAGTATTGGAAAAATGGATTTTCTTATTTATCAAAAGGGTCAACTTGGTTACCTTGGTGATCTATGCACAACTGTATTCGACGGAAAGTACGGTCATGAATTCTTTTCAGAGTCTCTTTATCAAAACTTTCAAACAAGTTCTTTATGACACATTTCAAATCATCAACACATTCACATTTCATTGAAATAACCTGTCGCTTCAATATTCCCCATAAAGCGTTGTCACAGGAAGACAGGTCGGGACTGCGTGCAGGCCAGGCAATCGGACCGAACTTACCAACCATCTGTCTGGGAAAACGGTATTGAGATAGTCCCTCGTAGCATGGGCGGTATGGGAAGGGGCACCGTCTTGTTGGAAATTAGCGGAATACAAGAGTCCAAGTCTCTGCAATTCTGGTATGAAATGCGTTCGTAACAATTCAATATAGCGTGCAGAAGTTATTGCTCCTTCCATGAAAAATGGTCCAATTAAGTGATCACTACTCATTGCCGCCCATACCATAACACTTGGAGGATACTGATGAACTTGTTCCCAAAAGAATGGATTTGCTTTGCTCCAGAAAACCGAGCTGACATTACGCCCGTCACCGTAAAATGCACATTCATCAGAAAAAAAGAGCAGGTTCCTCCTGCGGCCAATCGGATATCTGACTAGAATGTCGCGACAACATTTGACTCTGAGATCACGATCATCATCCGAAAGATACTGAACCTTCACGGATTTGAAAGGTCTGTAATTCAAATCGGACTTTAATATTCTTCGAAGCGTTGTTCTGGGAATATTCAATTCTTCAGACCGTCTTCTGGAACTTAGCGTAGGGTTGGCTTCCACCGAGGCCTCGACATTTGTAGCATAATCACCTCGCTCGCTGGGACGACCAATTCTTGCACTGTCATTAATACTTCCTGTTTCAAAAGTTTATCCATCCATTTTCGAATCTGTTCTCCTCTCGGGGGTTCCACGTCATAAGACCTTCGTAACTTGTCCTTTACTTCCCGCATTGCTTTATTTGAACGATCGGATTCGTATAACCATGCCGCTGCTTGAATACGAAAAGGTATATTGTAAGGTGACGAGTCAGTCATCATAGGATTCAACAGAGCGAACTCCAGTTTACTTCAAAATGATATTTATTCAATAATCACAATGCAATGCGATAAAAATTCAAATCTCTTTGAAATTAAGCGATTAATGATGACATGAAATCAAACCAATCATTGTCAAATTTCCAGGTTGAGATATCGGATAATCAAATTCTTTGAAACGGAATTTTCAAATTAGGAAGTAGAGATATCGAACAATCAGTTTCTTTAAAAACTGAAAGGAACAGAAGATCAGAAGATCGGATCTCTATGAAGAGAAGAGAAGATTGGATCTTTATTGATTACACATTACACTAAACGATAATGAGGTTAATTAATGAGATTATCAGATGGAAAGTATGCCTAAAATGCTCTCATCACATGTATTTGACCTCCTATACATATGTTAATCAAACTTAAGCATTTCTACACCGATTTTTACTATATAAGTTAAGGAATAATTCACATTTTAAAAAGTGCAGGGGACTTCTGGCCCACCCTGTACATATTTGCATTATTTGCATTCATTTTTTGTATATGCTCCCTGAAGTTTGTAACGACTGGTTCGGTTAATTTGTGTGTGATCAAGACTTCCGAAACAGTGTAGAAGTAAATATTCCATTTCTATATTCAGGCGTTTTCGCATAGAAAGAAGAAAAAAGATGAAAAATACGAAATAGAAAATATGGCCAAATATCTCAAACAGTCTTAATTTGGTCAGCTATATTATAAAGTGTCATATATTTTCGAATATTGATGCTTCATATCAATCATAGCCTGCACTCTCACACGGGCGTGTATATCCGCGGGGGAAAATCATGCATTTTTTGTGCTCGATCGTGTTCCGCGTTGAATTGTTCATTATTGAATCCAGTTGTGCAGCGAGATTTGGGATAGACCAATACACGTGCATGCACATAGACTTCACCAATACTTGGATGAACCGCGAGGATTGTCCACCTCCTGCTAGGACCCTCAATCAGTTGGTGGCCGAGCTCGCTGTCCAGTAACCGAATTTTGGCAAAGCAGTGCACGCATGGTGCACGTCACTGTTGCCAACCCGAGCCACTTCCAATACACCCGAAAGTGGTTTTTTCAACAGAGGGTTTTGCCACCGACAACAGACATTGTATTCTATGTCCAGAGTAGCTCAATAAGCACTCTCTATTATATCGCCAACAGGACTGCAGTCGTTCGACAGTAATCACTGAACCTCTAATCTAATTCAAATTTATATGTAGCTACTTTCTGAAAAATGGCATAGTTTCCTCTAGTGAACTATTGCTTTTTATCAAATCCGTAGTGCATTTCAAATAAATTACTCGCAAGATAAATTTCGCATGCGGGAGTGGTTGTGTTGCTGTTCGTCTCGTGTTAAGGCAGTGAAGTGGTGTTCGTGTTTTGACTTAGTGTCGTGTTGAGGGCAAATTTCTGACGGTCCTGCAGACCTCTAC
Source organism: Prostheceraeus crozeri (assembly GCA_907163375.1). Classification (NCBI taxonomy): domain Eukaryota; kingdom Metazoa; phylum Platyhelminthes; order Polycladida; family Euryleptidae; genus Prostheceraeus; species Prostheceraeus crozeri. The sequence goes on along the minus strand of CAJQUW010001508.1, from coordinate 58,693 downwards.
TCGATAGTAGGATTAGCTAAAATCATAAATTTATGATGTTATGATAAAGAAATGACCATCAACTCGTCCAAATTCACTCAAATTTTAGAACAGTATTTTTCAATCAACGTTTGGCTTGCATTGCAAAGGCTAAATAAGCATCATTCATTAATTACAAACAAAATTCGGAATCTGTGGCTAAGTTGCATGGCTACTTTGGCTAAATTACTTTCTACATGCACATAATTTGTGAATGACATTTGACCATGATCATCAACACATGGTTCAATCAGTGTGTTTTACTTTAACCACCCACCTGCTGCAGAATTTGCTGAATTCGACATGTAAAGCCGCGGAGTTTAGAATATTTGCCTGTGGAATCGACGAAATTCATACAATTTAACTTGAATATAGGATGAACCAGAGTGGGGAATAAAAATTTCCTTACCCTATGGATGAACTTTCAAATTCTGAGATTCATCGAATGGTAGCTTACTTATATAGGCAGAGTCATATTTTCAGAATTTACCTAGACTATATGAAATTCTATGATTATTACCCCATGAAGACATTTCCAAATTAGGTGAAAAACTTAATAAGCAAGCATAAGGATATTTTGGCATGAAGATGTCATTCTTTGTTTATGAGTTGAAATCCGGGAACAATGATCCATTTAACCTTGACGGCTACAAGGATGTACATTGTTGTGCAGCAATTTTGCATGAAATAAAGTTTTCTAGATGCGGCTACACATACTTTTTAGCTTTGCTTCTTTTTACATTTTTCTGGCCATTCATAAGACTAAAATGTTTGCTCAATATCAATTTGCATTTATGAATGTGCAATGAAGATATCCGTGTTTTTTTATAAATTTGATGGGTGGGCAATTTTGCTGCACAGTACAATAAAAGCTTCCAATTAAAGTTTCCATTGCCCTGTTGGATTTACGGGCTGTAATAGCTAACCTAGAAAGATTTCCGCAACTTTTCAGGATAAATAAGCAAAACTAATTTACTTACTTATAGAGTGACTATGAATTTCTGAAAAGCAATCTGCATTATGATGTCTGACTACTGAAAGTGATTAAAATGAATATCTTTAGTATTAGAGTGATTTTACATGTAGATCCATGTTTTACCTTCAGTCATTAGAAAATGTTGTTAATTTTGATAAATAATAATTTTCTAGAAGTAGCTGTAGTAACCAGTAAGTTTCCGTGGTCTGCGCATTCAAAAGTAGTGCATTTTGTAGTAGTAAAGTACCGGTAAGTATGATTGGCTAAATCTAAAAGTGCACTTACCTGATTCTGATCATTTAAAATGTCTAGTAGGTAGTTGTTTATATACTAAACTGATCTTAATAAACACTAATTAAACGCTTTGCAAAATTGCAGTGAAACAATGAAAATATTTATTTATAGCTGTTGATATTTTAGTAAATGCCAGGACATTACAAGCATCATTACAAATTGATGCGATTACATTCATGACCACGTTTTGAGTTCACTTGACTGCTATCCTGATTCCGATAAGTTGAGATCCTATAAGAGCAGCTCTTCTACCATGTTTTCATCAATCCATTCGCGACCGAAGTGAAATTTGTTATTGTCGAAGTCACCATGACGTGCGCACTGCACGCACAATTCACGCGTTAATGGCATCGCGGTGACTTCGAACAATTCTCATGCACGTGCTGTGGGCGCATTGGTCGCGAAAAGGCTTAATGGCATATTTTAAATGCAGCAATGGCGAAGGTGGAATAAAAAGACTCTGAGCCGTATGTAAGATATGAACAAGGAAGAAATGACGAGAGGTGAATCATATCATCCAACACGTCTAGCATGTGGTCTTTTACTGTCCAGACGATTACTGCACAAAATAGGAGTCCTAGTACAGTGCGAGGACACAAGCAGCCGGGATGTGAGGATGCTAGATATAACAGGGCAGTATAACACCACATGCTAGACGTGCCATACCTACGTTGGATTACCAATTTAGGGTCAATTTCATGATTTGCAAATTCAGTTAAAATTAGATGAAAAAGCATGGTCTCCGGCGCTATTTTCTGGTCATCTCACTTCTCTGTTGTCGTTACATACTCAGAAATATAGGCCCTATAGCTGTATCTAACTCGCCGATAGTATGTCAAGTGTTATTGATTTTTCAAATTTTGTTTTTCGGGAAAAATTTCCAAAGTTTCCCGGAAAATGTTGAATCAAAATATTCCGGAAAGTATTGAACATCGGATCATATAATTCTCCCTGACGTCGTCTCGTCGTGACGTCACTAGCGTGCCCAATAAAACTCTTGTGTAGCATCTCGCGCGGACACACTCACGCGCTGATTTGACTGATCTTTCCGGCAGAACGCCAAAGGCTCGAAGGCTTGCTCACGTCCGGTCTGAGTTCCATCTGGACTTGTACTGGGACATCCGCGCTCACATGCAGATCCCCTCTCACCGAATCATCCGACGCAAGCGCAGTGCGATTTGCAGCATCAATCCGTGTGTCTAGACTCTTTCCGACCATCTGCTGTGACGGACGTGAATTGAACTTACCATTCTCGTCATACCTCGTGAGCGATTAAACGGCCCTTCTAAGGGCTCGCATTCGCCAAGATTATTGAATAAATCTGTAGTACACACCAAGTTTATCGGGTTCATCCCTAAGCAGTGGTCGTAGAAAGCAGTCAGTACCCTAGCTGATGATCTGAAATTCTTTCATTCCTTTAATGAGATGTGAATCGCTATCTGAAGCAGCAACTACACTGTAGGCCTATAGTTTCGTCTCCAGGCAAATATGATGCTTTGTTGTAGCATACCTAGAACATCCATTTCGAGTCGACACTCTACTTCAAAGGTTCTCCAAGTGCCTACCACTGAATGGAATGAACTATTTTTAGTAAGCATATAATCTGGGAGAGGAATCTTTACTTCCACCTATCGCTTTTCTGTTCTGGTTCTTTCAAAACTAATCCGCCGGAACTACCTAGACTTTCGTTACTTTCAGTTTTAAAATGTTTTAAATTTTCCCAAAAAAATCCTTGTAACTGTTCAATTAGAAAGTCCAATTTATGACCTATTCTGAAAACTCAATAATTTTGTATGCCTTTTATGAGATAACCTCGATCATCAATCTCATTGCAACATTTCACAAAAATGAGTCTATTATGCGTAAAGCTGAAAAATGACAACGACTGACTGAATATGATTAACGTTTGAGGGTCCTGAACTTTCTTCCAAGTTCCATGCATCCGCATTGTATTCGCATGATCAAATTTTTCATTTGCATTTGGGGAACTAGAGGATAGGTCATCATTGTTTGTCACTTGATCCTCAAAGGCCTATCCTCCTAATATATATTAACATGAAATTGGAGGTCTATTCAACTACGATGAAATTTGTGCACAAAGTCAAGCTCCATTAGTTAAACGAGATGCGGCTGATTGTTCTATGAGTGCATTTACGAGGAAATAGCGAAGACGACTTTTGTTTCATAGGCGTACATTGTGTAAAGCTCAAATCAAAAGACGACTGATATGTTTCATGTTCAATGTTAAATGCATGCACGCATTAAGTTAAGCATCTTGTCAACACATAACACTCGCTGTTTTCAATCAACAGTATAAAATTGCTTCACTCAAACCGGTGTTGTAGAGTTGTGGTCAGAATATATATGTCGCATCCATCATATTCCTTCGTTTCATCCGGCATAATACGAAACAAAACCATCACGACACGATATCCTTTGTAGCTTTTGTTGTATGTCAAACAGCTGAGACATTTGTCAGCACAAAGTATAGATTTACTGAAAACATGACGTACAATTGTGATGACATTAGCACAGAACGAGAAAAAGATGACCAGCGTCACTCTGGTCACTTGGGTAGGATGAAGGGAGGACAAACTCATCATCTCAAACGTCATCACATATGAGAACATGAACAGACACGTAATTGCAAGGGCTACCAGAATTATGTTGCAGCGCTTGAAACCACCTTTTAATAAAACAAATATAATACTGACACACAATATCATTATAGTCGAAACCAACTGAAATTTTTTCGGTAGCCACGATTGAAAAATATCCGGCTCAACATAGTAGAGTGAAAATATCTGTGAAGTCACCAACATTGAAAACGTCAAAAGATGTACAATCAAAAGAACAAAAGGTGACAGTACACGGAGGGATCTAATATATCCGAAAACACACCTCAGTCCAATGATGCAGCTACACACTCCCAAGATGCTAGCTGTTTTGAATGATAAGGTTAAAGTGCTTCTCGAGCGAATCGCAATAGCCTCCAAAGCAATGCATAATCCTCCCAATACAATTTGTGCTACTGCTAAGGTCGATGAGATGCAGGCTCCACGCATAATTGCTGATTTGCTTGCTGTTGTCTTTGCAATTCTTTCTCTTGGAATGAAAGAAAACTTCACGTCATGCAATTATATTAACGTCTTGGCGACTGATTTACAAAACAAGAACCCCAGACAGCATGAATTCTTGGAAATCTATTTAAAGACAATGACACCGCTTTCGTAATTGTTCTGTCATGACTTCGCACAGGCTTGAAGGTGAACTCACAAAAATCGTTTTAAAAGCCACATTTTTGAACGCTTTACAATGAAAATCATTTTGGCCTTTAGGGGTTTTAGCTTTGCTCAATTCCAGCATTTTGGATCATTTCTTTTTAATTGAACAATTTTGCAAATATGTCCTCAACCTCAAAAGAGGATTTGATGTTTGAAATAATGCAAATGAAACATCAATGATATTTTGTGAACTTAAAAAATTGTGAATTACGTCTGTCTACTTCGTCTGTCTCCACGAAAGTTCAATCGATGAGGAACGGTGGCATTTCGTGGTTCTAAAACATGGGATCTTGTGGCATTTCGTCTTCCGGTGACATCAACTGCCCGCTAGCGTTTTTCAGAATCTCTAGTTTTGTCGATTCCAATTGCTAAAGCGTCAGTTTGCGTGTACGCGTATGATGCTTCAATGATGAAAGGAACGCTAAGGATGAGTTATTCTCGGTCTTCGAGAATAAGTATTCCCATATTTCGTGATATGTTGGCAAAAAATCCTAGTTCTATTACAAAAAGAAAGTAGCACCACTCAGACCTACGCAAAGCTTCAACTGCTGAAATGATTAAGTTTTATGTCAAGAAGGCTAAAATATGAGCCAAAGCTGCTCAGAATAATTAATAGCTTACTTCTCCATACTTCGTCAACCGAACGTCTCAAGAGGTAGTGTTAAGGTTAGGCTAGGTCGGTGACATATTGGTTTTGTAAGCGATTGACTAGCACCAGTGAGCAACTGCAATGCAGAAGCGACGGAACACAATATTCTCAAGCACCTTTGACAATAATGTGAGAATAGATGTTGGTCTCACAGATTAACTGCTAAAGCATCCTTGGTGATAGGAACTATGCTTGCTGATTTCCATATCAAAGGGATATGACCGGATGAAAGACAACTCGGAAATAGATCGGAATAGAACTTTTCTGCCTTGATATGTTCAGCAAGCATTAGGAGAGCGACTTTGATGAAGTGACATTAGGGCGATTGTGAGGAAGAACTAATTACCAAATGTTTTACAATGGATCGAGAAACTGGCAACGAATTCTCTAAGGAATTGATGTATTTCTGGAAAGACAAGTGAAGCATGCAAAAAATTGTGTAAACATGCATTAGAACCAAGAGATTCATATCATGTCTCATTTCGACGGAGATTGCGCCTGCAGTCACAGCTTCTCGAATGAAAAAGCTTCTTCTCACTTTGAGGTATCGGCCTATCACATGCTTTTACTACACTGTAAAGCGAAATGGTCCGTATTGAAGGTACGAAAGGGTCCTTACCCATAGGTCCGGAGAGTCACTGTATGGTGACAATGTGGTCCGTACGACTATTGAGTCCATGTATTGACTCAAAGGATAAAATGATTTAAAGATTTATGGGCCGGTCAAATGGTTCTACTATTTACTACTTACCTTCAAATACCTATCCATACCACACAACCCCATTCTTCAATTTCCACCACTTTACCAAGAGGAAAATTTGTCATACAATTCCTCTGTTGATTTGTCAATTTATATAAAACACTTTGAAAAATGTTTGCAACCAACATTATCAATGAAGATAATAGCTGTTCATTTTTTCTACAGATTATTCCGATTCTTGTAATCATTTGATAATTATGTACTTCATCCATAATAAATTGAGCCTTAGATGACTTTGTCTGTCATTTCAATTTTCGAAGGAGGTGTTCTGGCACCTATAAAATATGCTCAAAACTCTACTTATAAGGTCATCGGACCCGTTTCTCTTTTGTACCTCAGATACGTACCCTTCCAGAACACGAACTGCATTTGTTACTTCGGACCTTTACTTGTGGCATAGACATAGGGACCTTATCCAAATTTTATACAGAAGTACATCTTTCTAGCAATTTTTCGCTACATTACTCTACATAATTAGTTAAATCATTTACAAAGAATATGCAATTCAGAAGCTGTGTCAAAAAAAGATAGAAACAGAGTGGAATCAAAGACCGCCATGGTGTTTGCAAATCGACTGCTTGACATGATTTCTCTATTTTCAGATAGTCCTTCTGTGGCTGACATGCTGATAGCATTTATAATTATCATTTACTGCTATTTTAGATCTAGCATTATTTTGATAAATTTGATGTATCTTGATCATTGTTCAAGAAAATAGTCTCTTAATTTAATATCATCATCATTTCTACAAAGAAATCATTCTTTACTGCCTTTTATTGTTTCTTTCAGAATATTAAGTTCATATTTAATATATATACTTTATATTTGTAAATATAAAGGACAAGGCAATTTTGCATCATTAGTTTACATATAATTCTTTGCTGTGTATGTCCATGCAATTGCCGGGAAGATGGTAATTTCAACTACTCATGGGAGTGTAAATCGATTAAATTATCAAAAGATATTTACTATTATGTGAATGATAGTAAGCAACAACATATTATTGGATCTATTTTTAGAATAGAGACTGCGCTTTATTCTCAACTTTGTTAATGTCCTCAATCTAGGGTGCTTTCTGTCACAATACTTTCATACGAGATTTCTATACTTTTAAAAGATGTTAATAAGTCCAAACAAATGCGAATTTTGTCGTCAGTCAGTCTGTCTGCTGATGGTCAATGCATTTTGACCGAAATAATATCTTCGACAATTGCTAAATTTGCTGTCAATACACTGACATCTTCCAAAACTTTTCAAATTTAGATAAAGGTCATCTGATTAACTTTATAGCAAGAGGATGCATCATCAGAAAGAAAGGTTCTCCAATCAGCTACATTCCCACGATTTGCAAACACTCTGCTCTATTTGTCAACTGGAGCTGCTCAGAGGTTCTCCAATCCGCTGCATTCCATGTCTAGAGGCGCTGCTTTCATATAATTCTTTTTTCAAATGTAAAGAGGGTACCCAACATCTTCAATAATACTTTATGTAGAGTCAGTTCAGATGTGAAGAGGCGTCCACGTCCTATGTTTTCTTTCTAGTATTGTTCTCATACAAAGAAGCTTACATAACTCTGATCTACCCACAGAATTAAATACGAGTATTTTGCTTATCTGCTTCGGTTTGCTAGAAGTGTGATTAATAAGAAATCGACGGCACATCGAGGAATCTATTAAGTGGGCAAAAAGGAATTCCTAATTCCTTACAGAGATAGGAAAAAAGTCGTGCGTCGCTTGCGGATTAATGTGAGTTCAAGCAAAGTGCTTCGATTGCCAAAATTCCTTCAGATTCGAAGAATTCAGATAATTGCGCACAAGTTTTCTCCATAATGTTGGCCCTTCCGATCATTATTAAAAAAAGTAGCAGGCGATACGAAAATTAGTTCACTTGATCTTTTCACATCCTCTGCTCGGCATTTGTCACTGCATAGTGCATAAACTGAATCGAATGTCAGCCAAGACAGCGATGTGTGTTTGGTGTGTGTGAAGTGATATCACAGCACGCACGCATCTGTCACTGGCTCTGGTGTCCTCTGCTAACAGCTTATTGTTTGCCATTTCCAATAGCAAGCGATACACGAATTATCCATTCGAGAAGGAGCAAGTTGTCTAATTTTGTGATGTGCCATTTCGATTAAGGTTAGATATGATTCTTCCTTTCTAGGAAGCCGAATCACGCGCAGATAATCTAATTCTGAGGTTCTACCACTGTCAGTTCTGAAGTGAGCAGGGTTGAGTAGGGCACCCTCTTCATTCGTGAGAGGCGCCGCCAGCTACGTCAGGTTCAATCAATCAACTACAAGTACCAAACTTTCGAGGAATGGTTGTGCATAGACCTCCAACAACATAGTAAGCCTATAGATTACGGCATGTGTGGAAGAAGGATTGAGTGAAATTCTAGGATGGCTGGAAAGCTTCCTCTTGAACAGTTTAATGGGGAACCTATTGCCGCGTGGCATCGGTAATTAGCCTACTTTCCATAGGTCCACTGCTCCCGTCCATTTGAAAATCCTGCATAGGTCCCTGATCTTCCACGTGTATGATATAGAGCGATTTGTTTCGAGAGCCATTACTAACGATTATTTATCTAAAGAGAATGACAACTATGAAGTCAAGAAAAGATACCAACACCCTTCATTCCCCGACCGCACGGGCTACACCCACGAATCGAGCCGAAGTTCGTGGTGGAGACGAGCTCTCACCTTCTTGACTGGCCAAGCTGACTGCTTATTGACTTAATCGTTGTCATTCTCTTTAAACTTTCAATAATGCGACAGACCTCGGTTGTCAGAACGACTGTTTGTTCTTCATTTTATGATTGCTACAATGATAATATTCTTCAGATGTAGCTTCAGATCGATCACTCGCAAACTTTCACTCAAATTTATGTGTGTCAAAATTCCGTCATGCCATAGAGATACCCATCTCATAAACTTTTATGCAATATAGGCCCAGCTGATCATATAAACAATAGCTGCGACTTGAAAGTTTAGAATAAGAAACACCATCCTCTCTGATTAATTTGTTCCAATCCAAAGTTTCTTGAGATAACCAATGCTTCATGTATAGTTGCGATATTTCATCTTTAGTAGCTTAAACAGATTGAAATGAAATAAGCTTGTCTCGTAAAATTGTTTAATGATTTGGTTGACTGAGCAACAAAAGGCTGATACTTGGAATTCTTGGAAATCTGAAGCAAAGATGCATGCATACAAGCATTTTATATATCAAAGGTGTCACATTTTATCGGCTGGATTTTGATTCTGTGAATGTCATGAAAATTCATCTTGAGGAGGTATGATGAAGAGTCAGAAGTCAGAAGTTTGTTATCAACAACTGGGGACAAGCCACTTTGATTCGCATAGATCACTTAATAGTCTCCACTGGTCTTCTGTTCAGCCGCCTTTGCCGCATTTAAAGATTGAATGCATCGTCATCTAATCCGTCTTCTTCTCCCCGCTTGTAGCGGAACACCGACCGATTCGTGTCGAAGAGAAATCGAGTGTGTGCTGGCTCCAGAGCCATGAATGCACTTTTATACATGATCACGACTTGCTGCATGATGCTGACGTCAAACTGATATCAGTGGATATTGAGGTCACCACGAACGTAATGATTAAGCCACAGAATAAGACAGGTTGTCTCTTCTTCTGTTTGGCAAGACAGGAAACATTGGAGCATGTAACGTCAATGAAATGGCACAATCTGCTGACATAATACCATAGAAATCGAACAACAAGCAGCCAGTTCAACATTAAGCACGCCAAATTGTATTAAGTTTCATTGACTATTATCAACCGGATCATACAGCAAAGAGACACAGTCAATGTCAAGTTCTACAGAGAAGTTTGTGAACGTTTTTTTCATGCGTCTGCTAACTTTTTTTAACAATGATCGGAGGACCAAACATTATCGAAAAAAACTTTTGCGCAATGATCTGAATTCTTCGAATCTGAAGGAATCGTGGCGATCGGAGCATTTTGAAGGAATTCAGAGCAATCCGCAAGCGACGCACGATTGTTTTTCATATCTCTGCAAGGTATTAAACATTTCTTTTTGCCCACTTAGCAAGTTCCTGCATGTGCCACAGTTTTGAATCAGTTTGCATTTCTAACAAAGTGACAATTAAACAATCTAATCATGTGGATTAATAGTCCGGCAGCCAGAGCGAGTTTCTGCAGGGAACGAGGCCGAAAGTGAGACTTTCACAGAATGATGTACACCCTATGCCTACTTCGAATCGGCACGTCTGCCGAGTTCTAGTGAGTTCCTCTTCTTGTCAGACAGGATCACAGAAAAACACATGTAGATTCAATGGGACGCAGATTGCAGTTTTTGGCTAAAATGAAATTTTGTATGTTTTCTCTGAATAAACGAAAAGTACTAACCCCAGATTCATAATGTTTGGTATTGAATGCTTTCAGGTCAATTCCTTCCATTTTCATGCACCTCTGTCTATAAAACTAAAAGCATTTAAATTTGGCGAGTCTCTTAATGTCGGCAAACACAAACATTTTGAGCTACTTTATCCACATTCAACCACATTCTCATATACATTTCCGATTAGATGCATGATAAGAGCACATGTACATCGTAGGCGATGACCTGAAGACATTCCATGCCAAAAATTATGACTCTGGGCTCAGTACTTTTCGTTTAATTAGAAAAAACATACAAAATTTCATTTTAGCCAAAAACTGCAATCTGCGTCCCATTGGATTTGCATGTGTTTTTCTTTGATCCTGTCTGACAAGAAGAGGAACTCACTAGAACTCGGCAGATGTGCCGATTCGTAGTAGGCATAGGGTGTGAAAGACTGACATCTTTCACATCATTCTGTGAAAGACTCACTTTCGGCAGCGTTCCCTGCAGATACTCGTTCCGGCTGCCGGACTAATAATATTGAAGAAGCTGGGAGTTCACGTGTGGTCATTGAACTCATTCGCATGAGAATGAGATTTGCTTTTATTTCGCAATGATTACTTTCCGACTAAGGAGACTATTCCAAAAAAGAATGCCTCCTCCTTTAAGACGAAAATATAGGCATACAGTAACTTAGTCGCAAGTTATGGCTCCTCGAATCAGATGTAATTGAAATATCATTTGTAGGACTTATAAGATACTTCTTAAATTTAACCCGTAAATTTGAATAAACCGATTAACCAGTTAACTGTGCTTATCTCTAATTAAATTGTATTCAAACAAGCAGTTGTATTCTATGATGATTGAAAGAAACACCGCAGATAATGAAATGATTATGATGCATTTTGCGTTACCTATCCTCAAACCAAGAACGTATAGCTTGGCTATCTGTTGAAAAGTAATAATTACATATAGCCACCATTAGAGAGTATAAAAAATACGCCAGACTTTGTGTAATCACACTCCAATGGTAGTGGTTTTATTCCATAGCTCGCAAAAACCTTTAAATTGATGTATTTAGGTGCGGGTTCTATTTGAGGCTTTTCACACTATTTCAGACTGTGACATTAAACTTCATTTGCACTTATTTTATCATCGATCCCATCATCTTATCATTTTGTAACGTTATCCAGTTTTGGATATAGAACATTTTGAAGTTTTAAGGAATTATTGCGGGTTTTATTCGAGCAAATAAATTATGTAAATTCAATTTTCCACGATGTAAACAAAAATATAGCTCTCCCTCAATTTAGACGATTTTTTTATTTCTTAAAAATAAATAAAGTTCCCCGACGCGTTTCGTCACGGTAGACAGTATCAAGGGGGTAATTAAATGAACAGGCAGTTGGCTTAAATATAAAAATGATTAGGCAGTGACGACTCGTTAGATCAATTCATGTTTGCGGTTGATTTGTGGCTTGTTCAACGCTATGAAGCGTGCTTCGGCCATTTTAGTTTGCATCGAATTCTTTTGTTTATTTAGGACAGAAAGCTGGAAATTATCGATGTTCATCATTCTATCGGCATGGTCAGTCAAACTATGTTCAGATAGTGCACTTTTACGATCTTGACAGTTCAAACTACGTTTGTGTTCATCATGCCGTAACTTTAAAGGTCGGCAAGTTTGACCAATGTAATTTTTATGACAAATTTTACATTCAAAATTATACACAATGTATTTATCGCTACACATATATTTAGGTCCAATATCCTTGCACAGTTTACAATTACATATGTTTTTGTTTTCAATAGTATTTATGCTATTAACTAAAGTTTGACCGGGTTTGCAGGAAACACAAACAGGAAGTTCATACTTACTGACCAGTTTATTAATTTTTCTTAAGTAGCTATCACTAATGAAATAAACACACAGGTTAATTTGATTTTCATTACTTTTAGCATTGGATTTTGATTTTGGTGAAATTGAGTTGGGCTTAAATCCATTTTCATACAGACGTTTTTTCATTACATTAACTGACTCTAAGGAAGTATCCGAACAAAGATCATGCACATATTTAATACTACTGAGTACAAAATTATTCTTTATGTGATTTGGCAACCAACTATCTTATGTAAAAAATTAAATTCGTAATTCTGTTTCCACTGTCTCAAATGAAGGAAGAACATTGCTTGGATAAAGAATGCCAAATAATCTGATTTTCGTCAGACATGAGCACGAGAGGATGTACAGATAGCTTTAATACGTCACTGATATATGTGATATCCCAATTTAGAATCGAGTAAATGCCTCCTTTGGTCTATCAATCGTAATGCATTCATTACCTTATCCATTCCACTATCCTTTAGAGAAACTGCATCGCCCTTTTTAATTCGTCTCAAGTTGAATGACGCGGTTAATCATGTTTGAATCGAATTATCTTTCTAGAAGTCATTCAGATCAAGTGTCAAGAATACAAATAAGTATAAAACATCAATCGTCTTCCTTCGTTCTTTCAAAATCAGTTGTCTTAAACCATTTTCTTCTTTGGTGTAATAATTCGTTTTTTTGTGTATTTACTTGCTATTAGATCGTGATCTTTTTCGATCCCGCGATTCCGGCTTCAGTTTCATAAGGTTTATGTCATGTGTATACATAGAAATTAACAGTACCATAGAAAGTCTATGATCTACTTCTATGTGTTTATACAATCAGTTTTTGAATTTGCGTCTCTTGTTTTCGTTGGTCTGACTAAGAGAGAGAAACATGTGCTACAGAGAATCGAGAATCGCGCTCATCGTGTTATGTATAACATTGAGCATAGCTCTGTCTGATTATGCCATTGCAGTGACGACTCATTAAAGGAAAGAAGAAAGCTGGCATCCATGAGACTTTTTAAACATAATGAAGGAAATGTAACGCATATTTTACATCACTTGGTTCTTCAACGGTTGTATTTTACGAAGAAGCTTTGTGTTCCTTTTTCAAGAACGTGTCTTTATTCGTGAACCTTTTTCCCTTGCGCAACTAAGTTCATGAACGGATGATATGTTTTCTACGTTAGAGCATGGATGCAGAGTCGGAGTCGGAGTCCCGGACTCCTATCATTTTTGCTGGAGTCTGAGTCTGAGTCCTATCAAATGATAGGACTCCGGACTCCGGTCTAGAACTAGACCCGAAATATAATACAAACAAATTATTTATCCTCGTGCATAGCTGTCACTGTCTTGATGTCAACTTTCTCCGTCAAACAAAGGAACAGAGACAGCAGTGCATGCAAAGCTTGCAATAGTTGAGGGAATGAACCGTGATAGTGAAAAAAGGATTGTCTTTTCACTCGGTGATTTAGTACAGAAGACAAGCCTTCGCAGCCTCGATCACACCTACGCACCAAAAGTCACGTCAGAGACAAAAATGAAATACTAATTTGCTTGAGAACATTACCTCTCGCCCTCACGTTAATCGTGTGTGATGGCCCCTCCAAAGCGCACATTAAAATCGAAAGTGTACTTTTTGAAAGAAAACTTTTTGAGAAGGATGGGGCATTTTCCTGTCTGGTAGAGACTGGAGAAAAATCGTGTGAAGCACACATCAACAAGATGGGAGGAGCCGAGTTGCATGCATCCGACTTAAAGAGACATTTGATAAACTTTCTTCGAAAATCTTTGATAATTGATACAGCAATGATCACTAAAGATAGGCTCAGGTAAGCCTATGATCTATGATGTAGGTTACCAGTTTTTTTTTCAAAAATCTAGGCCATATATACTTGCCACCCAGAGTCGGAGTCCTATCAAAATGATATTTTATTCTGTTTTAATAACTGCAGTATTTCGTGAAATTACTTTGATATTGATCGATTTTTATTGATGAAAAAATGTACACTTACTTTCTTATTTTCTTTTAAATTATCGACTACCTAAATTCATCTCCAAAATCATCTCATTATGCATTAAAATATGATGAAAATCGAAGCCTGAGAACGATTGATACAGTCAAGTTACACTCAGTTAACTCAATGTTTGATGTCGCTGATGCACTGATCTAAGATTAATGTAGAGTTTCTCCTTTAGTGTATGAAAGTCTTTCTGCATACACGAGTATTCACAGCTAAGATATAAATCATTATGGCTGAAAAGGAATGCACTGAAATGTCAACTCTTTGCTCATCGCTGTTTTTGCTTGCATATATACATAAATGCAGTACATCAATACGCTTTCTGTACGAACATTCACCTTTGATAAAGGTTGAATATTTCCTCATAGTCCGTGAAACTTCGTCAAAGTACACATTTGATAATGAAAACTGGCTAAATGATAGGAAATAGGAAGGAATTATGTTCAGAAATTAGATTATGCTGGCTGATAACTTAATGAAAGCTGCAAGTGTAGCATGTTTGATATTGCAATTGAAACCAACACGGTGTAATGCGAAGATAAAGATCTGTGTTGGTTGACTTCTGTCTGTGCAACTCAATGCATGACAATAAAAATTGAGATTTTGTTGTATTATGTCATGGATCCACAGTGTCAAGTTATAGATCTACATTTCTCACAAGTTGGCTCGCCAAAAAATTATTTTGGATCGCGGGCGAATTAGAAATCACAATCATGGATTCTATTTATCATCGAATAATCACGATACCGCATCAACGCCTGTTTGACAGATAATTCCTCACTTTATCTATAATTACGCAAATTAATGGCTATGTAATAGGGCCTACGGTTGAAAGCGCCAGTATCTTCTGTGGGAAAACTCAACGATTCATTACCATCGACTAGCCGACCTTCACAATGAACGAAGATCAACGAGCGAGAGGAGTTTTAGTGAAGTGAACGGTTTTGCTCAAAATTAAGATGAACGGCGAACAGAGTGAGCGAAGAAGGTCGTCTAATGAACGAGGAACTGAGTGAACTGAATAAACAGGTCTCGTTCAAATACACTGATATGCGTTCATCGACGCTTCCTGATTCCTTCTAAACAATTCAATTATTTCAATATAATGTCAATCAATCGATAAATTACTTTTTGCCTTCGTAAATTCCATTAATTTATGCGTGGGATTGCGCTATCTTTGCAGTGACTTTGTAAACTGAAATAACATTGCAAGTAAGCATAAGCAGGAGGCGTGTACATTCTCAATAATGAAATTCAAATACGTAAAAACTTTACAGGTTACAAAAAATGATGAGTAAGTAA
This sequence comes from Prostheceraeus crozeri, assembly GCA_907163375.1. Classification (NCBI taxonomy): domain Eukaryota; kingdom Metazoa; phylum Platyhelminthes; order Polycladida; family Euryleptidae; genus Prostheceraeus; species Prostheceraeus crozeri. The sequence goes on along the minus strand of CAJQUW010001508.1, from coordinate 43,153 downwards.
ATTGAAGATACAGAAATATACATAGAAGCAAATCAGAGCTAAGTCACTTTCACACAAATTGAATGACAGAATCAAATCGCCGCTAAGTCATTGCCATTGGTTCTTCACAATAGCCCTGTTCTTGTAGGGCGGTTCGGAACAAGTCCATGCAACGGGTGATCTGAGCACTTCTCAGCCTTTAACAACCTTTTAGCTTCCTCTAAGCGCATACATTTGATGGAAGGAAACAAATCGCAGTGGCAAGGAATTCCGCAAATAATCCTCTGAGCACTGTCTGAGGCCTACAACTACAGACGATGCATACACCAACACTGAAACCATCAATGACTTCTGGACGGTAATTAAGTCTTTATACTCAGAAAGTCTTTCGGCTTGTGCAGAAGATTCAGGGACGCAGAAGACAGGATGCGCGCAATTTCACATACGGTACTTATTAATTTGGTTGCTCCACTTTAAGTCACAAGAAAACAACTGCACCGAGAATCTTCACATTGTGGTCACAATTCAGAACAGAGATTTCGATGTTGGAATGTTTTTCTCATAAAGCACTAAACCACATTTTTCTAGTCAAAGTTTAATGTGTGGCAACTCAATGCCAGTAAAGGGATCGTAGCTATTTTTGTACTTCATTCCATGCTTCGATCCTATGCTCAGGCGAACTGGCACTTTGCAATTTCTTGTTCATTCTTAATTTCTTTAGATTAAATATGAATCCAAAACTCGCATTGGAATAAAATTAAAATTCCACTGATTAAAACTCCGACATAAAAAAAATGAGAAATGAGATCGCGAACTTTTGAACTTAAGTTGAGTTAAATTGGGCAATTATACGTGGAGTAAAATGACAAATATGACAAAAACTTTTATCATTCAAAATCAGCAAGTAGAACTAAAACTTATTTTGTTAATGGATGTATAATTCTCTGCTGTCATTGATGGGATTGCTAAAATACCCATAAGCAGTATTTATGGCACTATTTTTTAAAATAATTCATTGAAAGGTTCATGTGAGTTCATTTAAACAAAAAGAAATAAATTAAAATTAACCTTAGTTGAAAAAGAGGCAGATTTCCAAGCCATCAATGCTTGATCGCCAAGTGCACGTGACCTAAAATACCGCAATTTCAATTTTGGTAAAATGACAAGAGAAAATTTCTTAATCCATTAAATGATAGCAGACACCGCTGGGCTTTGTGGTTAGAAATTGTGCTGATTCTACCTTCAACCAAACAATGTTAAAAATGATAAATTCTTCGTAACACGAATTCTAATTAAAACATAACATTTTAACAAAATACTGAAATTGAAGCAGATGGTATATCCTATACCGTGACACGTTTGTTCGCATCACACGGCAAAACCAGGGTAAATAAACACAGAGTAGCCTGTTCAATCTCAGCCATGCTGAGAGGTTCTTGAAGGAAGAAACGCAGCGTATGCGTCTTTTCACGGTTTGTCCGTACAAGAAAAGGTGGTCAGTAGTTTTGAAAAATGTTGAATCGTTCCCGTTGTCCGACGAAAAGTTTTATTTCAAAATTCTACGAAAACTCGTACTGTTGGCCTTGATGTTGACGGTGGCCCCAGTTTTTGGTGAATTTTAAAGTAAAACTTTGCGGCTGAAAAAGGCAGCGTATGCGGTTGCTAGGAAAAAGAGTCGTTAATAATTGTAATAAATCCTTATTTAGCCAATATAAATAGCGGCCCATATACATGACGATGGCACAAATTCTTAAGTTAAGTTTGTGATGAAAACTTCACAATCACAAACTATGTTACAGTACAAAGTAGATTTCATGTGAAAAGTCTGAAGTGCTCAGGAACGGCGCATAGTTGATGAATCTTCGCGCAAAATAAAATGTTTTGTTCCTTTCTGCGAGAGATCTTCTGTATCAACTTGATACAGGCTCTATCGAGTATTTGCAAGAAGCTACATGTCTGCCATAAGACATGCTCCACCGACGCAATTCCATACAGTAGTTCAATCTTTAGTCAACATTCCGTTAACTGAATATATACCTCTGCAACAACGGTTGTAGAGATTCGAAGGTCATTCCTTCCAGCGCAGGTGGGTAAATCCATGTTATATAACAACAAGTTGGGCAATTTTTGTCTTCTCAACTTTGCAACTTCGTTTTGTTTGAAAATTTGCGTACATAGTCAATTTTTCATGCTGAACTCAAAAATCATAGTGTGGACCACAACAAATGAGTATTTGCACAAGTTTTGTATTCGTACTATGTTTTATCTAGTGTCTTCTGACCGATTATGTTTTGGTCTCGGTCAGATGGACTCTTTGGCCGTTTTACGAGATTTTGAAAATGATATTCATTGTCATATCAAATTAAATTTCTCATGCATGATTACGCTATGGTTCTTGATAATTCCGTGAGTTTTCATGAAATTCAGAAAACGATGTGGTTCCAGCAATAAATTGGAATTTTGAGAAAAATCAAAAAATGTCTGTCGAAAGAATACAGGTCATTTTTTTAAAATTCATAATTGCTCATAATGATCCATAGTTGATTTTTTCCTTTTAGTGCAATAGTTGAACACACAACGATGTATTTCGTTGTATAAAGAAAATAAAAGCATCATTTCTAAGTTGGGAAATGTGTATCGGTCAGAAAACAATTTTTTGGGAGACAAAGGCTAAATAAAAAAATTACCCAAACCAATGTCAATGCAATCCTGAATTATGGTTTGGTTGAAACGACGGTTCATGCGCTTTCACATGATACATAATTTCATATGTATAATTTCTGTAGATCACAACGATATTTCCTCCCGAAGATAGATTACCTGTGCTTGGGATACGCTGTTTCTGGTACTTTTTCTGCCTTGGGCTAATATTTTCATGAAGATTAATTTGAATTTATGGTGACCAAATAGAAGAGATCCCAAGGATTGACATGAAAAAGCAATTTATGAAAATCGGCTCAGAACTAAGGATTTTACAGACGACAGACACGTTTTTTGACAAATATTGTTATGTAAAGTGGATTTACCCAGGTCGTGTGAGAAGTAAACTCCGAGTATTTTTAGACGTACAAGATCCTTCACAAAGCACCTCAAGTTAGAGTTGTTCAAGTCTGAGAACAGCTATCTAATCCATGCGGTGAGCTGGCACTCAGTTACGTACCTCAGTATTTTGTGCAATTAGAATGGATCGGAAATGTGTCCATATCTTATGTGTACAATATCATGAGTACATTTTAGAATGTAAAATATCTCAAATAAAAGTACAGTTTTATCATTGGTTTCCTTTAAATTTGAAGTTTGAAATAGAAGGTTTGAAAGTAAACAAACATTGCTTACCTCTAAAATAATTAGGTTATGGTCGCATCCCTTAATTTCCCGCTGTTTGCTCCGATATATGTAAATTCATCTGATGCAAAATGTTCCTGAAACGCATCACATTAGCGGCGCTTTACTGAGGAAGTATTGCATCGGTTTGGTAGCGTGTAGTTTACAACATCGGATTCTGGCTTTGTTTCAGTCCTTTGCTGTGAAAAAAGACTTTCCATTCTTCTTTTAACATTCGGCAAATAATTACCAGTGTGCATGTTTCACAAATAAATTCACATATCTTAGAGACATTCTCTTCCCACAAGACTGCTATCGAACTGAAAGCATGTTGACCTCGTTGGCATAAGAAATGCGCAATCCGGCAATTTAAGACAAAAAACAGCATCACTTCTGAATGAGGATTTATACTGCATAATATCCATAATTATTGTTGAAAGTTCAGCGTTTCGATGGTGAGGATATATTTACATTCGTTCCATGCAAGATGGCAAGAATTCAGCTCCTTCTGTCTTTGTCATCATGTCAGATGAACGATCAAATGTTTCTATTAATATAAATCGTGATTAGTTGATAAATAATTGGCATCAAACATTTCATTCTCGACATTCTTTGATTTATTCAACTACAATGAAGGTGAATCAACTCTCTGGGCATGGATATAGCTGTTATTTAATACTTTTGCTCTAAAAGTGGATATTGAACCTCTTTATTTATCACTTATCAAATCATGCAATTAATTTATGGAAATGCGTTTCCTTTCTTAATGCGTGTAGAACCTGTTGACTACAGAAAAACAATAGATTAGAAAGTGAAATTTTTTACTCTATACACCTGACTTGATGACGAAGATAGAAAGAGCAACATTCTTGCCATTATACACGTACAAGGAGCATAGATCCTCATACTGAAGTACTGCTTTTGATCTAATTAATCGAATTGCGCATTTGTGATGCCAACGAGGAAACATACCATACTTTGTAGGAACGTTTGCAACTTTTTTTATTCGAATATGATAATTTCAGTGATCAGAAAATGCTTCATTTCATAACTTCTCTTCCCGTCACTAGGATTGTAGTGAAATCTATACGACAGAAAATAACACAAATTTACTTAAACACATTAAATTGACGGCTAAAACTTTCACTACAATCTTTTGATATTGATACAAACATTCGAACGTTCATGCAAATAAAACAAGCAATATTAAATTCATTTACCATTTACAAATTCGCTTCCGCGACACGGATGGCAAGTTTAACACTCAACGAAACTCCATGCTCAAATTTTTGGATTACTCAGAACCACATAGTATTCATCTTCCAAGGTATCCACGGAACTCCAAATATTCAGCATCTTGGTCAACTTTATTGAACATTTTTTTGAGATGAAAGAACATAACCTACTATGGAAATTTTCTTCTAGAGCAGATAGATGCAGCACATGTACTGGTAGGCAAAATAGTCCGTATTAAGGGCATAAAAGGATCCGTATACCAAGGGTCCAAAATTTGTCAGACACATTTTCTGAATTGCATGTTCTTTGTAGATGATTTGTCCAGATATGACAAGAAAGTAACTAATTATGTAGAGTGATGTAAAGAAAAATTGCTGGAAAGATGCACTTCCGGGTAACATTTAGATAAGGTACATATGTTTATGGCACACTTAGAGGTCTGACGAAGCAAATCCAGTCCGTGTTCTGGAAGGGTACGTATGTAATTGAGGTACAAACGAGAAAACGGGTCCGATGAACTTATAGGTAGTGTTTTGAGCATATTTTACAGGTGCCAGAATACCTCCTTTGAAAATTGAAATGACAGACAAAGTCATCTACGGCTCATTTTATTATGGATAAAAAATGATGTCAAATATCCAATATCAAATAATTACAAGAAAAATCTGTAGAAAAAATTAGAAGTTATTATGTCCATTGGTAATGTTAATTGCAAACATTTTGCTAAGTATTTCACATAAATTGACAAATCAACCGAGTAATTGTAGGACAAATTGTCCTCTTGCTAGAGTGGTGGAAAGTGAAGAATGAGGTCAATACGGTAAGTGGAAAACATGTGTCACGACATGGAACCCTTTGGACCTTCAAAATGGACGTCATTGTAATATGGCTCAAATGATTTCCATATAGAGACTGCGCATCGGACCTATGAAGACGAACCTCTTCGCACCTTCAATACGGGCCATCTTGCTTAACAGTGTAGATACGGCAGATGAGCAATGCTGCGTGGCTTGACATACAAGACATATTCCACGTAGTCCTTGCGTCTCTGGTAAGATTCGAGCTGAAACTTGCAAGTCTGAAACATTACTTAAAAATGTTGTCGAACAAGGCGACTAGATCCAATGTACCTTTTGAAGGAGCCTTTCTGTTTTTCTATACATTTCTCTTTCTTCGGTTATTAAATCATGCAATTCTAGAATGTTTTGCGAGCAAATATTTGATAGAAATGAAATTATCGAATTAATATTTCGAGCATCTGAAATGGTCATAATGTGTCATTATTATGTAGATTCTGCATTGTTACATAGCAAAATCTGCGTAATAATGATATTGTCCTAAGCTGTATTTCTATGGGAAAATACCGTGAAACAAGTTTTGGGGAAACTATCAAGGAAAAGCTTAGGACAATCAGAATTGTACTAAATCATAGACATTTGCTGAACTATACAAGATTCAAAATGCAGAGATATTTGACTACAATACAGTACTTAACAACTTATTTCTTCAAGTCCTGCGGAATGAAACTGAAATCACTTGTACTCAAATAACCTACGAGTATGCCAAAATATAAGAATTTGACTTATTTTATTTTTTCAACTCCCTTAATTTTTGGTATACGCATAAGTTATTTGAGTGCCAGTGATTTCGACTTCATTCCTCAGGACTTGAGAAATAAGTTATTAAGTACTGCAGTCAAGTATTGAATTTTTCTATATCTCAGTAAATGCCTATAATTCAGTACAATTCTGATGATTGCCACATCAGATGGTCGAAATGTTAATTTGGTATTTTTAAATCTATCAAATTCTAGAAATTTATTAAGAAATAGATAAAGACTCAGCGTTCCGGACACTGCAGTGACCACTTCAGGTGGAGTCGTTGCAATATTATTCACAATCTGCACTAATGTTCCTTCCTTTGCAGAAGACCTGGAGGTCCATTGTCTCTGGAAACATTGTTCATTGGTTTTTCTTTTTCATCTTCATTTTTAAAAACTTAAAACAGCCTTTTCTTCCACTGAATTTCTTCCGATAGTACTAATGTCTTGATTTTAGTATGTACCTATGCATAATTTTTTGCTTAATCTCTTTTCATAGCCATGTAATTTGAATGTTTATACTTTCAGTGCAAAATTGTTTAGAATCCTCTTATAAATGACGTATCTTATGATTAGAGTCATCGAAAGCGCTCAAGATAAAATTTATTAGAATGAGTTTAGTTACATTTTCCTTACTAATCTTCATTTTTCTTCAGATAATTTTTCAACAAGATATTCAGATGCTAGTCAATCAAAGACATAGAATAATGATTATTCGTGAGTATTTGTTTAACTTTTTTTATTTCATTGTTGAAAGCTGACCATGAAGAGGAAACAGCAGGTGCTTTGTGAAGACAGCCTCTGTTGAGAGAGATCCTTTAACTGAAGACAGAAAACAAGTTAAAGACCCGCATGCACAGCCTAGTCGAGACTAGAGACTTAAATTCCTTGCTTTTCTCCCACTTTAATAGAGGGATAGCACCAACTATTGGGTCTAAAGCCATTGTGAAAACAATCGTTTGTCCCTAGCGCAAAAAGTATTTTGATGAGCGTCACACATTCAGTGATATTGTTGCTTTCAGACTTCACACGCAGCGGTCAAGCGCGTTTGATTCTTCAAGGAACCGATGTGGGGATATGACTGAACGTGAGCAAACTATTAAGAGGGCAAAAGCAGTCTCGTAAAAAGGCATGGAATCAAAGAATCCCAGTGACTGCAATCGCGGATTTTCTTATCGGCGCATCTAATCTTGTAGAGATTAATGATGAAGAAGCCGATCCGAGAACAGTAATGGAGATGACAAGGAAACTGTTGACGAAAAACGATGCGAAAAGGAAACCGAAAAGAATAAAGTAACCGAAGGTGGAGTGTCAGAAATAGACTCGGAGAGTCAATTCCATTGGAGGAACTTTCTTGAGAATCAATGTTTTGAAACAAAAAGCAGGTCTTAAACATTGTATTTGTCCTTCTGACAACACTGCTATTTAACTGATAGTAGAAACCTTATCCAATTTAGCAAAATACAACATGCAGTTATTGTACTGTATCTTCCGCTAATGAACTGGTTTGTATACTGTGCACTGAGCATTATTGCATAAATACAATTGATGCCTTATGTTCAAAATACAGATGTTATTTATATAAATTTTATTCGCGGAAACTTGTCGCTGCCTCTTACACGCAAATACGGCAGAAAAACCAGAATGACGTCACTAAGTGCAGCGGGAGATAGAAATAGCAGAAGACTAAGAAGCAAATGCAGTACGCAGAAGACAAATGAGATATTACGAGTGCATTAGTGCGAGCACATTAGTCAAATACGTATTAGGAAATAATACAGCCAAATATACAAACAAAGTATGAAGTGATGAAGTGGCGATTAGGAGAAAGGATTACAAGTAATTTAAAAGAAAATGGAAGAATGCAAATAGACTAAAAGAAGAAAAAAGAAGAAATGAAAAACAAGCAATGCTATATGAGATGGCAATCAAACAAATATTCTTCTTTGTACACATAGCACTGGGGTTTTCAACTTTATCTCCACTGCTTCAGCGATGTGAAGTTCGAACCACTTTAAACGATTCTTTGCTTGCCTGTGATTCACAAGTCATCACATGTCGGATGATGGCAAACTTGTTGGTATTAATATGTTGGTATTAACTTGTTGGCAATAAATATTGCCCGGGACTTCTGGGTGAGGCTCCATTTTGATAGATTCTCCGCAGGCTCAGTGGCAAATGCACACAATAATGATCGGTTGGACAGTGGAATGGCGTCCTTGGGTGCATTCTGAGACAATTTGATCGTCTTACACCATATCTTCTGCTGGATGTAAGTGTATACCCGTTCAACCATCTTGACTACGCTATCTGCCTCTTGCACCGAAGACTTCCCTGAGTACTGGACGCTACTGTTGGGATCGAACTTCGCCTTACGGGCACTGGGTGCTTGTCTATGAAGTGTGGAAATGAATGAATGAACCTTGTTTGTGCTCGGAAACACATTAGGCACGGAGCCTTTCTTCCATGTGGCCGAGTTGCCATTCATCCCACTCTCTTTCTTTTTTGTGCTGAGTGTTCAGCAAGAATGCAGAGTGCACCTATTTAAAAGTCTTAGGCTTGATCCGACCAAGGTTTGAACCAAGGTCTCCCGGACGCAGAGCGAACACTGTACCACAAGGCCACTGCGCCGGTAACGTACAGGCAAGAATATACAACTGTATGCTTCAGTAATTTGCTTCTTCTAGAGATCTAGCCATCGGAGCATACCCGGGCTGCTGAAATTACGATCAACAAACAGCTGTTGTCTATTCTAGTCACACTAAAAAGAGAAAAGTCGGATTTCTATGTTCGGTCTGATCTATGAAGAGACCCGAAGAATTCTCAAAGTCTTTCTTGAGAACATCATCCGTGATGCAGTCACCTAAACGGAACATGCAAAGAGGAAGACCGCGATTAAGTTTACTGTAGAATCTCCACTTAACGTTAAACTGCACTTCTTAGTTATGACATTTTGGACAAATAATGGAAAAAATAACCACCAGTTTCGTAAAAACGAACTTTGTCCAATAAAAAGTCAAATATATAGAAAATCGTAACAATGCGACTTTGCCTACTGATAATATGATGAAGGCAGACATCGAAAAGTGCAAAAAAATTGAAATTTAACGGATATACCGGTGCTAACAACGATATAAGGTATTGCAAAAAAACTAAAAATGGAGACAAATTAAATGATAGTAAAAATAATATACAAATTGACGATTAGAAAATATACACTAAAGTTTCCCTTTGTCAGCGATAGTTAAAAATATAGAAAAATTAATTTCATCATTGGTAAATAAAGATTGGACATCAACTTTGTAGCCACTGGATACAAAAACCGCGCCAGGCTTTGAAAAGAAATGTTCCGTGTAAAAAAACCTAGGTAATGTGAAATCTGTGCTTAAATTCCTGATAAGCACAATTGTGATGAATCATGCGTTGTTTATGAATTTGAATGTAGACTATGTTATTCTAAATATATAGACATATAGGAAAAACTGCTTGGCCTTTTCGTTTGCGACCATAAAAGATAGCATCATTGAACGCGATTGTCATAGCGCCTTGAGGAGTTATACTAAATTCTGCAATCCGTGTAATGACATGTATAGTTTCAGCATAAAATTCTTAAATTGTGTTAATGATCCGATAGAGACAAGCTGCTGGAATCTCATTTGATCGATATTCGTAAGCCAGAAATGAGCAGGCGTCACGAAGGTGTTGTTGCATATGCTGTAAGAATCAGTTAGAAAGGCAGTGACCAAGCGTATGGACGCGAATCGTTTGCCAAATTTTATTTTGTATTTTCCATTTACTTAAATTTTTGATCCAGCAATATATGTAGTAGTAGTAGTAGTATGTGTTTATTCATATGAAATGGAAATCATGCATTGCAGATACACAGATGAAAAATACAGAGCTTGTACAGTATACAGAAGACATGCACAGTAGCTGTTGGAAATACACTAGTTAGCATATTTCTGCTAGATTATGCAAAATAGAACATGTGGGAATAAATGACAATTGGCGTTGTTGGCTCCTTGAAAAGAGGACAGAGACAGCGAGGGAGTGTCGGGATCTTGAAAGTTTGGGGGCATGATTTTATGTAATAGATTTCCAGGTTCTAACATTTTTCTGAAAACTGTTAGGCCAGATGCTTCCCTTCCTCTGGATAAGGGTGTAAAGCTATCACAACTGCACTTTGGTCCGAAAATAATTTTGTGAGAACGTCGCCGAACCTGTTCCAATTTTTCAGCATTAAGCTGGTTCAGTCCAACGAGGAGGGCAGCATTGTACTCCAGCGTTGATAGGACAGTGGCATTATAAATATGAATGAGTTAGGACAATCATGGATGTATTTCGGGAGAGATTTGTGTGTGATCACATATTTTACACTTCAGTCTCATGCCAAGGCAATGATATTATATTGTTTGTTTGGTACAAGTTTTGAATCATCCACTTTAAATTTGCTCATGAGAGTGTTGAACGCTTGATTTATACAAATCGACGATGTCTTTGATAATTGGACTCCCGGTGAATTTTGTTTCAATAATCCATCTGCATCAGGACAACTTTCTCTTACCAATTCTAAACTCTTCATTTTAAATGTCAGACGCATTGCAAATGACATTTTGATATGTTCACGAAAATATGTTAACAAAATTCCTCAGATTCAAGTGGTTTTGTCCTGTGAACTACCGTCGTGTAGTTAAGTGTCAATCACTTACATCTTTAGCAGACAGTCTGTGAAGCCAACGTTTTTTTCAGCAGCTTCGAATTAAGAATGGCAAGGATTTTGTTTGGCAGTTCCACTTAAAGAGTAAATTTCAGAAAATGCTTCCCTTATTCCTTTCACGAAGTTTACAGGATTCAAACTATGTACGTTGACTTCTGCTAATAAACCATAAATGTATAAAAACAAAAAACCGCGCTTTGTAGAAATTATAGTGAAAGCGGGGACAAAGTTTTAACATCTGTTAGCACCGATGATTTACGGTTATGATAATCAACTTGATGGATGAATTAACTGCTTGGAGACTTTGAATGCGGATTAATGAAAGTATTGATAACAGCATGTACAAGTAAAGTACTCAGGTATTGCCTGTGATTTTGTGATTACATTATTATTGTCATCTTTAGTGTCGATCAAATTCGATGTTATATGCATGATGATTGTAGCACTTGTCATATGCCAAATGAAAGTGATCATACAATGAAACGGACCATCTAAATTTCCGCTGAAGCTCAATCGATTCTCATGCCTTCCAATCGCATTGTAAAACAGCGTACCATACATCATTCGAGAGCTTGCATTCTCAGCTTTAAAGTAAGCTATGATGGATTTGCATCTGCAATCGTATCTGCTGAGCAGTGCTCAAAATATGAAAATCGCTCAATGTACAAATCACGCTTTTTCAAAAAGAAAACATGTGAGCATGATAATCAATCACGCACGGGAGAACGAGCATTTTCTGATCTCTCTTTTGACATGCTGTTCATCAAAATCGGTGAACTGATAAAAAATTAGTGACATCGTGAAATTATCACAAAATCATGAACTTTTTGGTTGAAAATGCTATGTTCTCATATTTTCATCAAAAATGTTCATGTTTGGTATCCTCTGAATCCTTGCGATGTGAAGAGTGTGAATATGTAAGTTATAATCACATAAGTTCAATAGTTCTTCAAACTTCTTCAATATTTTTTCTCTTGACAGCAGAAGTACGCGAACAATGAAGGTAAACAATCGGCAGGCGCTATGAGAGAACAAGGACATGCCTTCGCTAATTGCCTTGATTTGAACCTTCGCTCACCTTACATCATGTTTATGTACTTTATAGGACACTTTTTCAGCCGTTTATATTTCCGAAACTAGCGTTTCAAATTCTGGAAGGCAGGTTGATGGCATGCGCAATTCTCATAAGCTTTCTTCACTGCTCTCATTCAGTCTATAACTTGTGTTGATCTTGTTAGTGTGGACAGCGCATTTGAAATTCAAAATATTTCTTACAGAAGATTTTATAATAACGGTTCAAATAAAAGAGTCAACTTCATTCGTTCTCTTTAGCATGCATTCGTAAACACTCAAAAGTGTATCAAAGAGAACTTGAAAATATCTTCTAAAACTACAACAAATATTTTGAATTTGATTTGTGAGGAAACGCTTATCATTACTTTATAATACTATGATATACAGAGTTACATAATTAGGGACATTAATTTATCACATTTTCTGACGTCAGACTGGCGGACTTTCTAGTGCAGTGCACACTTTCAACACACTCCAAAACTTATCTATTGAGGAAATCTCTAGTGATCGTGGAGGCCAACGTATTCCTTATCCACGACCAATGACTCTACAGAGTGGGAATTCTTTCTGATGATATACACACATACGAGTAAACCCTGGTTTCCATTAACATCGCTTCGTCGCTCGGTCGCTACACTTTCAAGAGAAATGAAAGCTCGTGTCTCGCCTGTCCTCTTCTTCCCTAACGTTGCAACACGGTAACAGTTATGTGATGAGCATATGTACACGATTTCTATTAGATCGCTGCATCCCAGCTGCTTAAGGACAGCGAAAACTCATTCCGACACAAAGAATTGTGATTCTCACGATCACATGGCAAATTTATCGTAACTGGACTCCGTATTACTCCATTGCCGATGAAGAAACCATCAATATGCACTGAATCAGACAGAGATGTTCTTTGAAGAGTGAGTCAGTTTGTTTATCAGAGCGACCAATGGAAACGCAAAGAAAGATTCGATTTTTCAAGAATGACTGGCCTGGTTCATAAGCTAAACTCAGCGACAGAATATTTAATCAATTTGATTTTTCATCGGTGAAACTTTGTTAATGAGAAAGGCAAATATTGAACTGTTCATTTTAATCATTTGAGTATTTCAAATACATCTGGATTACCGATGATTTTGCGATTCCTACTAAGGATATGAATTTGGTCGTTAAGGACAGTACGGGCCAGGAAAATCATCCCGCTTCAAACTCTTCTTGACACAAATGTACGTCTATTTATTGGCCCTTATCTCCATTTATGGGTATTTAGCTCCGATGGATTGCTAGACCACAGGGGATAATGAATGTTGCATCCCAAGGAGGTTCCCCACTCTCAAGCATCATGGCTCTTAATATAATGGAACGCAAAAACAAAGAAGTATAAAGTGCGGATGCATGAATCATTTTTTGTAGTATGGTGTGACCTACCATAATCGATAGGCTATGTTGAATACATAGTAGCAAGTTTGCAATAAGACATTTATACACATCGAAGAACAACTCCACATTTTTCCGTCGTCTATCGAAAATTGATTTTTATTCAATAGTCGAACCAGGGACTGACGAGTAATGTGAGTAACTTACACACTGGTGTTTTAAATGAAATTTGAAGAAATATTGCATACCCTCTCCGCGTGTACTATAGATCTTAGCACACACACAATTACATGCACATTCAAATCAAATTCAAGTTTTTGTTGAGTTCGGAGAAATCTATCTGGACTAAGAAGGCTCTTGAGAAAGCACTTCTTGATAAGTAAAAAAAAACTTTGAAACAGAATATTTAAACTATGAAGGCCAAATGTTTAAGGGAGTAAATCACATCATCTGAATTTGAGAGAAGTTGGTTCCCCACCTTGCTTGATAACACGGGACACCCCTGGGTCACCGTTTGTTTTAAGAAAAATGTGAACTTCTGAGAAGTATTCTTGTGAAGCTCTTGTGAAATATAGCTTCATGTATAGTCATCAGCAGATGTGATTCATTACAAAAACCATGTGTTCAAGGAATGTTGGACTGGCGTTATCTCAACACAGCAAAAGACGGTTTCCTTTTCTACACAGAAATAAGCTTCTTGGGGATTCGCAGTTCAGAAATGAAAATTATTAGAATAAACAGTCACAGATGGACATGTCTTGCAAAAAATGTCTCTCAAAAGTGACTTGGAAGACTAATTCCTTCGTTTTTATAGGGTTTGAAAATGAACTTAAGATTCATGTGAATGCTAAAATGACACTTGGCTTATAGAGTATCTGATAATGTGTTAATTTATCCATCTGTCTTAATTTTATAAAACAGTGCTTAATAATTAATAAAGTTCCCGGTCCGAGTAGTATAACACAAGCAATCAGCAGAATCTTTTACTTTTAAGATCTGATACTCAGGCAGAAGCACCAATGGACACAACTAAACTTTCAACACAATTCAAAGTATCATTTAACCTTATAGGCAAGGCATGTCAATGAAATACATAGGAATCTAACGAAACCTAGAAATCAATAAGAATATAGACTCACAACATAAAATACTAGTGCTGAGATATCCAAACTCCATAGATGTAAGTCAAGATGCTATGACGCAAGACTAATATCAGGGAAATATCTCAACAATAATAAACAACACCACAATGTAGGACTATATTAAAAAAAAACATTTAAAGCAATTAATCAATTTACTTGATATTGTTTAAAACCATAGATGCAGCTGCTCCATTTTCTAATTTAAGCATACAATTGCTGAAACTAAAGTCTATTCCTAGTTCTAGTCCTCAACTCTCTTAGGTATAAGGACTACGAAGTGCGGGGAGCACAACTTCCATCAAAGTAGTCCAGAAAATTGCAAATCTGTATAATTACCATTTGAATAGAAAATTGGACTGAAATCCTTTATTTTACTCAATTGTGGGAAGCCCAAGAAACGCGATCATGGAAGTCGTTGTGAATCCTTTATTACACTGACACACAAACATAGTGAAATCGTGAAAGTTTCACAAAATACTCTTTTGGCTGATAAAGTTACGTTCTCACTTTTTCATCAAAAATGTTCATGTTTGCATTTTCAGAATCCGTGTGATGTAAGCTTTATTCAAATAACGTCAATAGTTCTTTTTCAAACTTTCTGAATATTTTTCCAAGTACCGCAAAAGTGCATAAGCACCAGATAAGGTGAACGAAGGTTCAAAGCAAAGCAATTAGCGATAGGCATGTCTTTGGTCTCTCACAGTGACTGCAGTGTTTGCCTTGCATGTTTGTGTACTTAATTGGTACTTCGATTATTCGGTTCCTTCGCAACTTAGTCTGCGTCACCCAGCACCTCGAAGACTTTCTGCTTCGTACAAGAATTGTGCACACGCATCCTCTTAGGGAGCCAATTTGTTAGTTGTAGCGGTGATAAGACTTTGGTCTTTCATTATCAAGTTTAACTGTCATATTCTTGACTTTATCCCAATAGCAAATAATAACAAAACATACACATGTCATCTTTTACATGCACATGTGTACCAGAGTCATGATTATTGAGGCTTAGATGATAAAATTAAATATCTTTATGATTATTATCTTTTCTACACATTGTTTCTAGATTTGAATCATGATGGGAGCTTTACTATGAAAGTAGATTTTTTAAAGTCAACAAGTTGAGAGACTTTGACGTCATCACGATTTGTAATGAATTTTTTATATTTACTAATTTTTAGTCCAAGCTAATCAAAGTTTTAATATAATGATAGAATTGATATTGTTCATGTTCCCGTTATACAGGTTCTTGCTACTTGAATAATACACGAATTTTAAACTTCATTTTCTATGGATGAAGTCCCAGAAGCAGCTCAAACGTGTTGTGCAACTCGCCCCATAGCGCATAACTCAAATCGATTCAGCTCTTGTTAACCATTATTGGGTAATTAGGCTTGCACAACTCAATTAATAATTAAAGATGCGTTTTATACTCATGGGAACTCATTGTAGAGAAGAATTGAGATTTCTGACGATAAGTAGCCACTGGGTAGAGTGTGTTTAAAGTTCAACGTTGAATATATTGCTCAACAATCGTCATTCACATTGATGCAGGAAATGAAA
Source organism: Prostheceraeus crozeri (assembly GCA_907163375.1). Taxonomy (NCBI): domain Eukaryota; kingdom Metazoa; phylum Platyhelminthes; order Polycladida; family Euryleptidae; genus Prostheceraeus; species Prostheceraeus crozeri. Next base: position 27,159 of record CAJQUW010001508.1, on the reverse strand, counting down.
ACATCGGTATATTTTCTCTAGGCCGCATACTTGCGAATAACAGATCCTGAATCTCATACGTTTGAGCAGTAGAGAAGTATAATAGAGATAAGATCAAGACTCCGGACTCAGTCCAGTTAGTCGAAGTCCAAGTCCGATATGCAATTGCTGCAATTGCTTACTGTGTAGATTGAAGTTTTTGCAAACCCTTTCACTGTAGCCGATGTAATACGTAACTCTAAAAGAACGAAATATTCGTTCTCGCCTCTGATTAAGCTCTTAAAAACGGTCGTCGTAGGGACTAAAACAGATACTTCAATCAGAGTCCCCTATAAATAGAGAAATTTTTTATGGCTCCCTCTGCGACTCATGCCTCTTAAAATGTTTTAAGCGGGAAGCGCCAGTTAAGTCATTAATCATCAATTTTAGTATGGAATATCTTCAGGGCATTTTCTATCCTGGATGCGTTTATGCCTCCGATCGGTGATGCATGCGAAAATGTAATTAAAATCTAATAATTTGTTTGACTACATAAAAGCTAACGGTTTGATAAATCTAAATGTGCTTAGCTTCTTGAATAACGGCATGTACATGAACTATATGACCTGATGGTTCTGCACTTGACGCGTAGTACTTCTCACTTAGAAGAAACACAGACAATTACAATTTTACCGAAAACCTTATTCTACTTCCCATTGGATTTGTATGTGCCTTCTTTGATCTTAACAAGATGAGCTACCGGGTAGGCCTCGACAGATGTGCAGTTTGCAGCATCATTCTGTGAAAGTCTCATTTCGGTCTTGTGTTGGGGGCGTGACCCTGGTAGAGAACAGGACCCGGATCTCCTGAACGACGCTCAATAGATTAAATAGATGTATCAGCTACACGCAAACATCACCGTCTTACTTAAAGTCAACTTTCCTAATCGACGGATTTCGATTTAAGCAGGCAAACTTGGAATCTGTAAAAGGGCACTGACTGAACCCCTTAGGTCTCAGAGTGGTGAAAAGCTCCAAGTCTGTGTGGATTAAGGTCATTGACTGTCAGTCACTGGAAGTCGCATTCTTTTGTTGCTGTTGCCATGGCAGCACGCATCCATAGTGTGCGCGACAGTGTCCGTTGTAGTCCTATTTCGGCTGATGCATTGAGCATTCTGTAAAAGAAGCTTTTTCAAGTGTATTTCTGAAGTATTTTGAAAAAATGAATGATGAAGTCTTATGAAAAAATATATTAACTCGCATTACGTTGAATCCTTTGTAGTGTGTGGGAGTGACATCATTTATGAATTTGACTAATTAGAGGCTCAACTTGACATGCGTATGACAACTGTTGCATTGATTCTGACGTAGTGGAATCAAATAAACCAATAGAAGTGTCCTTGCGCTGTTCTTGGTTGTGATTGGATGAGACAGCTACATACAGTTTCAGGTTTCTATTTCCCTTGATTAATTGATGAAGTGCAAGAACAACAGTTGAATGAGGACGAACTATCCGCTATCATTGGTTGATTTGACAGCTTATTGTTATTGACAGTTGTTTTGCTTAGAGCATACTTATCTTTCACAATAAAAGTTTTCAAGAAGAATAAATATACCTATTCCTTAAACAAGCAATCTTATTTTAAGACCATGATGACCCAATAGACAAGTTATATGCGATATAGCTTAATTAATAAAACCAAGTCAACGCGAGCAGTATAAAGTCGCTATGCTTACCTGTAGTCACATTGTTATGACAGTGCTTGCAAAACAATATAGTGAAAACCTCCTTAATTGATGACTTTAGTTGCAGGTTCTATTCGAGGGCGGGTTGTAGGCCTATTCGAGAAAATACGGTATCTAAAAATGCGCAATAGTTGCTGTGTATCGCAAATTTTGAATTAGCATGTCTATCATTACTTTCCATAGACTCATAGATATATCTATACTAAATCAGCGTTATTTGCGTTAAGTCTCCGTTTCAGAGTATAAGACTGGCTTTGAATTATTGATATCTTGCTTCAGTAGTTTGACTTGACGGTTAATGCTATGTTGTCTTTGGGGATGAAGCCATCTGATACCATATCGCGGATTCTTCAATTAAGGACTTATGTCGTTCTGTCGCTCATCGATTGCTCAGTTAGTAGAGCGTTGGCCTAGAATGCAAGAAGTCGGTGGTTCAAATCCACCAAGACGCGCAGTTATTTTCCATCTGTTGAAGTGGAAATGTGCTATTATGGCAAATCCAAACGATTGCGACTTTCAGTGGTTGACAAAGAGAATGTATCGGCCAGTACAATAGCGCACTTTGCAAACATTCACGGTTATTACTGCTTCTCTTGAAATATAGAATCACTATGAGAAAATGGTTTTCACAATCTTTAATGGCATGAATCTATAGTCTGGCAGTCAGAACGAGTTTCTGCAGGGACCGAAAATGAGATTTCTACAGAATGATGTACATCCCGTGCCTACTACGAATCTGCACGTCTGCCGAGTTATAACTGGCTCCTCTTCTCGTCAGATACGATGAAGAAGAAAACACCCTTAATCCAATGGGACGATGATTGACATTTGCGGCAAAGATGACATTTTCTATGTTTTATTAAGCGAAAGTTCTAATCCCAGAGTCATAATTTTTGAAATGGAACCCCAGTCTATGTTATGTGGCTAAACACATTCAGATTTGGCAAGCCTCATAATGTGAGAAAACACAAGCATTTTGAGCAATTTAATCCACATTTAGCCACATTCTTGCATACATGGCCGACTAGAAACATGATAATAACACATGTACATCATAGGAGATAACCTGAAGACATTCATGTCAAAAATTATCACTCTGGGCTTCGTACTTTCGTTAAATAAGCGGAAACATAGAATATTTCATCTTTGCCGCAAGAGTCAATCTGAGTCCCATTGGATTAGCATGTGTTTTTCTTTGATCGTATCAGGCATGAAGAGGAACTAGGTAGAACTCGGCAAACGCGCAGATTCGTAGCAGGCATAGAGTGTACACCATTCTATGAAAGTCTCATTTTCGACCTCATTGCCTGCAGAAACTCGCTCTGGCTGCCAGGCTTACATCACTAGGTGACATGCCACGCGTAATTACGCGTTCCGTATACGGAACACCCAAATATCCGTGGTTAAGGACATTCTATATTTCTACGCGCGTACATGCGCGCTGCACTAAGAGTCAGCAATCACGTGATCTGATGCTGTTAAGACATGGGAAATGTCTATGAATACGCGCGGGCGAGCATTTATAGTTTGCGCGTCGTCTACGATTGTCTGCGTTGCCGCTTGAACCACGGATGAACCTGTTCAAGCATGTTCTGTCTTCCCTGAGCATGAAATTGAGGTCCTATCACATTGTTTAGCCTCTGATACATGCAGACACATGAGACGCAAAGTCTATATAACAGGACTGCCAACAGATGTTGCAGCAATGTCACGCATAGCCACGGATGTTTAGGGTCATGTGTGATAACGCGTAGTTTACGCGTGAATTACGCGTAATTGAGCTTGGCATGTCACCTAGTGATATGTTATTTCGACAAAATCTCGGGAGATAAGAAGAGTTAAAGTCTCGAATTTATTGAAAGTTGCTTTTATAAAACACGACGCGTCTTTCGCTGTCCATAACGACGTTATCAGCAGCCGTTGTGTGTAGGTTAGTAAAGAGTCAGTCATGAGTGATATTAAGAAGTGTGTTGCTTATACAATGAGAGTTGGTCAAAATGTGAAGTCAGACTGTAGAAAAATCATGTTTCACATTGATTGTAAGTTTGAGCTGTGTGATTGAGTTTCCTATATTGAATGATGTGTCTCGATTGTTATGTGAGTTAATCAATGAAATCGAACGGAATATTCTTAGTGCCGCTGCCGCCTATACTGTTATGCCACCGGGCTAAATGTCCATATAAAACGCTGGTGAACTGTTTTCATGTAGGTAATTCATTTTTTCCTGCTAATCATAGGTTTTACATAATTGTACATGATTGCAGGCAGCATGAATTACTTTACTACAGTCTGACTTCGCATTTCGATTATCTCACAAACTTCTGACCACGAATGCTGACAATGTCATCATTGACTTCAGAACCGCAGGACTTTAGAGGCCCACCATGTTTTCCATCTTTCCATGTTTTACATCTTTTCCAAAGTAGAGACTAAAATTCTTCTGCTTTCCCGGGAGTAATCTTGGTAGTTTGAAAATGACTTACATATATTGTAAAGCGTGAAATCTTTGTCAATAACGTGTTTGAATTTAATAATAAATTCTCGCTTTCCATTCACCTGCTGGTCCACAATCTCTGAACAGATTTTAGGCCTACTTCAAGATAAGCCGTCTTTTACCCTTGTCGACAGGAAGAACAACCAAATCAGATTGTATTCTCGAAGCGTTAGAAGCGTTCAAGACTTAAATCAGGAAATCAAACTGAACAATCACTAAAACTCTCTTCAGTTGACGTCAATATTTCGACTAAAATTGAGTTCATGTGATCTGGAAAACGATCAGAATCCCTTTTATTGGACAGCCAAGTCTATTCCCCTAATTTAGAATATTATTTAATTTGTACTATTATTTGAAGAATCTCTTATTAAACCACGCCTGCAATATTATCTTAATCCGTAAAATTGGAAGCATGGATATCATCAGATCAAGATATTCCCAACTCCTTTGTAGCTTATTCATTCAGGCTAAAATTAGCATTAGTTCAGGCTTAAAATTACATCAAAAGCATGCTTGCCTTCAAGATGACATTTGACTTCTTAAAACAGAAGTCCTGAAGCTGAAGTACTACCTGTAAAGCTTCCAAAACGTCCGCCATTCATTATACTCGGAGCAAGAATATTGTAGATCACTCGATAAATGATTGAGGGAGCATTGCTCAGTCTTTTTCACAAATCCTTGCACAGAGCTCCGCCTCACGAAAATATTGTCTTGGAAGTTTTATCGCCAAGCTATTGAGAAATAGAAACCTACGTTCAGATGAGAGATATGAAATCATAATTTATATTTTTAATATGCAATTCGGCAACTACAAGAGTCATTGGCTCAAACATTAAATAAATGAAAGAACGTTTATTAATGGGAAATCCTAGATGAAATTAAGTCATTAAAAGTCATGGCCTCTTGAATAAAATTAATAACAAAACTTTGAGATCTATTTAGAACAAGATGCACAACACAAGAATATTAAAACCACAGAATTAGACATATCGTCTCTTCTTCTGTTTGACTAGAAAGGAAACATTGGAACATGTAACGTTAATGAAATGGCACAATCTGCTGACATAATACCATAGCAATCGAACAATAAGTAGCTAGTTCAACATTAAACATGCCAAATTGTACGAAGTTTCAGTGACTGATCAACCGGATCACACAGCAAAGAGACACAGTCGATGTCAAGCTCTGCAGAGAAGTTTGTGAACGTTTTTTCGTGCGCCTGCTAACTTTTTTAATAATGATCGGAGGGCCCAATATTATCGAGAAAACTTTTGCGCAATGATCTGAATTCTTCGAATCTGAAGGAATCGTGGCGATCGGAGCATTTTGAAGGAATTCAGAGCAATCCACAAGCGACGCACCACTATTTTTCCTATCTTTGCAAGGTATTAAACATTTCTTTTTGTCCACTTAGTAAGTTCTTGCATGTGCCATAGTTTTGAATCAGTTTGCACTTCTAACAAAGTGACAAATAAACAATCTATTTCTGTGATTAAAACAAAAGCTTTTATTTTTGTAACCTTTAGACGAAAACGCAAAAATAAAGCTACCGACGACATGCTATAGCCATGAACGTAACTGAAAAAACTGAAATTTGTAGCTATGCAAGGTGTCATAAGGGAGGCATCATGTGCCACATAACCTCCAGCCTCAACCCCATGGCCGGGCCAAGACGACCACTTCGAATGAAAGATTAAGAAGGCCTCTCCATCCTGAAGAAGCACAACTAAAAATTAAATTGGAAACTAAATTTGGACATTTGACAGTATAAGGATAACAACAGTCAATCACATTCAGGATGGACGGAATTTAGTGAAATATAAAGCAACCAGACTCGCATTGGATAGAATTAAAGCCCTTTTTAAAGACATTGAAATGCTGTTAGCTCTAGAGACAAAGGCAGATGCATTAGAAGCATTTCTAGCAATTGGCGGTAAAGGTATTCAAGCCAGTACTTAGTGTGATGTTACTTTCCGAGAAAGTATAGGTCTGTATGTACCTTATTTCAAGTATAAGGTAAAAATCATAAGTTGAACAATTGAATATTCCACAGACGGGTAGAACGAAGAAAATGTTGGTTATTTCGAAGATGAACGTGCATTCGGTTATATGACAACATAGAAATTAACAATACCATACAAAGTCCTAGAATGGAAATTGCATGAAAATTATGGCACACGCCGGGGGAACTTAGTTGGGGCAAAAAGCAAATTCTGCGAGCTGGCTTTCTTGTTTTCTGGTTGGCATTTTTAATTATCAAGTTAACTTGCGATCTGGATTGTTGCCCCTAGTCCAAAGATTATGCACGCAAAAGCAATAGTGAATTTACAAAATACTGCGGTGACAGGATGACATAGGAAGAAATCCTCTAAAACGTTCTGTACGTTCATCATTTTGAAATATCGCTCCTATAGTCTATCAAGACCATAGTCAGACACGTGTGCAACTTGTAATGTCGATTTACAGAGCATACATTGCTCCAGCTTGAAATCAGAGGCCAAGAAATGGTAGGGTATTCATTTTAGTTTAAAGGGCCCCTGTTCATTCATTATATTTGAACAATTTTCAAAATCTCTGCATGCATTCGAATATCAGCTGCCAAAATATCATCAAATTATGCCACATAAGTCATTCAATGATTAATTGAAGAGTTCCAGCGACATTCTATTTAACTGAGAAATGATTGTAGGTAAAGAAGCTTTCAGTGTGCTTATTCCAGAAAAGCACTAGGTTTCTTAACCACTTGACCCAGAAATTATCAAATAATTAGAAATTTTATCCGTGAATTCTTCAGATGTTCTTCCAACCAGTACAGCAACCACCTTCAATATGACTTTGTGAACCAAATTTTAATTCGTATTCCAGTGTTGAAAAATTGTATAATAGTTGTGAATGACTGACACAAATAGACACGGTATATTAATCCATGGAATAGTAGGCTATTTCACATGAAACAATTCTCTTCATGAAAATCCTGTAATTAGGTGTCAACAACTTCCACAACCAACTTGACAAATAGTTTGACTATGAAACAATGCTTAAGATCGAATCTGATCTACAAACCATAGATTTTTCCATGTGCCATCATTTTACATAGGCAAGATATCAAACTTCCATTCTACTGTACTAGTATCTACTTCTATGTATGACAAACAGCAGTACAGTACAAAGGAAGTATGTCTACGGTGAAATCTTGATATCAAGGCATATATGATGTATCGGTCGACGTCACCTACAGTATGTGACCTCAGAACAGGGGGCAGAAGATTGCGCAGGATATTGCCCTCATTCATAATTTGTGTGAATAACTCTATACTTTGGTGTTGGTCTTGAATTCCTAAGAGGATGAATTCTTCACATTCACAACCACACCCGCATGCAATACGATGGGCTCGTTGGTGAATCTTCTCGAGTTTCCATTCTTATTACCGTCAATACCCAAAAACAGTGTTGTGATATATTCGAGAATGCTTCTAACAAAGGAATTGTAAATCATGATGAGGTCATGGCGTTGCAAGTAAGGTCTCAGTCTTCGAGTGATGTAGAGAGATACAGAGTCACTGGAAACCAGAACACTTCAACTCTCCGTGATGTTAAGATCAGTCAGTGAGTCAGTCACAGGCCACAGTACGAATCCCCAGCAATTTACCCGGCATCATCTCCGATAATGTAGCCAAACGATGCTTATTTCAACTTTGATTGATTCCACTTGATCTTGCTGATATCCAAATTGATTCAACCTAGAACTCTGGTGCATAAAACAGTCAATACTATCGATATGCGATAATTCTCTACCCTAGTTGCCGATAATTATAATACTGAAACTCATTTTGTTGCATCTCAACAAAAGAAAAATGTTCCAACTCCATCATTACATAAAGCTGTATTATTTCATCGCACTATTATTTTTCATCACGATGAGGCTGCCTTTGATCCACGCATTCCCTGCGCATGTGTGTAAGATCTGAACTGAAGTGCATGCGTTTGTATTATCTACGTCATCACGTGATTTGCATCAGGATAGTAAATTTCCTTATAATAAACTCTGATTTATTGATTTCTTGTCTCAACAATTGAAGAAAATCAATTCTCCGGCCCAGTCCCCTTCCCGACCGATATCCATGTTTCTAGCTATCGGGTTTACTGACTTGATGAAGAAAGCATTGAAGTTGCGCGAAAAACTGTCAATATCAACAAATTCAAACACTTTTTTAGATAGAATAATCCTCGATTTTCGGCTCCAATTTGTTAATTCATGCCTTTAATGCATTACCATTCAAATTTATGTATTCAACAAAAATGATCCATGAGTTCATCATTTGAATATTTTATCCTCACCCCAGAAAGTGCACGGGAAATTGAACGCGAAATGAAATTAAGGACAGTGTTAAACTTGTGATGAATTTTCTCAATCCTTTTCACGAAATTTTATTCATGAACATGCAGAGAAAATGACTCATTCATCTTTCAAGACAGGATGAACAATGGATATCACATCGTTTTCGGTCGCTGAAGTTTTTATCGAATCGTCGCCATAATCGCCGTTCCAACTCTGAATAGAACTTTCATTTCTTCGTTGCGTCTTGTTCCGTTTTCTTATAACTAAAGGGTTTATTCACACCACTGAGTCTTTAGAAAATGAAATTGTGGAAACTGAAATACGGGATTCCTTGTCATTGATGATGAAGAATTTCATGGAGGTAGTTGTGATGTGCATTTCATTATCGAACATCATTTTGTGTTGCTGACGAAAATGAAATCCTTGCGTACTAATTTATGCACTTGTGTATTCTGCAAGTTTTCTGTGGTTAGTTTAACAAGCGTGATGCAAATGATCGAATTTAGACACGACACGGTCAAAAAAAATTCGAAGGATCCTGGAAACGGAAGATACCAAAGTTAAACAACTACCCCAGTGGAGAATCCTGTAAATAATTAGGTAATTAAAAGTCATGAACGAATGAATACAAGATAATACTAACTACATAGAGTAACCTACTCCAGTACAGAGTAGGGACTGAAATACGTATAAAGGCTAGTCGACTCAATTTAAGACGGGAAGGGAAATAAATTAATAATTATAAACGATTTTATTTTACCATTTAAAAACTAAAATAAGAGTTCGTCATGGATCTGACGAAAAGTTAATTAAAAATAGCAAATGGTGAAAACAAGAAACCTAAAAAAACAAAATTAAGTTTGCTATGTATGGAGTCATCAGAGAGGAACCATGTGGCTGCATGAAGCAAGTTTTCGGCCCCTAACCTCCAACCTATAGCACATGGCGGGGCCAGGCCAACCATATCGAATGCACGACATGGAAGGTCTCTCCAAGCCTGAGGAAACATGCCAGAACCTAACCGAAAATAAAATGAGGTAGTCAACCAGAGACAACGATGACATACTCGTATACTCAAACGACTATAGCTTACTTATTGAACAAAAAGTTCATTTTTACTCAGAGAAAAGAATATGCAGTTAGAATAGTAAGATAAGATAAGAAACGTATATTTCAATAATTGAAAATCGAGATGATACATATTTAAAAATTACACAAAATGTGCAAATAATGTGGCTACGTGCTCGTACATATTAATCAATGCAGCTTCAATTAGCAATAGCAAGATTGTTCGATACTTTGATGCAGTCGGTGCTTTGTGCGAATAGAAGGCATAAAGAGTTTCGTTGAATCTCTATGCGTACGTGGATATGGACTATGAAGAGTATGTGAGGGGGTCCTTCATTTTACAAAATGCATTGAGACCGTGGTTGTATCGCCTTATCCCAACCGGTGTGAACTCACTGCATTGGAGTCATCGGGCCGCAAACGATTCGGTGGCACCTCCTTCGTATCTTTTCTAGCATTTCAGTGTAAGACTGACTCATTCCTAGAAATAATCGCGCATAGTACTCGATTACACCGAGTATGACTTTGTAGATGACAATCAACTGCTTGTTCGTGATGTGACTTCGGCACTTCTTAAGCATGTAAATTCGTTGACATGCTATATGTAAGTAATTAAGTAATTCAATGAATGAAAAGTAATAATCTGACAAATTCATTTTTGACAATACAACTTCATAAATAGGAAAAGTAGAGAAACAGAAAACTTCGATGTGTGGATGAATGGAATAGAATGCAAGTGCTTCATACAAAGGTAAAGCTGCATATTAAAAAGAAAAGGAAGCAGGCAGTCATTCAATTGCCAAAGCGAATAAAATAAATACTGAAGCGAACACAGTCCTTGTTCTAGAGGCTCTCGGAATCGAACTACTTCTATAGTTGGAACGCGACTTTCAAACATTTCACGCAATGAATGACTATTGTATTTCAAATTTTTATTGATGAGATTACGGCATACTTTTTCAGATTAAGCGGTCAAATGACGACGTTATACAATATTTCTGAAATTTTAAAAGCTTGACGTTCGACACGAATTAGTTTCTTGAGAAGGTAGCTCCGGAAATTACAAAAATATGGTAATGCGCTGAACAACGCTTATCTGATAAAATGTACATAACAGTACTTAAGCTACACTGTAACTATAAAAATACAGTGGCTGCAATGTAACCTATGCAATATTTTCATCACGGCTGATTCCAAATAGCACTTCGATTCCTGTTAAAGTCAACATTTTGAAGATCAACAAGAATTCAGTTCAGAAAGGGTTATCTGTAACATCACGTATTATTAGCTGTTCTAAGCACTGAATTACGTTAATAAATTTGGCGCTAAAATAGTTGCGATACTTATTAGAGAATGATAAAAATCAATTATTAGACATATATGTATATTGTCCGCTTACTTTGCAGAGATTTGAGTTCTTAATGACGATAACCATTGTTGAACAACGTTGAACCATTGTGTCATATTTTCAATTCCTGCATAATTGATAGATATATGCCAACACTATGGAAATTTGGCATTGTGACTCCCATTCCCAAAACAAACCCGCCTAAAATTGATCAATTGCGACCTATTACTTTGTTGCCAGAAATTGGGAAAATGTTTGAGAGGATAGTATTATCAAATGTCAAGGACAAGTTGCTTACCTATGTTGACAGAAGGCAATTTGCTTATGTCCCACATTCCTCAACGACATCGGCTTTGATACATGTACATGATTGCATTACACGATTTTTAGATATGGACGATACCATAGCAGTATCTCTGCTTTCCTTGGACTTCTCTAAGGCTTTTGATACAATTTCCCACCAGAAGCTGATCAACAAATTACAATTATGTAAGTTTCCCAGAGGATTTGTTGAATGGACTATGTCTTATTTTTGCAATCGACGTCAGGCGGTGCGCATCGGCGATTTGGTCAGTGATGCTACAAATGTTGGCAGTGGAGTCCCACAGGGCTCAATAATTGGGCCGTTCTTTTTCATCTTCTACACAGCTGAACTTATTTCCGATGCAGACTCTTGCGTCAAATATGCCGATGACACAATGATAATTCATCGCATCACCCATGACATTCCGAAATCCGCATCTGTGATTGAAGAGAGTTTGGAATCAAGTGAGTCCACAAGCAAGTCATTATGTCTTCAACTAAATCGAAGCAAATCTAAATTGATGATATTCCCGAAATTTAAGCAAAATCCGCTGGTCTTCGATGCAATTTCTATTCCTCATGTCACTCGTGTGTCAACTGTGAAATTACTGGGTGTAACGTTTTCATATGATTTGAAATGGGATGAGCACATCAATACTGTTTTACGAAGGTTTCTTCGCGTCCTGAGAAATGTTGTACATAGAAATGTCCTTCTACAAACATAAAATGGGATAATTTTGTCTTTATTGGACTATTGCTGATCGGTTTTTGTGGTATTACCATCTCACCTTCAGGTTAAACTAAGACATTTACAAAACAGATGTCATCGTATCGTGCATGAATTTGACTGTAAGTGTGGAAACTTCGAGAACGTCAACGATAGACGGATCAAACTCGCCGTAAGACTTTTCTCATCAGCTGAATGTAATCCCCTTCATCCACTCCATGAACTTATCTCTCGTCGTTTTCAAAGAACAAACCAATTTATAATTGAGTTTACCAAAACTTCACGTAGACAAAGACAATTTCAAATATTTTTGCCTATCTACCTGAATGGCTTGCATACGCCTAAATGAAAGTGACTTATTGCAAAAGTATATGATTTGCTGTATTTTTTGTCATTTCTGTATCATTTCGATGTACTATATTTCGATTATCATTACCAAATATATACATTTCTCTCTCTCATAACAATTGAAATTTTACTATCTAAACAGGCTTACACAGCGATAGACAGAAGGGCAATTCATTCCTCTATCAATACATCTTAACCTGAGCATCTTGGTGACACTAGTATCACTTATTTGTATCAGCGTTGCATCAAGTTTGTCAGTGACTGTATACTCGTACAATGGAGGCAATCGAACTAATGGACTTGCGGCAAAAGCCATGGTCCAGCTATCCTCCGTCAAAAAGTTGATGAATCAATTGTATCTTGTGAACATCCTTTAATTCGTTGGTTTCTCCATTAAAGAGATTTAAAGTGAAATTCGACAGCCTCCTGTCGGACAGGGTTGCGAAATGTGCATGGAAAATGAAAAATGAAGATAAAGGAACGTTTTGTCATGGGATGGAAAACTCTCGTTATGTTATATCATTGACAACACGTCAAAGGAAATATATCAATCTCCAGCTTTAGAGTTCGCTCTCTTCCGAGCAATTTCCTACGTTTCGCTCGGACAAAAATGTCCTCCATTGTAATAGACATCTGTCACAAGATTTATCATCCTTCGGATGACATTTGCTTCTTCGTCCTTCACTGACGCGGCCGCAAATTCATTGAGGAATCTTTGTTAATTCTTCTTCCCGATAGGGAACGTTACTTTTCGATATGATAATTCATTTTGAATATAACAATCCGCCTATTCAGATGTAGCAGTTGAAGTAAGTTTTAAAAAGAATATCAACATGACTACAGTTGGTTTTCATTAGCGGCTAAGTCGATGGAAACTTATGTTATCATTTTGCGACCACATATGCAACAATTTAAGTATGAATTTACTTACCTCCAGGCAAATACTTCTTGAAGATTAAAAACATTTTCACGAACAGATTCAAGAACAGAATTCAAAGCATAGACTAAGTATATTAGGGAGAATAGCAGTAGTAGGAGCGTTTTTATTCCTGGAATAGAAATCATTACATACATGACGACATACGCACTTTCGACACATCTGCATATAGAGATAAATTGCAATAATCTAATGAATAAATGTGCATCCATTAATGCTTGCAAGAATTAAAATAACGACACATAAAAGGTAAGTTACGAAGTGACTCAGAGGTACAGTACTTCTTAGAGTATCTTAGAACTGATGGCATGCCACCGGTGAGAAGATGGTTTGCGTCTCGAGACAACCGAGTCCATAAACTGGAGGTCAAACGCAGGCGTCGATCATCAAGTATGCCTGATGTTCAGTTACATGACCAGTTTTCCTTATTGTAGTCATGATGGTGTGGTGAACTCGGTTATGAACCTTACTCAATGTCTTCGCTTGTTTGTTGTTCAGACCTACAAACAATGGACAGCAATATTTCATGACTGAACGCACCATCACTTCGTAGACTCGTTGAAGATCGCAGGTTGAAATGATAGGTCTCAATCTGCGCAATATGTGAAGCCTCCGACTGCATTTATGACGTACATGCTCCATATGCGAGTCCTAGATGAGCTTATCAATGAATAATAGCCCAAGTAATTTAATTGATGACTGTCTGGATATTGTCGCACGCTTTAAAAAGTGAATCGGTTTGCGAATAATAATTAATTCCACAATGTACATTGCAGTTTCGATTTTATTAAATGAACTCGAGTTGGGACCAGGGACCATATAAGCGAGACATGCGAATTTTTACACTTTTCGTGAAATTTAAACGGATTTGAATGATTATGATAGCAACACAGAAAGAAAAATAGTAATTGACAAATCCTCCGTGTCATGTCAACCTTGGAGAGGTAACATAGTTTCTTAAATTATACTAATAATCTTTGTATATTGCAGTCCGTTTCATAAAAAGTGGATCATCCTAAAATTTGACTAAATAAAACGTAAGTATGATACAGAAAGCATTTTTCATGCTATTTCATGTCCCTAAATAATAAATAATAATTTAATAATAATAATTTTAAATGTCCTTATATAATCTGATAAGCTATGATACAGTAACGATTCTTAAGAAGCTAATATTTTGTGGCCCTACCCTTATTGTCAATGACATTACCAATTCGTCTAGGCATTGATTCGATGACATCGTTGATTTTTGACTGATCTAACTTTCTCCACTCTCTTTTTAACAGTGACGTAAGTTGTGATACGCCATCTGTAGGTAGCAGTGAACGACGAACGTTACGTTTTAGAATACTCCATACATTTTCTATGGGATTCAGATCAGGAGAACGAGCTGGCCAAGATAATGTCCTAAGCCCTAATTGAGACTTGCATAAGTTGACTCTACTACTCCTATGACACATAGCATTATCATCCATAAATAACCAATTCGATGGATCACCAAGTTGGTCTGTCATTTGGCCAATGTTCATTCGTAAAACATTCACATAGCGTTCAGAATTCATGGTTCCTTGCTGTATGTGAAGTTCAGAGCGGCCATTGGTCCAAATGCCAGCCCAAATCAGTAGAGTCGCACCACCTTGTACACGGGGACGATGTAAATGTCTCGGAATTTCCTGATCAGATTTTATCCATAATCTCAATCGACCATCACTATCTTTCAGACGGACTGATGCCTCATCAGACCAGACAACCCGATCCCATTGATTTCGCCAGTGACAATGACTCCCATCTGGACGTCTTTTGTATGCTGATCTGATAATTCGATCTGAGAGGGCCTCTTACAGCTCTTAAAATTCGACTCAATAAGTCTTCTACGAATAGTGGACTTAGAAATAGACGAGTCTAGTGCAGCCATCTCAGTTAACGAGAGACTTGAATCAACTTTAACAAATCTCAAAATTAGGCGGTCTCTACGTTTGGATGTTTTGCGTGGACGGCCAGAGCCCTCTTTACGACAGAGTCGAAAATCATCATTATGCCATCGATGCACATTTGTGTAAGGGACATTTAGTCGCTTGCTTGTAGCTCGCAAAGAAAAACCTGACACTTTGCCTTTTGTGAATGCGATCTCGTTATTGTTCATTTGTGTTTTGTATTGTTTTCAACCGGTAAGAGATAGATTTCTAGCTGAAAGCAATCAGGAGTGCTGCCAACACCACCGCAACGAAGTCAGGAAGCTATGGAACATGAAGTCCAGTTAATCACATGTAGCAGTTACATTATTGTTGATGAATAATGGTGCTATACTGGCTCTGATTGACCGATTTTCTTTATTTTTGTTTTGCTTGATAGCTTTTGGCTTGTAAAATAACATATTTCATGACAAAGGAAACAAATGTAATTTTATAAGAGTGAGGTATGATTTTGTGTAACATTGCTAAATGAAGATCAAATTATCAACTACTTTTTTATCTATAACAGGAAAACAACTCAATATTCATGCTTGAAATTTCCAACAATGATATTAGTAAGCACAACTGACATATCTTCCAAATTTCAGAGATATTCGTTCAAGTTTGGCGGAGTTAGACAAAGTTGAAATTAAGGCGATGTTTAAGGGTGATCCATTTTTTATGAAACAATCTGTAGAAATCATACAAACATTTTCACATAAGTTTGTAAACCAGTTCATGCGAATCTCAAAACATCGTTAAGGAAAAGAAGATAATCAAGTAAAAGAATAAACAGTTTTGTTGAATAGCCTTGAGCAATGAGGAAAGAAAGTAGAGGACCGTCGCACAAAGTTACAAAGTGGAATTTCGATATGACCTGAAACGGTAAGTCGGTGTGGAGCCAAATGGTACGAAAAGTTGTCCGGTTTCAGAATATCTGAAAACGTACGAACAGCAATCTTGTCTGCCCGCTCAAAGAAGGAAGGCAGTAAATTGCAATTACTGTCACAACGACCACATATGATAAGATGGCAGCGTTTTCTAACCCTTTCAACTTTTCTTTTTGATTTTCTGGACATATTGATAAATAAAGCGCAATTGTATTCAAGTATGCTAGAAATATATGCCTTGTACACACACAAAAGATCGTTTTTACATATACCAGGTATCGTTTTCAGTTGCTTTAAAACGAATATGCGTTGAGAGGCTTTCTTAGTAATGTTGTCGGTGTATGAATCCCACTTTAGATTCTGTTGAAAAGTCACTCAAAGTATTTTGATTTCCAGTACTATCGTGAGATCACAGAGAAGGCAGGCAGGAAAATCCCCAATATCTCTCCAAAAAAATATGAGTACACTTTCGATTTTAATATGCGCTTTGGAGGAGCCATCACACACGATTAACGTGAGGCGAAGAGGTAACGTTCTCAAACAAACAAGCATTTTATTTTTGTCTCTGATGTGACCGTTGGCGCGTAGATGATCGAGGCTAGGAAGGCTTGTCTTCTCTACTAAATCACCGAGTGAAAAGACAATCCTTTTCTCACTATCACGGTTCATTCCCTCAACCATTATAAGCTTTGTATGCACTGCTGTCTCTGTACTTTTGTTTGACGGAGAATGTTGACATCAAGACAATGACAGCTGTGCACAAGAATAAGCAATTTGCTTGTATTATATTATGTCGGGTCCAGTTATAGGCCGGAGTCCGGAGTCCTATCATTTGAAAGGACTCCGACTTCAGAAAAAATGATGGGACTCCGGGACTCCGACTCCGCATCCGTGGACACCAGTATGTAACATTATTAATTTCAGAGTGAATATTGTCATTTATATTTGAGTGCTTGCACGTTTAGCAATATCAGCAATTCGATGGGTTACCATTACTTAAGCGCTCAGCCGTATTAATAAGATCATATTCTTAATAAGAGCCTGCCCCTGAATGACCAAAATATCACAATCAAAGACAAAGATCATGATTAACTTTGAAAGATGTAAATAGATCCACATTTATATTCAGATTGAAGAGGTAGAACATAAATTGAGTGAATCATAGAATCATGCCGATAACAATTGAATCAAAAACTTGAAATTTCAGCCAAGAAGCACAATAAGATCTCAATATTTCCATGAACACGTGCATCATGATGTGGTTAATGAAATTTCCTTGATAATCAGTTCATTTTCCTCCTCATCAGGATACCTGTTAGTAAGTGTTCATTCCTGTTGACATCTACTAAGTTTCATACTACTTGTACAGTAGTATGCATGGAGGTTGCCCACCATGCATGGGACTCCGGTCACAACGTGAATTTCGACGGCATGAAGGAGGTTGACCGGGGGTGCAACTGGAGAAAAAGGATTATCAAAGAGGCCTGGTGGACTCGACATCTGTCGTCATCCAATGAAACTAAGCATCATATCAGTGATTTTTGGTTTCCTTAGTTTTTTCTTCATTTTCTTTACTGCTGCTTTCCACTTTTTGTAGATAGTATCTTCGTGCCTTATTTTTCTTTTGAAGTCATGTAATTTTATTCTCTGCTCGTTCCTATTCTATTGTGTAATTTGAGTCTGACCATTGCAGTATGAGTGATGTTAATCATATAATGTGTTTCTGTCATTCGCCTGACGATAGCCGGCTGTGCTGGCCGAAAGGCGTCGCAATAGAAAATCGAGGAATCTAGTCGCGTCGCTAGGCTTCACGTCGCTATGATATACATGTAAATACAGAATAATTTGCAGATATCAATGTTTTTTAAATTTAATTTATATTTTTTGAACCGCAGGAACGCAATCTACGCAAAAAACTTGATCTTCTGATTAAAATACTTTACTATATGTATGCTGACACTCATAACATATACTTACTCTATGATTTGAGGACTCACTGGACATTTCGAGATTCAATGAGATTTCTAGATTGCACAAATACATTCCAGGTAACTGCATAATCTGATGGCTCAGTAAATTAGAATTTCGGGGATCATGATTGTGATAAAAGTCAGATGTCGCATGTATTTCATTGTTTATATTGGTTGCATTGGTTTCATCATCACAATGCGGCCGTGAAAAGGCAAAACAACGTATTTCACAATGTGTTATTCGGTTTCAACGTTATGAAGCGCCAAATCAACGTATGTTAAAATGCGCTTTTCAGTTTCATAGGTATGAAAAGGCAAAACAACGTGTTGCAAAATACTTTTTATCAGAAAGAAGAGGTATGATGCGATTGCGAATGTGTACAATCTATTTTAGATTTCTAATCGGTATTATTGTGAATCAAGAGTCAATGATTGTAGTGTATTTTGATTTACGTTGCTCTGCCTTGCAGAGGTCAACTAATCAGAGAAATTGCAACGTATTTTTGCAAGGTTGTTTTGCATATTCACAGTTTATCAAAATGCCTATCAGGTGAAACGTATTATGAAATACGTTGTTTTATAGTTTCATTAGAAAAGATATTTCATCGGACCTCGATGAGATAGTTAGTTCTATTGACGTGTAGCTAATAATTCCAAATTGTTTTATCCTAAAAAAGCATTATTTTTCTTGTTTAAAATAACTGACTAATCTCAGACAAAAATACACACACTGAATTACCCATATGACAATATTAAGGCAAAACAACGTATTTTGAAATACGTTGTTTTGCCTTTTCACGGCTGAATAGGTTGCAGGGGCGTAGTGCGCCCGATTCCTCAAGGGGAGCACAATGCAATAGTGCAAAATTTGATAGACGAAGTAGTCACAGTGAAATATGTAACCGTACTGCTACTCATTTTTGCATGATAAAAAGGTAATATAGGCTTTGAAAAGGAAAGCTAATATCAATAATATCAAGAGGTGAAATAATATCAAAAGTTGAGCTAACATAAATAATATCAAGAGGTAAGATAATATCCAAAGTTAAAAAGGAAATAGTAGGTTTTATTTAATTTTGATTGTAGTGTAGTCCTATTTTTTGTAGTAACCGTATCTATCTACACGTATTTGATAGTTTAATGAAAAGGAATTCATTAAAACATACGTTTATTGAAATTGAGAACAAAACCTGATTGGAGAACATGATTAATGTCGATCACACATATTCCAAAACACGTCTCTAATTCTCGTCACGTCTTCTTTTTGATTTCTTTGGGTTTCTGAAGCAATAATTAGGAGATCTCTCAAACGATCTTGATCCATTGTGGTCCGTAGCGCCGATTTTACGAATTTCAATGAGCTGAAAGAACGTTCACATGATACTGATGTAGCCGGCAAGGTCATTGCTAATCTATAAAGTATATTCAGATTAGGGTATATTGCCGTCATCTTGTTAATGTTGTCAATCATCAATAGCAAATAAACAGACTGTAAGTTTTCACAAGCAGAAATATCTGATACAGACTTTTCATTGCAAAATAGTTTATATTCAGATAAGGCAGCTTTGTATTAGAGTATTAGATATCTTCTCAAAAGATTTCGCACAGAGTTTCATATTCTTTCCATTGTCCTTTTGACGGTTGTAATAATGAAGACAGAGACCTTAAAAGAGGACTAACCAAAATAGTCCAGGGGGGCACGTGCCCCCGTGCCCCAATGGCACGACGCCCCTGATAGGTTGAACTGAATTTAGTGAATTCAACCGTTGTGCCAATCTGTGTCGAGACTTTAGGTTCATGAGGGAAAGAAGGCATGCGTCTCATAAACGAAAATCGGCGCGCTCATTAAGCGAGAGACAGGGGAAATACGATCTACTAAATTCCTCTTCCAAGCGTTGAATATGGCGGTTCAGCGTGGAAATGCGATAAGTGTCTTATCCACCATACCGCGTACATCAACTTTGGATGAAATTTTTCTCCTGTAATTTAATATTTATTTGTAATTTTTCCTGTAATTGATGCTTTAAAGAGAGATTAAAAACCTTCACATATTAAGAGAAATATTGAGAGCAAAGTGTTAAGAAAACGTGCGTGTGGGCTATTGTATACAGATGAGTGTTTTGAGAAGAGGAAATAATAACACGTTTGGATAAATACATTAGAGATAAATGAATGCAAGCAGAAAAAAAAATTTAGTGAATTAATGACTTAAATATCATCATTTTTTCTCGCAAATGTAACAAAGTAACATTTCAAACGATTAATTTTCCGCTGGCGAAGATAATTGATAAGCAGAATTCAGAGGTGAGGATTGATGGATTTCCGGCAGTGTCACTTGAAGATTGAGAGCTACGATTGAATTACTCAAATTAGTGACAAGACAAATATTTTCAAAGTAATAAACGTTTAGATTGCGTGTCATTCTTGGCAACCTGCATGCGAAGTGCATCAGAGCAATAGTAATAAGGAAATACAGATAAGCAGGTAAAATCATCATCTCATGCTTTGGTAAACTTAAGTGTTAATTAAAAGCAAAAACAATTGAAACTTAAAAGAAATTTTAAAAGTTCTTTCGCTTTAATTGCTGACTTTGGATTCAATCGGAAGTGTGGAGTTTTTAAAATAAAGAATATAATGAAGCATTCCGTCGACTAGAAAACTCAACATTTGAAGATTTTAGAATGAAATTTTCTGGTTACCGCGCATCCAAATAATGTTTCAGTTAAATCGACCAAATCTGCAGTTCAGAGAGTCAAGGTTATTATTTCAAGTCATGTGACAATTAACATATTTATCATTGATTTACTGCCAGGAAAGCTTGTCGCTGTCTTGATAGCTGACACGGTCGAGAATGAAATACAGACCAGGGGTACAAAGTGTTAAAGCACTCGAAATAGCAAAGCACTCGAACATGACTGCAATTATAAATAAAGCAAAGATAAGATACAAAAGCAAGAAGGCAAAGTTATAGAGTAGTACGAATACAAAAGATAAAGGAAAGTGCTAAACTACTACACAGTCAAATGAATATTCCGTCTGTAAATACAAACCGGGAGATGTCAGGTGAATCTCGGCCGCGGTCCAAAGCCGCTCCCAGCTTGGTCATTATTCGCCATGTCATGACTTGCTCCACGACTCAGTCAGTGTAAAGACTATTTCAGTATTTAGTCCGGCAGTCAGAACGAGTTTCTGCAGGGAACGAGGCCGAAAGTGAGACTTTCACAGAATGATGTGCATCCTATGCCTACTACGAATCTGTACGTCTGCCGAGTTCTAGTGAGTTCCTCTTCTTGTCAGACAGGATCAAAGAAAAACACATGTTAATCCAGTGGGACGTAGATTGCAGTCACACTTTGATTTAAAATAACACTTTGTATGTTTTCTCTGATTAAGCGAAAAGTATTGCGCCCAGATTCATAATTTTTGACAAGGAATGTCTTCAGATCATTTCTTTTCAGGTACATGCACCCCTTTCTAAACAGCTAAACACATCCAAGTTTGGCGATCCTCTTAATGTCGGCAAACACAAACATTTTGAGTAACTTTATCCACATTCAACCACATTCTCGCATACATTGTCCATCAGAAGCATGATAATAGCATCATAGGAAGTGACCTGAAGACATTCCATGTCAAAAAGTATGGCTCTAGACTTAATAATTTTTAGTTGAAAAGCGAAAACATAGAATATTTTTTAGAATAAGTTTTAGCCAAAAACTGCAATCTGCTTCCCATTGGCTTTACATGTGTTTTTCTTTGATCCTGTCTGACAAGAAGAGGAACTCACTAGAACTCGGCAGACGTGCCGATTCGTAGTAGGCATAGGGTGTACATCATTTTGTGAAAGTCTCACTTTCGGCCTCATTCTGGCTGCCGGACTAATTGTCAAACAGTGCCGGTCACTATTTGAACTCCGTATTGCGGAAGCCGTCCAGATTCGCCTTATATCTTTCTTCCACCCAAGACGATCTAATGGCAAAATACTGATCACAGCTGATTGTATAATGTATCTATGTCCTCACCGTTTCAGATGTTTTTAAATGGGTATGATTATAGATAATTCAAATGTTTTGATGAGTTCGTGCTTTTCTGTGATCCTTTGGATGCAGTAGCTACTATCATGCTCTCACGGGGATGTCATGGAATATATGCGGTTGGAAATTTAGAAGTGGCACCGTAAGAAGTCAAAGTAAGTGAAACGAATGATGTGAGGTAAAGAATTTCTCAAATTCATGTTATGTTTCTGCAAAAAAAGACTTGCAGCATTCAAGTGACACAGGTCTGAGAAACTACATGTGGAGTGTCTGGTTCCAACGCACGAATTGAGCATGAGATGAAAATGACGGAATCCTCTCTACAATCGCATTCTCAATGAATGTTCCATATGTAGATCATACCGAAAAACCACCGTTCTGTAAATAAAATTCCTTTTTTTCAACGGTGCTTCATAACGTCATCTACCTTCCAGGCAAGTGCTATTCATGTGCTCATTTTTAAGCATTGATAGGCCTAAAGTTAAGGACAGAAAACTCCAATCTAAGACAACTGACACATTGTCAATGTTGAGAAAAGCAGGCAAAGGTTCAAGCAAAGTTATATCGTCGGCATACATTAATATTGTAGTGCATGCTGACGATATAACTTTGCTTGAACCTTGGTCAGCTTCTCTCAACATTGACAATGTGTCAGTTGTCTTAGATTGGATACGATCAAACAAATTAACTTTGAATGTTTCTAAGTCCAGTCAAATGATAATTCCTCGTGCTGTATCTCTGCAATTTAACCCATCATATCCAAACATATAGACTGTTTCTCACTTGAAGATACTTGTTGTTTATTGGTCCGAGAATTTGAAGTGGGACTATCATTTTAATAACATACTCAAATGTGCATCTAGACGGTTAAACGTAATTCGAATTTTGAAGTCTATCCTTCCACGTACTGAACTCACAAATGTTTATTTCACATTAATAGCACCTTTGATTTTGTATGCATCTCCTTTACTGTGTCACTTGCCTTTGAAAATAAGAACACTGATCAATTCTTATCAAGATCGTGCACATAGGATTATTTGTGGTCGAGAATATTATTGCTCCCTTTTACTTGACTTGTCTTCCTTGCGTAAATCTCGGTCCTAAATCTTTTATACAAATGTGAGACTAATGTGAACCATGTTCTACACGATTTGATTCCTGAGCGCTTACCAAGAAGCAAAACGTTTTGTCTTCCGGATTGTACGACTTGCAGACGCATGCACTCCTTCGTTCCTTATTCATTTTTGATTGCTAATGACTTTGATAACTTTATTTCTTAGTGTATGAATGTACATGTAATTCTTTATGATCGTTTTTCACGTTGTTCTTGTGCGTCATGTATGAATATTATGATTCTCAATTATTCTGAATAAACACTTCACCACCAAAACGATCAGGAACATCTGTAAAGGGACGGATATCTTCCAAAATGACCCATGTTCACGCAACATCAAAGCAGATGTTTTTGAGCAGATACTTTGGCACAAAAGCAATGAATTTCAAGATTTATTACGTACCACTCTCTATAAATAGCAAACTAAATGTCACAAAAACTCAAAAATACAAATCTGCTACGGCAAAGACAATCAATCAATCACTTTTTAATCCAAAGAATGATGATATTATACGTGTTGACATTTTAATCAAAATATTATAATGACGATGGTCGCGAGCTGAGACAAAAATATTTCGCATATTGTCATCGAGAAAGGTTCCAGAATTCAACTTTGCCATTCACATCTCATCGAAACACACCATCTATCCTTTCTTCACCTCATCTCCATCATCCTTGTGTCGGTAGCAACTTTTCTTGCTTTATTTCCATATTCTGCTTTAGCTTTATTGACGAAATGTAAGGAGACGGCTGCAGAATTTAAAAGTCGACAATTGTCTACGGAGTGATACCACAGAGAAATTAACGTCGAAAGACAATATTGGTCTCTTCAGAGTTCTATCATTTTCATTTCGCCCGAATTGAAGAGCAAAGTTTTAATAATATTGAGCAGAGGAATTTATGTGTATTGAGGAAACAATATTGTTCAGCAATATGTCAATACTTTTGCCTGGAAGCATACATGATCAACTGCAAATTGTGAAGTATATCGTCTACTTGCCTCTTAAAGAATTACCGGCGTGGTTTGAAGTTGAGAGAAAATTCAAGCTGCGATGACTTTCTTAATTTTGTCTTCAACCCATCCGATGAGACAAATATTGATTAACGAAGCATATAAGAGCGTCAAGTAAAGGTTTGATGGAACGTTAAGTTTTAAATAGGAGGTCATCTTGATTGTAGAATTGCATCAATTAGGTATGAAATTAAAACAAGGATTTTGTCGATTAGATAGACCGGCCTAGTCAAAGGTGTAGAAGCTAGGCGAAGGGGAGGTGTGTGCGAACTTCTTTGCATTTAACCCACTGAGCTCTAGAGCATTTTGAGACTTCGGAGAAGAGAGGGTTGGCTCTCTCCACCATCGCTCAAAATGACATAAAAATCAACTTACAACATATTGGCGCATGAATAAAGCAGAAATGCGCCGCTGAAGTTGAAAATTTGTTTTCAGACGCGTTTTAATGCGAAGGAACCGTGGCATCTTCAGTGACGTTCTGACAGGTGAGAAATTCAAAAAATAAAATAAAAGTGTGCATACTTTATCTTTGTAGTGGTGGAATAAACTCCTATTTCTGGTCTGATATGCAGAATAACGCTTGTATATTAAAACTTTAATGACGCTATTCATCCAAGGAGGGTCACATGAAGTTCGCTTTATGATATTGAACAGGATATGAGATAATGCAGCATTCAATTTTTGATGTTGTAATTGAAGTCCGCTAGCGTGCGGATAACACATATAATAAAATATAAAAAATGTAAGATAGTCCTGAAAAGGACTCATTATGCGTTCACTGGCCTGTACACACGTATTCTCATAAGTTCACACAGACAAGAACGAAAAATAAAAATAAAACTGGACAAAACAACACTAAAACAAATATATACAAGAATCAGCAAGATGACCAACTGCTTTCGTCTCGTTCCGGTCCTTTAACATCTTGGACGAATAAGCAGTGGAGGACCCACGCCATAGGCGTACCCCATTACACAAAAATAAAATAGACAGAAATAACGGTACTCAAAATACTGTGGATGCACTCAAATCATACCACATTCGACGGACAATTGTCTGCTTAAAACCAAGCCAAACTTTAGCAGGAGTGAAAAATACTTACGTAGAAGTTTTTCCATGCATCCTCTTAAATCACATAAAAGATAGCCTCTTTTTGTAAACAATTGGCATGTGATTTTAATCTTATCAACAACATAGCATAGATGTGATCAAATACGTAAATATCTTAAAACTTGACATGCAAAAATTATACTCCCCATATAGGAAGGAAGAAGACCTCCAGGAAAGGTGAGCAATACAACTTCAAAAGGGAAACCATCAACCTTGTGATACACTGATGAGTGGACTCCATCTTGAAAAGCACTAATATCAACATCTGAATAAGCTACACATTTGTTGTTATTCCCGTTTCTTTCCGCAATCAAATCATCCGGGTAGATTTGTATTAACATACTGTCAAAATGTTGATAATTAAAGATGCATAAGTCATCTATATATCTCGCATTGAGTGACAATAACTTCGCAAGGCCGAATTTCCTGTTTAATACTAACACAATTTCAGAAACACAAATTTAAAAAAAATCACAATTTTATTTGACACATTTTGCCAGTCAATATGACTAAGTTCTGAAAATACAGAACTCAAGTTAGAGTCTCGAAGAATCAACATTTTGGTGAATTGAGCATCGAAGATATAGCCTCGTTTTGGGAATAAAGTCGCAATATTATGATCAGTGGTAGCCGGAGGTGGTAAGATAACTGGTTCTGTGAAATACTGTTCAGTGTCAATGGGTACAAGAATCAAATCGGAAACTTGCCGTGTCGGTATCGAAACAAAATTTCGTACACGAAATTTGTACCCAAGAAAACTGATGATTATCGACTCTATTAAAGTCACCTAAAAAGTAAGCAGAGTAACGATAAAATTTGCACAAAAGATCATCCGTAACAGTACAAAATAAACAAGAACATTTTGTTGTTTTGGAAGGGACAATGAACTACCTTGAGGAATAGACATGTTCACAGAAATGCCATTGAAGGCTCTATAGGAAACTTTTGCAATCAATAATTCAACTTCATCATTGATGATGATTGATACTATGAGAGAATAACTTACAAGAATTATTCACGCAACAACATCTGACGAAATTCTGTCAACACGATGAATGATATATTTTTTGAAGAAATTTGACCCGCTGCATAATTTGATAGAAAAGCAAGTGCAAGGGACCGATTCATATATTTCAAGACAAGGTGACAGTTAAAATCAGAACACGAGGACTTTCGTGAGCTCTAAGTTGTGTGTTGACGCGGAACTGGTGCTATCACAGGAACATAACTGTACAGTGTGATATATAGTACCGTTCAAGGACACCGAAAAAATCATAAAAGTTAAGAATCTCAAAATTTGAGAATTACAATTTTCATTGCTTAAATCATGACCGTTCAAGGACACCAAAATCATAAAAGTTGAGAATTTCAAATTCATGAATTTTATCCATCTTTCAGGTTTTTAAAATATATCATGTGACTAATAATATTTCTTTAAAAGTGGAAGAAACAAAAGTCGAAGAAGCCGCAAGAATATATCCTTCAATATCATATGAACGTAGTTCTACTACACCCCTCCCTTCTAACTTCTAGGGGTCCCTTCTGACTTCTAGGGGTCCCTTAATAATTTTTTTTATTATAAAATGAACAACATAAATGAGTTTTTAAAATTATATGGAACGCAAACTACGACAAATTTCGACCTAAAGAAAATCGCAAATGAATTAGGAATAAAGAATTTTCATGTTCTAATGAGAGACGAATTACAATTCCTAAAAAATAAGCCAACAGGAACCTTCAGTTCCCGGAACAAAGTTCCATCAATAACTGTAAATTTCGTAACAAATCTTCACACTTCAGACCAAAAAGG
>CAJQUW010001507.1:0-14255 GCA_907163375.1 Prostheceraeus crozeri | reverse complement strand
CCATCTGCTTTCTTACTTTTTATAATGCTCTAATCTTAATAATAATTGAGATTCCTTATCTTTCTATACCTAAACTCTAATCTTTGTGTTTTTCTTTATTCTATTTTTTTCAATTGTTTAATCTTTTCTAATGTCCATTAAAGTAGAACTACGTTTCATATGATAACGAAGGGATATATTCTTGAGGTTCCTTCAACTTTTGTTTCATCCACTTTTGTTTCTTCCATTTTTAAAATGAATATTTTGAATAAATATTTTGAATAATATTTTGAATACAATCTTGGGGTATATTGAGGACTACGTTGGATATTTGAGACAACTTAAATTTTCGTTCTGCCTAAATTTTCAAAATTCTTAGACCACGTGATATTTTGAGGACAACCTTAAATTTTCGCCCTTCGGCCACGTGAAATTTGAAATCTACCTAAATTTTTGAAATTTTGATTTTTTTGAAAATTTTGAAAACCCCCGCAAAAGTGTGAAATCCGGCGCAAGCGAAGCGAAGCAAAGAGAAGCGAAGCGATGTTTAGCGTCGCGCCGGATGTCACACCTATAAACTACTTACGGCCCGTTATCTGGAGATAATCAGCTTAGAATAGAAATAGTATATAGATGCAGCCTAGGAAGAGGGCGATAATTCCAAATGACCGAGGGCTGGCATTATCGCCTTATGTCTATGGGTGGTTTCGATATCATTACCAACTCTGCAATATTGCCCTGAACTGGAATGTCATTATCAATGGACTGCCGTATTGCCGTAGGGCAACTGTAATATTGCCCGGCAAGTAGATACGATTATCAAATTGTCAAAATTGTTGAAATGCTATGATATGATGTTTAAATCAGAAACAAATATAGCAAACAACATGGGATATTGTCTATGGTCAAAATGCTATGAGGCTACGATATTTCATTCAATTGACAGGGATCAGTACGACACACACGCAGAGCTGGAAAATTCCATGAAATTTTTTTAATTCAATTCCGGAGCAGAAATTCCAATTCAAATTCCAATTCCATAATAAGATTCAATTCCGATAATTGCATGTCGCGTATAGTGTCTTATGTTAATAGGCCGGATGAATTAAAAGAAGTAAATGCTTTTACTTCCAATTTTAGAAGTACATAATTTCTTCAGTTCTGATGAATAAGGAAGTAGAAGAAAGAAGATTTTACTTCAATTTAAGAGCTTCTGCTTCTACGGCAAGCAAGTGCTTCCGGAAAGAGTAATTACTTCACATCATTATGAATAAAGCTGATGCAATTGCTCCTAACTGAAGAAGTTAGTTCCCAAAATTGAAGTCTCGTACCATACATGCTTGTGATTGGAGTAAAGGATCGCGTAATGATTTTTAAGTGTATACATATTCGAGAAAATATTCAGCGGAAACACAATTGCACAGCGATGGCGGAGTTCATGAACATTCGAAACGAGTCTAAGAGAAAGGAATACGTGACGAGGTGCAATCCACCGAAGAACGAAGGCGGTAGTTACCATCGCCCTTTCCGTTTCACATAAGAAAATGTAGAATTCTCTGACAAACTGCATTCCTTCAAGATTCCAGTGAAACAATGAGGGGGTGCTTTGTGTCTCCGAAGCAACAAATGGAAGTGAGATTGAAGAGAGACTGTATACCGAATGTATTTTATCGTGTTTCATCCTCCATAATATAGCTAAAAGATTGCAGGACTCGATGAATTCGATGAAGAGGAGGTTGAAGAAGAAGCGGATGCGGATGACAGCTTTCACCTTGGAATTGAAGGTGAAGGAAATCATGCCACATCCAACTTGCGAGAAGCAGGGAAACGGCGTCGAATTCAAATCATGACTGCTTTGCGAAATTGAAGCGTGTAAATTTTTCATTCTTTCTCATTCAACATGCATTTTGTAAGCTTATACTAAAATACAAATTTCATGCCAGAATTATGATAAAATTATTCGCTTTTCCAATCAAGCACAATTTCTTTTCAGAAATTGACAACCGCATGGGAGTTAGAAGATAAATTATTTTCTAATTGTTCTATTCAAATTAATAAGATTATTAAAGTCTATAGTTCCGATAAGTCGGATAGAAAACAATAGTTGGCATAACCCGGTGTATGCCGAGGATTCATTTTTTCCTTTTACATGCTCTTTAGGTAATGAGTTTAAATGAGTATCTCTAATTTGTGTCCTATTTAATCTTTTTAATCTTAACTTCATGCAGCGTAGTAGAGATCTTGTACGAATTAATTTTCGAAGAACTCGCTTATGTTTCGACAATATAACATTCCCTAATCAATGGTTACATTCATTGGTTTACGTGACATTCACTTTGTAATAGTGTACCTTCTATCAGATTATGAAAATGTAAATTGTATCCTTGTGCCTTGTTGTATTTTTCATAATCAATCAGTATACGCCTCTTTTTTTTTGGATCATGACCACACAATGGTCGGTTGTAACTCAGGACCTCGGAATCCTACCAGGACTCAGGGAGATCCAGAGTGCGTCTGAGGATGTAGGCACTACCGAGCAGGGCAGCCTTAAGTAATTGAGGTACTTGGTGTCGACCGGGAATCTCTTTGAGGTACTTCTTTAGGTTGTCAGTATGGGCTCCCAAGGATCCCACTACTACTGGTATCACTTTTGATTTAATCTTCCACAGCTTCTGTACTTCTATTTTCAGGTCTTGGTACTTTGCTATTTTCTCTCGCTCTTTATTGCATATGTTTCTATCCTCGGGAACGGCAATATCGATTATGTATCCCATCTTCTCTTCTTTGTCCACTATCACTATATCGGGCCTCCTTGCTGAAATGTTCTTGTCGGTTCTTATTTCGAAGTCCCATAAGATCTTCACCATGTCTGTTTCAACTACTGGCATCGGCATATGTTTCCATGGCTCTGTCGATACGCTGATGTCATACTGTAGACAGATATCTCTATGTATCATTCTGGCTACTTCATTGTGGCGATTGAGGTACTCTTTTGATGCCAGTTTTGAGCATCCTGTGAGTATATGGGACACTGTCTCATCTGCTGACTTACACATTCTGCACTTTGCATCATTGCTGGTTTTCAGGATATATGTTGCATGTGCTTTCGTATTGATGGCTTGGTCTTGAGCTGCTGTTAGGCCTCTATTATTATTATTATTATTCCACTCGTAGTTGAGAATTTTGATTAAGCCTCCTATATTATTATATGTGCATTCGTTATAAACGAGTTCAAGCGTAAGGAATAGCCTACGCGACGAGGCATTTTTAAAATGGTTTGTTAAAATTGATATATCTTTGCTAAGTTAATAGAGATGCATCAATTTTAATAATAGGTTTGTACATCAGTATGTATGCGTATTTTGTACTTTTACATTGCACGTGTAGCCTATTTCGAAACATGATTTGCAGGTCGATTTTATTTAAACCGATTCTTTATGCAGGAAATTGAGGTACTATTAGACCTAGTGTTAGAAAATCGGCCTAATGTAAATCAAAACAATCCTATACGGGCGCATCATTAGTAAATTCAAACATTCACAGTTAGCCTACGATAAGATTATATATCATTAAGCTGTAGGCCTATGACTTATACTCTAAAAATTTAGATTAAGCCAACACTGTGTAGTCATCAATAGACTAGTATCATCCTAGCATATCATAATCTTGAAGCATATTTTGAGATCGTTCAAAATCAAATCATAAGAGCATTGAGTTCATCAGATTCTGAAATAGGTCTACAGAATATCTTTTCTTGTCATAAATACCTTAAATCTGAATCGATTTCAGCGAAAAATGTAGCAAATGAAAGAAGAGAATGGATGACGATTTTGTGAAATGAGCGATTTCTCTCTTTTGACCGCTGTCCAGTTCATATGAGAAGATATGAAACTGTTTTAGGTAAAGCTCATTCGATAGGTAAGATTAAAAGCTTTTAGAGTATTTATGCCTCTGACTTGTTCCATTTAATCCTAAGACGCGAGACTCGATTGAATCAGGCTGTAATTTAGAGACCATATTTTATGAAAACATTGTAGATAAACTATATAAAGTATTTTAGTAAAAACACAATAGTTCAGTACAAATCGTTTCATTAACAAATCAACACATGCATGTAACGGATTTGTCATTGGGGTTCTCTAGCCTGTTTCTCCATGAGAAGCGTACGTTTCTTCATTCTGAAATAAGATAGCTGCTCCAGCAGAACCAGTCGTTGCAACTCAGAATTTGTAAGCCTTCTCGTCTCCTCGGTTTCCTGTGAAAGGCATCTCTTCTCCGGTTTCGAGACTCGACTTTTGTCACATCTGTCCGTCTTCGGAGATTCTTCAACATACTCGGTGGTTGTAGGGAAAGCAGATAAAGAACAACTCGTTGCGGCTATTGGTGTGCATCCGGCTGAAACGCTTCCTGTAATAAAAATATGTAAGCTACATGTACAAAGATCAAAGATGATGTTAATGATGGTCTTTGATAAAAGTATACCACGTGACAGATGACACTTTGGTTGAAGTTTAAGCGAAGTTGATATTTATTGTTAATAACTAGCATAATTAATGTTTAATAATATATCAAAATAAAATATCAGCATAGCTTTCTTGTATTCGAATAATGTTTAATTCTGGTCACATTGATCCTTGTGATATCTCCACATCATTTAGATATCTATCCATGACTACATTTTAAGATAGAAACATTACATTAATTATGATAACAGGTACCAGATGACTCTTATAATACATGAAATTATTCAATCGTGACGGGGGCTTATAGAAAAAGTGAACGCTAGAATTCCTAATTTACAGAGACTTAATCATACAAGTTTATGATATTTTTAATTATTTGCATTTCCTTACCTGATACTCGGGTAAAAACTGGATTTTCTTCAGAATCCATAAGCTTCAGAAATTGTTTTTCCCAATCGAGTAACTTGATTTTTCTATTACCCGTACTATTTCGGTCAGTCTTCTTCTTTATTCGGCTTTTCATATTCGCTATCTTTTTGAGGATTGCTTTGCAGTCATAACGTTTCCCCGTCTTCTTATATACCTCCTCAACTGCGATTTTTGTTGCTTCGACTTTCTTCAATTTCATTTCTGGCAATTGACTTTTAGAAAGCAAGATCTTATAATACTTTATCACATTTACTAAAACAATCATCTCCGTACTACATTAAAGGAACTCCGGATCTTCGTTTTCTTCATTTTCACTGTCTTCGATATCACTTATGTCGCAGTACAGTTTCTTTGTTGGCAGAGACATGTT
This sequence comes from Prostheceraeus crozeri, assembly GCA_907163375.1. Taxonomy (NCBI): domain Eukaryota; kingdom Metazoa; phylum Platyhelminthes; order Polycladida; family Euryleptidae; genus Prostheceraeus; species Prostheceraeus crozeri. The sequence goes on along the minus strand of CAJQUW010001507.1, from coordinate 9,014 downwards.
GAAATACTGAACACTGAAATTGTACTTTCATATGATACAATAAAACCTGCGTCATATCAGGTGAAAATGACCTTGATTCACGTACAACTACTACATTGGTTGATATTTCGGAAGATAACGTTACTCGGCTTGCTTATGCTTTTATATGACGTCAAAGGAAATGAAATTTCCTTCAAGGAGAGAGTAATTGCTTGCACGTAAAAGTAAACGATTATTCATCAGAATTCGAGCAAGAACTTTTATTCTAAAGCAACTACTTCGACCTGTAACTTTTACTTGCAAGTAAGTTCTTGAAGTATTTACTTCTTTTTATTTATCCGGGATATCTAACGTTTGTTCGTTTCAATCAAGCCAATGTCCCCTTATCCTATCCTGTGTGCCTTTCCCTGCGTCGTTCCTATGTGCGTTTTCATGTTCATAGTTCATATTTTTTGTGTACATGTATATTTGTAACCGGTCAGCCTGCGCCATTTTCGTTTCGTAAACGAGATATTCAATATCTCGTGAAAAAAAGAAAATTAACGGTCAGCAAAAAATCAAACGCTGAGAGAGAGATGAGATGCGAATAAATCTATTAAGAAATTGACAGAAGAAAGAAATTCAGTGTGCGAATAACGTGATTGTTGATGAAGGAAAAAATGACAATAAAAATGAAATCTGATTAATGGTCCATTTTAAAAAAGGAGATTAAAAATTGCGTGATAAGAACGAAATGTGGTCGGGTCGAAAGCTAACGAGCAGTGATTAAAGGAATCTGTTTCAATTTTCGAGATAAAGTGGTTTTATCGTCAAGTCTCAAATATTTGTGTAAATTAGAAACGATGAGAAATTGACACAACAACAACTACCAACAACGACACATACGACATCCTCAGTAGATGTTAGAAGAACTCCGGGCTCTCGCGGTGTAACATAACTACAGAAGTAACAAGAACAACTGCCTGTCAGCGAGCAATAACACAGCAGCGAGCGCGATTGAAGATTGACGGTACAAGTGACACTGATATTTATGATATTATTTTGGTATAAGTGAGTCCGATCGAATTGAAGTGAATTCAACATTAAGAAGTGAACAGTAAGTGTAAAGTTTTTCTTTTATCGTTGCGTATCGTATCTATATAACTATAGTCTTAAAAATTAATATTGTTAATTGTTGTGATTGGAAGTTGAATAAAAGTTCATGTGATTGAATAATTAGTTATTAGAATAATTTGTTGACACTGTCTATATCATAATTTGAACTGACACGGTTGCTGCCCTTTAATGCAGCGTTAATTTTCCTCTTTCTAAACCAATTGTTTTTCATGTGTACAACAATTAAATTAATCTCCAATTTTTGTGCTTTTCCTATCAAGAACTAAATTCAACAATTGCTTTATTTTGATTAATTATCTTATACATAACTAAATAACAGATTGAACAAAGATGATTGTCTTTTTTTCATTGTCTGCTTAATCGCTGAAATAACATGGTCCGGGGCTGTAGGCCCATCGAAGTCACAAAAAACACCCTTTATTCAACAATAGAATAAAACTACCTCTGTCGATCTCTCTCTCTCTCTCTCTCTTATCTCTGCGTGCAGTTAACACAACGGCCGAGTACTGTGATTTCAATTTTTGTACAAATAGATTTATCAAAGGTCTATCGAAAAAGTGGAAATTAAGGTTTATCAGGGTCAATTCCAATTCCGACGAAAAATGGAATTAATTCCGGATCGGAATTAATTCCAATTCTGACTTTTCCAACTCTGCACACACGTATTGATACAATACTTCGTATCAATAATTTCCAAGGCAAGATGATATCCAGTGCAAGCACTGATGAATCAGAATTCCTGTGTCAGCTGTCGCCTTTTATTGACGATAGTCAGCAGTAGAATCAGTGGACTGGTTTGCGGACAGTGATTTATCTTACTTAGACGATTTTCTGGCATGGAATGACGTTAGCTTAGATCTCATTGCTGAACTTTAAGATCTTTTAGATCTCTATTGCTGAACTTTCAGATCTTGATCATCTAACGACGCAGGCACTCGATAATTTGGAGAAGGAGGAAGTCCCGAATTCAATGAAAACGCAAACAACAGCATATGCGTCAAAATTTCAAGGACTCTCTGCGTTCAAAAAGTCTTCCAAATACTATTGAAAGCATGCCAGTGCGTTTTCTGAGTCAGTACCTACGACTTTTGCATTCGTCATCAAGAAAAGATGATGGATCCCTTTATGCACCAGCAAATTTTGGTTGCATTAGAGCAGCAATAAATCGATATTTGACTTCAGCAACCTGGAATAGACAGATAAATCTAAAGACTGATCGAGAATTCAAGCCTGCTATTTCTTACATTCTCTTTAACCAAATATCAAATCTCCGGCATCGTCAAAAGGTAGGAGCTACAAGGTTATATCAAAAAAGGACCTGGAAACTCTGGCTCTATAATTTGATCGATCAAATAGAAGAAAATTACAAGAAGTGCTCTTCAAAATATTCTATCACAAGGGTTTTCGTGGCCGAGAATGGATCAGAAAGTTAATGGTTTCTGACTTAAAGATTCACACCGATGAATATGGTGTAGAATATGCAGATCTTGAGATACCAACTTTCTCAAAGACAACTAATGGTTCAGTTGAAGAAAAGCAATATTTCAACTGTAAGCAAAGCCGTATATATTCGATTAGTCAAGCGAGTCAATGTTGTCCAGTCGAAGCTATCAAAATGTATCTATCGAAAATCCCGCCAACTGTCGATGCGCTTTTCCCATTACCAACAAGAAATGTAGATACACCGATGAATTTTGGTTTTCCGGAGTGCAAGTATTGGGAAAGAACAAGCTCGGGTCAATGATGAATATAATCTCTGTTGATGAGAAGCTGTCAGCCGTTTATACAAACCATCGTGTGCGAGCCACATGCGTTACTCAATTATCAAATAATGGATTTTCTGTATGCGATATTCAGGCTGTCATTGGCCATAAGAGAGCCGATGGTGTTCAAAAATATATTGAACAAATAGATTCAGAGAAAAAGACGTAAGTTATCATGCAGTTTGAATGAAAGTGCTACGCATGATAAAAAAACCGAAGAAGTAGAACATATTAACCAAAACATTAATATCTTAAAAAAGGAACAATCAGTACTTCAAGAATAATTAGTCTTATTATTGTAGATATTGCGATTGTAATAAGTGATTTCATAGCCTGGTTGTCAATAATTGAAAATAAATGTCTCCTGGTTATCTAAAGCAAATTATATTTGCATATTGCCCGGTCAATCATAGATATCAAGTCGCTGGGTGGGCAATAATCATAGCTATAGACAGAAACCAATGACAATCGTCGTTGTTGCCGGCTTCTGAATTAAAGACCACTGTCTATGTATGCAGCCAGAAGTAGTATATAGTGTGACATCCGGCGCGACGCTTCGCTTCGCTTTGCTTCGCTTCGCTTGCGCCGGATGTCACACTTTTGCGGGGTTTTTTCAAAAATCAAAATTTCAAAAATTTAGGTAGACTTCAAATTTCACGTGGCCGAAGGCCCAAGGGGGGAAAATTTAGGTAGTGACAAATTTTCAAAAAAACAAAATTTCAAAAATGTAGCCGGTCCCGAAATATCACGTAATCTCAAATTTGAGAATTACAATTTTCTCGCTTAAATCATGACCGTTCCAGGACACCGAAAATCATAAAAGTTAAGAATCTCAAAATTTGAGAATTACAATTTTCACCCCCGCCAAAATCATGACCGTTCTAGGACACCGAAAATCATAAAAGTTGAGAATTTCAAATTCATGAATTTTATCCATCTTTCAGGTTTTTAAAATATATCATGTGACTAAAAATATTTGAAGGAATTGACATATTCTTAACAATAAGTTTAGGTACTTTTACAATTGTCATTCAATTGTAGAGAACATCTGCTTCTCGCATTTATGAATAAAAGGCAGTTCAGTGTAAAGAGCTGTGACTCCAACTCAAACATTTGAAAGGAAACAATGTATGAAAGAACAAAACAGCTGCTACACCCACTATTCATTTGTAAGACGAGGAATATAATTGCAGCATGTAGGAAGTAAGACTTCATTTACAATTCCATTAATCATAACTAGTGACTGTTTTCTTTCCTTATTGCAAAATGCCAAAACGTACTGCCGCAGAAGCTTTTTCGTTTTACATGCCGATCTACTAAACTTAATTAAAGAAGAGCACAAGGAAACTGCGAATAAATACTTTGAAGAGTGGAAGTTAGAAATTCAATCGAGAAAGAAGAACAAATTGGACTCTCAAAAACAAGTGGAGGATATTACAGTAAAAATAGAAACAGTATCTTAACACTACTACAATTCCTCAGTTCAATGTTACAAAAGAACATTTCATTACCATCGAAGATAATGCTACTATGATTTCAAAACTGATTGCAAGTGATAAAGTGCACCATGGGTCGTTGCTGAGAAGTGCTGCTTATCAAGTTATGGATTTAAAAGAATTCTGGAATTGGTGACAATAAAAAAAACAGATTTGTGGCAAACTTGGAACTATTTAGAATTTCCTATAACGTAAGTTATTGTTATTTCTTGATGAACTTATCAGATATAATTCTACCACACGTATTATTTTTAAATTCATCAATGCCCATTAGTTTTGTTTAGAAAACATTTTAAAGAAATCAAAATTTATATAGAAAAATTGAATCAACCGACAACTATAGAAGAAATGAGGTTTGGTTCCCAAGATGAATGAACATTAACTGTGTTGTTTCACTTTTTAAGATATGTGCAATGTACATACATATTTGATGTATACATATTTATGAAGACTTCTTTATAAGTAGTAACGCATTTTGGATTATTTTGAAATGTAATTAAATTTTCTTTTGTTCTCCAGTCTAATGGTAGTAGACTGCTATTGTATAGATCTATATTTCAGTATGTAACATAATCTTTGGTATTTAAGAATGATTCATGGAACTTAGTAGTAACACATTTTGGATTATTTTGAAATGTAATTAAATTTTCTTTTGTTCTCCAGTCTAATGGTAGTAGACTGCTATTGTACAATTGTGTGATAAGATTAATTGTTGTATTATTATATTTGATGCAAAATACACTGCCGTTGTTTTCATTTTCCTGTACAAGAAGTAGACATTATTACAGTTATTGGAATTTATTTCATTTAAAATGAATGATGAAAATCCGACAGTTATACTGAGTAATATAGGTGATATATTACCTCAGGTTAATAACATGACTGAGTTCTTAGAAATATACGACAAACAAACAACTACGTATTTCGATTTAAATAGCATTTCAGAAGATTGTTTTCAAAATATTTATTCAAAATATTTCTTTAAAAAATGGAAGAAACCGCAAGAATATATCCTTCGTTATCATATGAACGTAGTTCTACTTTAATGGACATTGAAAAGATTAACATTGAAAAAATGAATAAAGAAAAACACAAAGATAGAGTACGCTATATGAAAGATAAGGAATCTCAATTATTATTAAGATTAGAGCATTATAAAAAATTAAGAAAGAGATGGACTAAAGTTAAGAATGTAACACAAGGAATTGGCATATTCTTAACAATAAGTTTAGGTGCTTTGACAATTGTTATATCTTCAGGTGTTTTAGTAATTCCAGTAGTTGCTACAGCTTTAACGGGTACGGGTGTTTTTGCAACTTCACTTGTTACAATGTTAGATAAATCTTTAATAACTAAGAAACGAAAATCATTAAAAACTAAGCATTTACATATTAAAGAAGTCTATGATAAACTACATTACTACTTTCAAAGAGTATGTGATGATAATGTTATTACGTTAGATGAGATTGAAAAATTTGATCAAATAGCTAATGAAGTAAATCAAATATCATTTCAATCACAGACAGAAAAAGTTGATGATAAAAATAAAAAGGATGGTAAAATTTCTAGTGATGCTAAAATTTCTAATGAAGAGAATGACAAATTTTTTTAGAAGAGCTAAAAACTTTAAGCGAAAATTTAAGCAAAACTTTATTAAACAAAACTTTATTAAACAAAACTTTATTAAACAAAACTTAAAACGAGAAAAATTTAACCGAGAAACCTTTAAACGAAAAGATGTTAGACAACAAAGAAATAAAAAAATAATTTGTTCAGTAAAATGTTTTTGCTGTATTCCAATGTTACCACAAAATTCAAATATTATATTTTAAAAATGGATAAAATTAGAGCTGATAATTTTAAAAGAATAAAACAATTAGAAGAGTTAATAAAACAAAGAAATATTATGAAAGAAAATCATCTTCAACATAGAATGATAAAAGCTGGTATTCAATCTGATATGTTTGAAAAAATGCAGCAAACCGAGCAAGTAAAAACTGATTTTGAAAAAACTATGGAACCATTTAAAACTCTTGAAAAAGAAAGTACAAATAATGATAAACAAATTGATATAACAGATCCAGAGCACAAAACTATATTAGATGACTATGGATTACTAGAATCAAACATTAATAAAAAATTACCAAAATCTATGCAATTTGAACATTCTATTTCATTTATAGATGGAAAAACAATACCTAGATTTTATCTCGGACAAAAAGAAATATTTCCACAACCTTTTCGAGGTATAATTTTTTCACCAGATAAATCTCCTTTTAATTTAGATAGAAATTTTGTTAATCTTTTTAAGAGGAGCAGATTTTAAATAATTATGCTGTAGAAGATCTCATAAAATATAAAGCTATGTTAGACAGAGTTGGTGCAGTAAAATCTCTTAGACGTTATAAAAAATTAGAAAATTTATTATCAACTGGATTTAAAGTAGGGAAAGGTTTATCTGAAAAACAGAAAAATGAAACAACTGTATTTTTACCAGATGATCCACAAGAATTACTAAATAGATTAAATATTTTAATATCTGCAATAAAAGAAGGACATAATTCTAGTTTCAATGAAATTCATGCTATATTGAAAAGACTGTTAGAAAAGAAGATTCTAAATGAAGAGGATTACAAAAGTGTAACTGGGCATTCCTGATGTCCTCCAGGGCTTCGCCGTAGCTGAAATATGTTGTTTCTAATTTTTATCTATGTTTTTTAAAAAAATATTTATTCTATATATTATTTAAAATTTTAACTAAAAAATGTGTTCAGCAGATTTAGACAAAATTAATAATCATTTAGAAAATTGGACAGAATGTGATTTTTGGGTTCAATCAAAATTTAGTACGACGTTAAAAATTATAACAACTTCTTCATCTACACACTTGTAATTTAGAACCCATTCTACATTAGGAACAAAATAAAAACATTTATCAAATTGCATTGAACATAGTTTCTCTAACATTTTTAACAATATATCAAAACGTTATCAAAGATGTGAATGATCAATTTAGATATTCCCTACTGATCACTGGGCAAAACGTGGAAAATAACTAACTTTTCTTCCTGGTTCTTACAATGTTGAATAAATATAAAATGAAATTAATATACATTTAGGTATACCATTTAAACAGATAAGAAACAATTACATTTTGCAGTTGAACCGGCAGTTAATAAATTTTCTCTTACTTTAGACGAAAATCATCAAGTTGATTTTAATCATGATAGATCATTGTCAAAGCTATTAGGATTTAATAAACAAACTGATATTCAAGGTTATCATTTAGAGTGAGAAAGATTCCAAAAATAACTGAAATAAATTACAATTGTTGTACATTGTGACATAATTGAAGGAGGATATATAAATGGTAAATTATCAAATTTAATATTCAGTTTTTCAGCTTTTTACTCGTACCCATTGGGTTATAGATTAATCTGTATTTCCACAAAAAACATTAATATATTTTCCTAATTACAAGAAAAACTATTAAACAACATAAACATTAGAATCATGATGAAAAAACGGACAAGAAATAAATTTATGGAGGTGAAGAGATTATTGGATAGATCTTTTGGTTCGGGAGGTATAACCTGCCGTTCGGGAGGTAATAAAACTCCCGTTCGAGAGGGTATAAACCACCCGTTCGAGAGGTTAATAAAACTCCCGTTCGAGAGGTATAAACTCCTACGCAACGCTAGAGAAGTTTAATTTTCTTCTTCTTCTTTAAAACAAAAAACTCAAATAAAAATAAAAAATAAAATTTTTTTATTAAAAAAATGATGTGAAATACCTCCATTTAATAAAAAAAAAAAACTGTAAATTTAATCATCATCCCAAATTTATTCTAATAAAGTTTTGTCAGTTATTTGTGGAAGATCAGGTTGTGGAAAAACGATATCTATTAGTTTAAAATTTGTAACGACTCAAATTTTTTGGCATTTATAAACAATCCTTATAATTTATACAACAACAGCAGAACAACCCGTCTATCAATTTTTAAAATATGGATTTGAAAATAATCTTTAAAAAAAAAGCAATTGCTTCATTATTCAAAGAATATGAAAAATCTGAAGATGAAGAAGAGAATAAGTTCGTGGTGTGAGAAGAAGCAAAAAAAAATATAGTTAGTAGATGAAGTACCAATAAAAATAAGCATAGAAAGGATACAATAATTAGATGATAAGTGGTTAATATGCAAGATCCTAGTAAATCTAGATAAAACACATGAAAACATTGTGTAAATTTTTTGATGAATGTGTTAATAATGATAGAAATTCTCAGTCAGTTCAGATAAATTATTTCACAAGAGGTTAGACACAAATAACTGTTAGTTGTATTTTATTTAACACAACGCTAATGTATTCCTTAGATGGAAGTGTTATTAGAAAGAAAAGCAAATCTATTTATACTATTTGAACTAATGCAAGAAATTAAGTTGATTTTTTAAGAGATTTATGTTGTAAGAAATAAAGATGAATTTAAACAATCGAGTAACAATGCTTGGTCCAAAGCTTAAGGCTTATTCTAGCTTAATATTGATAACAAAATTATGATAGAGTTTATGAACCTTGATCTCTGACTAGGCTTGTCTCGAGGGGCTTCGCCCGCAGAAAAGTCGATAGAAATATTTTCGAGGAGCGTGACCGAACGAGTGACC
>CAJQUW010001506.1:0-25382 GCA_907163375.1 Prostheceraeus crozeri | reverse complement strand
GGTCTAAACTATGACACACTCCCTTGCACCACTTATCACTACGGCATCGTCCGCCGTCCCGAAGGAACACCCTGTCAGTGGAATTATTACAGCAAAACTCTCCGTGTCTTGCTCGCTTTCAGTGAAAAAGGCCCGCTTATACCATTGAGAAGACTGTCTCAGACATCATTAAAAATGCTTTCATTGGACTTCAGCAGGGTCGAAAAAACCCCAGAAAATCCTCCAAAAATAGTGAATTTAAATTTTTCAACTTTTTAGCACTACTTATGAAATTTTATAAGTAGTCCATCACTTAGGGCAGGTCAATAGCGACCGAACCTTTTTTGAATCAAGTCAAACGGACTTGTAGAAGCAAAGTTACAAGCCTTTAAAAATTTTGGAAGTCTTTTATGGCCTGGAGACGAAGGCCATCTCCTGGCGAACATCTTAGTCTGACGCCTTAGCTGATATCAGCAATGAAATTTTCTAAGTCGGTTTCTCATAGAAACTCGGGATTTGGAATGTCCGAAGCTATCATCGGAGCTCAGAGAGACGACTTACCGTTGGCAATCTCTCGTCTGAATGACAAGTCTCTGTCGGTTTCCAGCTTATATAGTGTGTGGCGATCAGCTGATGACGTAATACCCATCATCCAAACACTAAAAATCCCGTCTATCTCCGGTTCTAGTGCTCCGATTGAGCTGGAAATACACCATTTCCATGTAGAATTTGACGCTGAATCCGAATCTGGCCTCCGTTTTCCCATCCGATGCTTCGTTTTGGCTCTACAGTAGGCAGCCATCTTTTTTTTCCGAAAAATGTTGAAAATTTTTCACTCCGATTGACTTGAAACTCTCCGATTGCCTTGAAACTCACCATACAGATAGAGAATTTCACGCTGATTCCAAATCTGAAATCCGTTTTCCAATCCGATGCTTCGTTTTGAAGCTACAGCCCAAAACGTCCCAAATTCTAACTCTGTCGTTTTTCGCCAATGTCCCAAATTCTTAAATGGCGTCTCACATCTAAACGAAGACAGATATGAACAAGCCGATTCTTTCAGTGAATTTGTCTCACTCTTAGCTTTCAAACGAGCTATGGCACGACAAAATCCGTCCACTGGAAGCCAAAATCGAAGCGAGCTGTCCAGAGGGGGGGGGACGTCAGCGAAAATTTTTTCTCTCCGATTGACTTGAAACTCACCATACAGATAGAGAATTTCACGCTGATTCCAAATCTGAAATCCGTTTTCCAATCCGATGCTTCGTTTTGAAGCTACAGCCCAAAACGTCCCAAATTCTAACACTGTCGTTTTTCGCCAATGTCCCAAAATCTTAAATGGCGTCTCACATCTAAACGAAGACAGATATGAACAAGCCGATTCTTTCAGTGAATTTGTCTTACTCTTAGCTTTCAAACGAGCTATGCCACGACAAAATCCGTCCACTGGAAGCCAAAATCGAAGCGAGCTGTCCAGAGGGGGGGGACGTCAGCGAAAATTTTTTCTCTCCGATTGACTTGAAACTCACCATACCGATGCAGAATTTCACGCTGAATCCGAATCCAGCCTCCGTTTTCTCATCCGACCACTCCTTCCACTCGAAACAGCCCATTTTACAACCCAACATTCAGCAGATTGTACGAAAAACATCACACATTATAGCCTCAAGACTAATCCTGGCGGTCGCCCAAGTCCACCACGACACTCTGTCGTTGCAGAGGGGGGGGAGTCAGCGAACATTTTGTGAACGTGGACCAACCTGGCCGGCACACCACGACAGACTACAACCTCTGTCGTTCCAGAGGGGGGGGGAGTCAGACTCGAAGCACCACGGCGGCCGACCACGACACTCTGTCGTTCCAGAGGGGGGGACGTCAGCGATGGCGGCCATCTTGCGCGGTCCAGAAGTGGAGTTTTACTTACTACTGTGCTAGATAATTAACATATTCATATTCCTTGTGTTACATGCATTCGATTGAGCCTAAACATGACACCCTAGGGGTCTGCTAGGATCTGTCTATTTTAGAGCAATATTCGAGTAATTCTATGATGAGTTTTGGTTGACCAACAGTCTAGACAATAAGCTCAATCTGAGAAGAACACTGAGTTCAGTATAAGGCGACAAAAAGGCATTCCGTCCTGTTAAGTTTCGTTAAGCAAATCCGAATCTGCAGAAATTATTCTCTACAGTATCAAAATCTATTTGTTGTGGTTGTCGCATGATTTGATGAAATGTCAGATCAGATATTTCATTGCCAATACTATTCACAAAAACCAAGTAAAATGAATCCTTTTGTCAAACTGTCGGCACAATTATAAGCTATATCGACTATTGTCACGCACTGCGATGAGCATGAGCGATGCAAGCGAGCATTTTCAAGGAGAAAAAATGGCTGCTGTTTGCAAAATAGATAGTACCATAATCCTATTCGTGAAATTTCCATTTAAATGAAGTGTGTTTCAACTAAATTGGTTAAAAATTCTGCAATCTCCGTCAATTAAATGATGTGAAGCACTTTGATGACTTCATCGTATTGCTTGAAGGAGTGACGAACAATTAAAGACAGATGAAAGAGACCGACATTGCTAAAGTTACTTTTTCCTATTGTAGATTCAGTATGGTATACGTTTGAGTGATTGACATAGCAAATTAATCGCTAGGATATGGAGATTGCTATGAACTGCATAATTTTGCGAAAACTGTTTTGTTACCTGTTACCGCCTCCTAAGCCGACTGACGCAAAGGGCCTGGTGAAATTTCTCCATGCGCTTCTGTCCTGAGCTCGCCCCTTTGATGTTCTCCCAACATTCTGCAACTTCCTTCTTCATCGTCCGCAACCAAGTGGGCGTAGGTCGACCTCTTCTCCTTGATCCGCTTGGTTTCCATTTATGTGTTGTCCGTAGTATGCTGAGTGACTCCCGTCTCAAGGTGTGTCCCAGCCATTGCCATCTCCAGTTCATTAGCACGTCATCCAACCATGGCACTTTCGTTGTTTCACGGATATTAGCGTTCGTTATTTTGTCCTGCCATTTCACTCCCAGGATCCTTCGTACGGCTTTATTCTCGAACACAGTGAAACGTCGGGAAATGGTGTCATTGTCGTACTAGCTTTCGCAGCCATATGTTAGTACAGATCCAACTAACGTCTTGCACAGAGACACTTTTGTATGGATCATCAATCTGCGTGATCGCCACACTTTTCCTAGACACCCATAGCAAAACAGAGACGCTTATGCCGGCAATTCTTCTTCTTCTTCTCTCTCGTCGGCGAGAAAGCGACAAGAGTCACGGCCCGGGGACTGCTTGGTGTACATCACCTGAGTGATGACTAAATGTAGTGACGCGAATTTGTCAACTTTATCGCCGTGTGAGCCGATGTACATGTACATGCCTCGCACAAGAATAATGCATGAATACAATCCATGCCCCAGTTAGTCCGGCGCTATTGGATTGCGCTGGCCATCAAAGACAGAAACATCTTCGGCCATTTTTATAAAGAGCCTCTCTCGTGAATAATCGAATACGCGGAAGAGGAACTGGTCGTTACTGTACTTCTCATGCCAGATTTGCGGGGCATTGCCTGGTAACTCGAATGTCGCTTCAGCGAAAGCTTCGACTGTGAATATATCTTTGAGGGCAGCCTTAGTAGTAAGAAAACGGCGAACACCAGATAGCGCAAGATGGCCGCCATCGCTGACGTCCCCCCCCTCTGGAACGGCAGAGTGTCGTGGTCGGCCGCCGTGGTGCTTCGGGTCTGAGTCCCCCCCCTCTGGAACGACAGAGGTTGTAGTCTGTCGTGGTGTGCCGACCAGGTGGGTTCACAAACTGTTCGCTGACGTCCCCCCCCCTCTGGAACGATAGAGTGTCGTGGTGGACTTGGGCGACCGCCAGGATTAGTCTTGAGGCTATAGTGTGTGATGTTTTTTCGTGCAATCTGCTGAATGTTGGGTTGTAAAATGGGTTGTTTCGAGTGGAAGGAGTGGTCGGATGAGAAAACGGAGGTCGGATTCGTATTCAGCGTGAAATTCTGCATCGGTATGGTGAGTTTCAAGGCAATCGGTGAGAAAAAATTTTCAACATTTTTCGAAAACGACAGAGTTAGAATTTGGGACGTTTTGGTGTGTAGCGTCAAAACGAAGCATCGGATGAGAAAACGGAGGTCAGATTCGGATTCAGCGTGAAATTCTGCATCGCTATGGTGAGTTTCAAGTCAATCGGAGAGAAAAAATTTTCGGCTGACGTCCCCCCCCTCTGGACAGCCTGCTTCGATTTTGGCTTCCAGTGGACGGATTTTGTCGTGCGTTAGCTCGTTTGAAAGCTAAGAGTGAGACAAATTCACTGAAAGAATCGGCTTGTTCCTATCTGTCTTCGTTCAAAAGTTAGAGCGGTTACAAGATTTTAGGTCGGAGCTCGCTCACCTGAAAAAATCCTAAGTGTCAGAGTGACTTTGTATGGGTAAAATTTTGAAAATTTTCCAAAGTGTGGAATTTCGACCTGGGACCGTCACCAAAACATTTTTCATCAAATTTCACTGACCCCCCCCCTCTGGACAGCTTGCTTCGATTTTGGCTTCCAGTGGACGGATTTTGTCGTGCGATAGCTCGTTTGAAAGCTAAGAGTGAGACAAATTCAGTGAAAGAATCGGCTTGTTCCTATCTGTCTTCGTTCAAAAGTTAGAGCGGTTACAAGATTTTAGGTCGGAGCTCGCTCACCTGAAAAAATCCTAAGTGTCAGAGTGACTTTGTATGGGTAAAATTTTGAAAATTTTCCAAAGTGTGGAATTTCGACCTGGGACCGTCACCAAAACATTTTTCATCAAATTTCACTGACCCCCCCCCTCTGGACAGCTTGCTTCGATTTTGGCTTCCAGTGGACGGATTTTGTCGTGCGATAGCTCGTTTGAAAGCTAAGAGTGAGACAAATTCAGTGAAAGAATCGGCTTGTTCCTATCTGTCTTCGTTTAGATGTGAGACGCCATTTAGATTTTGGGACATTGGCGAAAAACGACAGAGTTAGAATTTGGGACGTTTTGGGCTGTAGCACCAAAACGAAGGCTCGGATGGGTAAACGGAGGCCAGATTTGGAATCAGCTTGATGTTATTGTCCAATGAGGATCATCATCCAATGAGAATCAAGCATTTCTTTATAAATAGCGAGCCTTCCACAGTGAGAATCATTCCATCGTTGAATCACACGAGTGACGGACGCACATTTTCTCTCTCTCTCTAGTTCCCTGTTCTATTATCCAACTAAAATGGTAAGTCGCTACTTCCCTCCCTCTCCTCCCTTGAACGTAAACTTAATACAATCTTTTTTCATTTTCAGGCATCTACTCCATCTGCTGCACTAGTAGGACAAAATGGCGGTCAAACGTTACAAGGTTCGCTACGGTCAGATCATCTACAACTGAGGCCAGTGGAAGAAACATCCAAGGTACATAATCCTACACCGCTACAGCGTAAATTTAAACAAGCCTTGCGTTATGATGATCATAGCGTAGTACTCCAAACGGGAATGCTCCCTTCCACGGATGTCAAGATAATGCACAATCAGTATGGGGACTACATACTGATCCCCGTGAGTCCGTACATTCGCCACCAACTTGATATTATTGAGGAGTACGTGACATTAAATATGGACATTCCTACTCCTCTTTCTCAAGAGTGGAAGGCGAGAGATGACAAGGATACTCCCTATAGAAAGATTTGGGATGGTAATCACATTTGCCTACCGGTATCACATTGGTGTACTTACTATAAGAAGGATGGAGATCATTCAATACCCATCAGATGTGATGAGCTCGGAGAAGGTACTTGGGATATCCTTTTCAAAGTGACTGGGCTATATTATGGTCGACACAAGGATTATAAAATAGCCTCTCTCTCCATGCATATGGAATCCATCCTATATATTCCGAAACCACCCAACGTGGACGACATAATTGATCAAATCCTTAACAGCAGTGGTACGAAGCGCAATTCGGAGAAGAATGCTACATCAAAACGCAAATCAAAGAAGGAGAATTGCTAGTCCTTTCCTAACTCTACCCTATGACAATTCGCTTATGTGCTTTGAGTGTCGTAGACGTGGTCTTATTAGATACATTTTACTTCTTCGTTGCCATCATATCATTTGTGTATTTTGTCGTGAAAAGCATCGATGTAATTCTTCATTTTGTAATATGTTATAGAACGTTTCCTTAGATGTGTAAATTTCCGTTTTAGGCTTCTATCATCATTTTTATGGATTGTGAGGGTGAACCTGTACAGGAGCTCAGTGCTATTGCTATGAACAATTGGACATATCAGATTGTTAGTGTCTATCATCAACATGCCAACTGCGATCCCAATGTTGATCAATGGGCGAGAAAACACATTCATGGACTTAATCTGAAATATTTGCAAGACTATGGCTTTTCTTGTGAAAGTGCTCTTCTTATTGACTTTAAACGATGGTTAGCTGCTTTCAATGTTATACGCATCTTTTGTAATAATCCTGGTAAGGAGAGGAAAGTATTTCCCAATCTAATCATTGATGATATTTTGCTCCCGCCTTGGGATAGTAGAGTGAATAAACACTACCATGAAGTCACGAAACGTTTTAAGGATTTGTGTGTTCCTATTTTGTCTGTTCGTTGTAGTAGCTACGTTCATAACCAATGCTTCTTTCCTCCTTACCTCAACACTGCCAAAGTCCTGTATGGTTATCATTGCTCGCTGTATGATAGTTACCAGCTGTATCTATTTTATCTGTTTCAAACCATTGATTTATAATGCATGCTTGTTACCGTTATTCAATAAATGTTACTATGAGAAGAGTTGTTGTTTTCATGCAATGGATGGGTTAGATAAAGGGCGATCATGTCTTTCTCAAACGACTGCGGAACATTACGTTTTCATAGGCAAAGTTTAAAAGGAGCTGTTCAAGATTATGTGATAAAATTTCATAAAGATGAGACCGACATCGAAGCAGTGGTCGATGATGCTAGCACTCTATTTCTAGAATTAATGAATACATTCTCTGATAGCATTATCATGGCGCGATTAGTTGCGAAAATTAAGTTTAGTCATTTTGGAAAGGAAGAGGTGGAAAGTCGCTCTTTCCATTTTGCTTCTTACACAATGGAAGTGGTAGATCACCCCCAAGAATTTTTTTAAAAGACATATGATAAAAATTGCCGAACGTCTTAACGCATTTAGCCATCATGGTAGCAGTCTAGTGATTGAAGCGATTTCAGATATTCACATTCAACTTTCCATAAAGAAAAATTGAAAATGCAGTGGTACTTGATTGTAGCACAACTGGTTTTCGAGCTATGTCTGCTCACTCTCGAAGTATATTCCTTCTGTACATGCGTCTATTATTTAGAAAAGGCTAGCAAATTCATATCTTCAAAAAGACTTGCTATAGACATCAGTAACGGTGAAACTATGTGTTGCGATGTATGTAAGCGAAAGGATGGAAATGAAAAGCGCATCTTCAAGAGATGTAAGCATGCTTTTTGTCAACGCTGTTTCATACGTAATTGCATTCAACTTTGCCAATGTAACCACTGTGATATTGCTCATTTCGAGTGTCACTTATGTCGCAATAGTTAGTACCTATGCAAATGTGGTAAAGATAGGTTTTAGCAAAGACTAACACGGAAAATGGCGAAACGTAAAATGACGAAACGTAAAAGTCAAAAGTTTTCTTCAGCCATTCAAGCTCTCCGACGAATGAAAGCAAATCAGCGATACAATGCTATACGACATGCTAACGATAAATTCATTTGTGAAATTATTTCTCATGTGAGGAAGTTGAGGACGAAGAAATTAGCGCCAAAACAACGAAAGTTACTTAAGCGATATGCTACGAAATTGCGTTTCATCTCCAATCCTAAAGTCGCCCTTCAAAGAAAGAGGAAAACTCTAACACAAAAGGGCGGTTTCCTTTCAGCAATACTTCCAATGATAGCTCCTGCCGTGGGCAACCTATTGGGAAATATCTTTGGCTCTAAGCGTTAATTATGCAAATGTTGAGTCTCAAAGTAATAAAATGGATTTCAGACTTCAATGTGATAAAGTTCTGACTGTATCAGGTCCATCTCATGCAGGTAAAACTGTTTTCACGCTGAATTTATTGGATAAAAGAAGGGAGTTGTTTAAGGAACCTATCAATCGAGTGATTTGGTGTTATGGTATTTATCAACCGTCGCTGTTTCAGGAATTGCAAAGTCGCAACTTTATTCGACATGAAGGAATTATTCCAGTGGATAAACTTCAGTCTAATGATGTTGTTGTATTGGATGATTTATTAAAAGAAAGTAAGAATTCAAAAGATGTTACAGATATGTTCACTCGCGCAGCACACCATAAAAGGTGTTTTATCATCTATATCACACAAAATTTGTTTCCTGATGGAAAAGAAGCTCGTACACGAAACCTGAATACACACTATTATGCTATTTTCAAGAATCCGCGAGATAAAAGTCAATTTGAAATTTTAGCGCGACAAGTTGCACCCAGAGGATCAAAAGCCTTAATTGAAATTTTTCAAGCAGCTACTGAAAAACCATACGGTTACTTATTCATTGACTTTACGCAAGAGTGTCCGGAAGAATTTAGATTTCGAAGTGATATTTTGAAAACTCCCATGATTATCTACAAACTATGAGTTCTTATTCTCGCATGATTGTTATTCCTCAGGATGAATATGTACAATTGACTGCCATGCAGCAAGTAAAGCAACCTCTTGCAAATCAAATGTATAGAAAAGAAATAGATTATCAGCAAAATGTTCACATCAAAGATCCACATCGTGCTGTATTATTACAATCGGAAACTGTTGAGCAATTGAAAAACTTGAAGAATAAGATGCGTGACTCTGTATCGACTGCTACACCTTTAGCATCTCGCGCACATGCCATATCTCTTTTCAATAGTATTGAGCCCCATCTCAATGTAAATGATAGAGGAGAAATCATTTCAGAGGAAAATAAAGTGATTGATGCTTCACGTTATGAAGACTTGATTCAGTATGCGACACGTAGAAAGCGCCGTCAGGGCTATGTTCCACCTGGTTGGTCATACTTTCTTAAACTATTGAAGAAGCATAATGTGCCAAAATTTGCTTTGAATAATGAGACATTGAAAGAACTCGATTCAACAGTGGCTACTGCTCCAATGCTTCAGACGATGAAAATGCCAACAAATTGGTTTAAGTCGTCACCTGCTACATCCCCTCCCACACTCACTAAGCAAACAAGAGGAAGAACTCGACGTAGATCTACATCGCCACTAAAACTGGTAAAAGGAAAACGTAAAACAGCTCCTCCCAGGAAATACATGTTCTCAGACTATTAATATGAAGCAGATGTGTTGCTTGCCATGTAATGAGCCGCCAGAGGTGAATGTCGTTGTCACTTGCACTTGCTGCGCCAGCTCTCATAATGAAACCCCTAAGCAATGTGAACACGATCGCAAAACCGCTAAAGCTAAATGCTGTAGTTGTTGTAAATGTAGAAAGGCAAGAAAACAAACAGATGAGAAGGAGGAAAAAGAGTCAGTCGTCATCGACTGAGCGTTTGAAGTCAATCTATTATGATGTAAAACATCCGGCAGGATTTGCATCTATCAAGAAATTATCAAAAGCGAGTGGTCTTCCACAATCACAAGTGAAACGATGGTTAAAGGGTCAGGCTACCTATACACTCCACAAACAAGCGAAAAAGAAGTACCGCACCCGCCATTATATTGTTCATGACATCGATGAACAGTGGCAAGCAGATTTGTGCGATGTCGCCTCCATTTCAAAACATAACTCGGGTAATAATTTTATTTTAACCGTCATTGATATTTTCTCGCGTTATGCGTGGGCTCAACCTTTAAAAACTAAAGAAGGAAAGGAGTAGCAAAAGCATTCCAAACAATTTTTCGAGAAGGTCGGATTCCAAAAAGAATTCAGAGTGATCAAGGAAAAGAGTTTGAAAATCAGCATGTGAGAAGATTATTTGAGAGGCATGACATTGAGTTGTTTAGTGTAAAGAGTGCTTATAAAGCTGCACTCGTTGAACGTTTTAATCGCACATTAAAAAATCGCTTGTGGCGACATTTTACTGCCAACTTGACACAAAATTGGACAAAGGTTCTACAAGATACACTCCATGCCTACAATCACTCTATCCATCGTTCTATTGGACTCAGACCAGTAGATGTAAATGCTGACAATGTAGATAAAGTGCGCGAATCATTCCAACGTAAACGCACTCATGTGAAAAGTGATGTGAAAATTGGCGATAAAGTTCGTATCTCAAAAGTGAAAAGTGTTTTTGCTAAAGGGTACCTTCCGAATTGGACAGAGGAGGTATTTACAGTATCAAGGATTAATCAAAAAGACTCTCCGACCACCTACAAGTTGAAAGATTACGATAATGAAGAAATTGAGGGTAGCTTTTACCGCGATGAGATTGAGGTAGTCACTGAAAGTGAAACATATTTGGTAGAGAAAATCATTCGATGTAAAAAACGGCAAGGTGAAGAATGGTGTCTTGTTAAATGGACTGGTTATCCTTCAAGTATGAACTCTTGGATGCGTCGTGCCGACATCTTTCATCTAAGTGATCGACAGTGATTCATGCAAAGTTGTAACTAACAATGTTTAGGGTTTGAGCTATGAATCCAACTGCCTCATTTTATTCACGACCCTCCTATGTAAGTGGTGGAGGACAAATTTACATCGGCGCTCGCCGCCAACGTGGAGGTAGCATACTTGGTGCACTGAAATCTGTTGTAGCACCTCTCATATCCAATGTCGGTAGATCTTTAAAACGAAATGTTTTAAGTAATGCCGTTGGCTTTGCTGGTGATGTTGCTAGTGATCTTTCCAGAGGTAGAAGTTTTAAGAGCAGTTTGTTGAATCGTGGGAAGGAACGCGGTTTAAAAACATTGAAACAGACCATTGCTGGTGTTACTCAAGGAAAGAAATCACCTAAACGAATGAATAAAGGAAGGAGGAAACATCGCGGAGCTGGTAAGGTGCGATCTTCAGTCAAAAGGCATTCACGCAAACGTCGTAGAGGCTCTAATCATTCATCAGGCGCTAAACGACGACGCTGCTATAACTTCTAATCATGGAGTGTAAAACTTCCGGTTTTTGTTTGTTTGATCAACAAGCCATACAGACAGATATTCTTAGTTCAAGTATTGTAGATTATCATCCTCGAACAGCTGAGAATGAATTCCATTGAATTTGTTATTCCTGGTGGTAGTGATGACTACATAGATTTGAGTTATGCGATGCTTGATTTGAGGTTTAGAATTCAGCAAGCAGATGGAACTGCTATTGACGATGCACATAAAGTTGGACTGAACAATTTACCATTGACTACATTACTTCGTGATGTTTCTCTAACGATTGGAGAGCAGCAGTGGAAGGTGGTCAAAGCGATTATCCCTATAAATCATATTTCAATCATGTATCACAGTTTCATCCAGGAGCACAAAAAAGTCATATGGAAGCCATGGGATGGTATAGAGATGAAGCAGGAAAATTTGATGTTGAAACAAACAGTGGCTTTGTAAAGCGATCTGCTATGATTAAAGATAGTAAAGTATGTCAGCTATATGGTCCGCTGAATTTAGACTTCTTTAGACAGTCAAAGTTTTTACTGTGTAATACCAGCATGCGACTCAAGCTGACATTGAATAAGCCTGAATTTGCGCTGAATGCATTTGCTAAAGTTGACAATTTTAGAATTCATGTGGAAGATATTGCACTTTACATTCGTCGAGTAGTACCGAATCCAAGTGTCATTAGAGGGCATGCTGAAGGCCTTAACCGCCAAAATGCCATTTACCCCGTTCAGCATACAAAGCTTCTCACCTTTACAATTCCGAAAGATCAAAAGAGTTTTCATGAAAGATGGCCTCTTTCCATCGGAAGCACCGAAGCTCCTCATGGTTGGCAATGGTTGAAAATGATGCATTTAATGGTAATATAAAGAAGAATCCTTTCAATTTTAAACACAATCAGTTAAGTGAAATTGCTTTACGTGTAAATGGTGTCAGTCATCCTGGTCCACCCTACAAACCAGATTTTGCTTCGGATCAATTTATGCGCAGTTATGTTGATTTTATGGATGTCTTTGGCTTTTACAATACGGATGACACCAACGGACTTACTATGAAAGAGTTTAAGAGTGGATATACTATTTATGCATTTGATTTGACTGCTGACAGCGATATTAGTGCACCCTATCGTCAAGCGAAACGTGCCTCATAATATTCGTTTGGATTTGACGTTCAAAAGAACACTACCTGAGACGATCAATGTATTAATTTATGCAGTCTTCGATTCAAATATTGAAATTACAAAGTATCGTGACGTGATTCTTCAGTATAATCGTTAATGAGTTGGTTGACTGCTGACGATATTAAGACTAAAGTGCAGCGTAATGCAGACGAAGCGACGTTGAAAGCTTTCGATAATGTCTATTCACTCGATACCTTACCACCTGCAGTAAATCACTATCCCATCTTTATTGTGCTAAACACTCATTCGCAGAATTTAGGCGGTGAGCATTGGAAAGCGATCTTTATTGGAGAAGACCGACGTGGTGAACTATTTGACTCTCTTGCTCAACCTCCAAATATACCAACACAGCAGTGGTTGAGAAAACATACGCGTCAATATCAGCGAAATGAACGCATACTACAACATCCACTTTCATCAACGTGTGGTGCTTTTGTACTGTACTTCATCTTAAAACGTTTACATGTATCTCGATTTGCATCTATTATTCAAAACTTTTCATGTAATCCATCCTCTAATGAAAAAATGATTTGTAAGTTCTATCATGATTTGAAATGAAAACATCATGTTGGAAAAATTGTTTTTTTTTTATTTTACAATCCGCTGGGTACGTACATACTCGATGAGATAGTCTAGGATCATATTTGCTTGTACATGAGATTTTAGTCCAGTAATGATCACTTTACTATTATGAAAGATTGCCACATGCACAGGTAACCAACAACTAATGAGAGCTGCAGGAAAAAGTTCGGGTTCATAACACAAACTGTAACTGCTGGTACGAATCTTCAAAAATGATAGACTGTCACTCAATTGAGTAGAGATCACCATATTGTCCACAGTCAGATTCGACATCACACACCTCTCCCTCTTCCATATCCCACGTAGTAGTCTTTGTAGCTCTAAGCGCATTGACTGCGCCGATGAATGAGAAAGGGCGCCGAGAATCTGTACAGTCCCATTTGGGAAGAGTTGAAGATTCCGTGAATTGTTCATCTTCACCACTAACATTTGAGGGCGGCCCGGGTAATACTTGCTGTTTTTGAAGCTGTTGGTGTAATGTTGTGAGATCGATTTTGGTGTAGAGTCTGAAGCGACGGAGAATGTTGACGATGGTGTAGCGATGGCGCTTCATGATGAAAGAATGAGTAAATTGAGCGATGTACCTTCCTTTTATACTTTTCCCAACTACCTTGATGAAATGTGAAGTTAGTATGAAGTTGGGAATGATAGAGTTGAATTCGCCGATTGTTGACGCGCAGCCAGATGCGATTTCCAATACGTGAATGTCTTTTCATATAGAAGTATTTCAAGTCCTTCATGATATGATGTAGAGATTGAAAATGACGATAAGATAAAGCAAACTCTCTTCTCACATTCCAGTTGAATCTTTGAAATAGACGTTTCGATTCGTGATCCGTTTCAATACGTTTGTAGGGAATCTAATTTCCAACTCATGATGTGTGGTAGTCATGTCTGATTAAGATTTGCATAGTAGGGAGATGAACTCACGACGAATAAATGTCATGATGGAGCGATGTATATATCTTCTATACTTCTCCCAATTGTATTTGCGAAATGAGAAACAGTTTGCGGAATGAGAATGGTAGATTTGAATTTCATTTCTGTAATGTTGAAGCCAAACTTGATCACCCAAGGAGATGAATCTTAATGTTTCAAAATATTCCAAATCCCTCATGATATCATTGAGGTTGACAAATTGTCGCCATGTTAATGTAATACCTCTTGATGTATGACCATGAGAATTTTTGAAATGTACGTTTCCATCACGATCAACTCTGATATATTGTAGAGAGTCCAAAATCCAAGTCTTCATGATGTTATGCAAAGTTGCAGATCAGCAATATAAAAATGTCGTTTTATCATATTTTGCTTAGCAATGCGGCTACAAAGAGATTTACTAGTAATCGAGCCGCACTCTTTTCTACTCCCATTGATCATGCACAACAGCTAAATGGAAATTGGGAAGTGGGTGTCACTCAACTTGTTTATAGCAACTGTGTCTATACTTTTGATCATGAGGTGATGACTATTAATATGAGCGTACAGCTGCTTACCAATGTGAAAAGGGGTGCCGAGTATACATTCCACAGTGGCCAAAGAAAGATCTCTTATCATGTAAAAAGTTTATATATGATTTCTTGAATAAAGCGTGTAAACATATTGTCCAATTTACTCCGCACAATGATGATTATACCTATGTACATCATGTAGTTGAGAAAGATTGGATTGTTGGTTTAAGTCCAAGTTTAAGAAATGATTTAGGCTACCTCGCTAGCGCCTTAACAAGCTATGATAATTTTAACGTTAATTACCACATAAGTGGTCATAAACAGTTAATATATCGAGAGGGAAGCTTATTATGTAGATCTTATTCCAAGAAATGAGAAGACGTTGGTGAAGAAGATTGTGATTAAGCCAAGGAAGACAAACATGACTCCTGAAACATTATTGAAGAAATTTAATTATCTCCTTCGAGTTGATGGTAAACAAGTGGCAACATTGACTTATATTAAATCATCTAATCATATTGCAATAAGCAAATTAAATGATGATGATGATCTAGTATTAGTTTGTTCAAAAGATTTTCATCAGTTCTTGCGACATCGTTCTGCAGCT
The DNA here is from genome assembly GCA_907163375.1 of Prostheceraeus crozeri. Classification (NCBI taxonomy): domain Eukaryota; kingdom Metazoa; phylum Platyhelminthes; order Polycladida; family Euryleptidae; genus Prostheceraeus; species Prostheceraeus crozeri. The sequence continues at coordinate 10,470 of CAJQUW010001506.1, read as the reverse complement.
GTTCATGGAAAATCTGATATGCAACATTTACCATGTGAAAGGTCAAATCAATTTGATACAGAATGGTCCGTATCTTTATACAGAAAGTGTGTAGAGTCTTTAGGTGGTATCTTACATGAAACAAGAGTGTTGATGCCTCGCATTATTACTTCGGTTAAATTGGTTGTAGATTATTTAAATGAAGTGATTAATGACCAACATATTTCATTTTCTGAAAAAGAAGGTACTTTGTCTCTCACTATAAGTGGAAAAGGTATTGAACTAATTATGGATAAAACTCTAATGGACATTTTGGGTTTTGATCAAAATATCTTTAAAAGTGGTACTGTAACCAAAGCTAGCGCAGACATGTCACTATCGCGTCGTATTAACTATTTTCAGATATATTCCAATATTGGTGAAGATGTACGTGTGGGAGATGTTGAAGCTCCATTGCTAGCAATGATACCATACCAGCCAAAAAGCTGCAGTATTTTATCTGAGCATACTTTCAAGAAAGTGCATTATACAAGGCTGAAATCAAACTACATCCCACAAATTGATATTGCCATTTATGACGATGCTGGTGCGTTGATTCCTTTTCATAAAGATGCTGTAACAAGTATCACACTCCATTTCCGAATGAAGAGTTAATGCAAACGTATGCTAATATATTTTTCCAATGTGAATAATATGGAAAGTGAAAATAAGGACTCGTTTCTAATCTACTTGCCCAGTAATGCTTCTATGAATAAATTTCCCAAAAATAAACCATCAGACTATCGAGTAGAATTAAATCGGCCACTGCATTTAGAAGGTGAATGGGAGGTTGGTGTTTCTAGTATTTGCTATGATAGCAATATTCAGAATGTGAATGATTTGGAAGAAATGATATTGACTCCTCGCACCCATGATGGAATAACGATGAATAATGCATTTCAGTTCCCATACAATTTAACATCAGATGGAAAGTGGAACTATGAATGGATTCAGATAAAATCAGATTCTTATGAACCATTTGGGAATGAGAAAATTATTAAGGCATTCAACAGTGGTAATACTTCCATCATGAAGAATAAAAATCAGAAAGCTTATGAGTTTACTATCTATCATTGGAGTGGGAGACAGTTCCTCCGCTTTCATTCTTTTACTAAAGGTCTTACGCTGAGGTTGGATAATGAATTCTATCCACATCTTGGTTTTGGTCATGGACTACATCTACTATCAATTGCTACTGCAAATGTTAAAAAAGTTTATTCAAATCGAATCAACAAATTTCATTATAGATTTAAAATATTTGATGAAGATGTTGTAGAATGTGAAGAACGCATCATTTTGAAAAAGCGTGGCGTTCAACCTTTATCACTTATTGAGTTAGTAAAACGATGGAATGAGACTGTGGGTAAGAAGTATGGAGAGAAAATTATGGCGAACAAAAATAAGTTGGTTATTCAGAAATATAATGACAAACTTACAGTTTATTTCTCTCCAACCTTGCGTCATTTTGTAAGACATTATACACCTATTATTGGAAGCGGTGTGGTGTATGGTTCTCATGAATATCACACTAAAGCTGATTCAGTTAATGTGAATGGTGGTGGACATCTATGGCGATCGCATCAAGAAAATTTACCAGTCTTATGAAGAATCTAAAGTTGCTATCAATATAATGCCGCGTCTATATCATACAGTTGAAAGCTTCATTCATGTAGTAAATCCTTATATACAACAGAAGTTGAAGCATGTGATGAAAAGTAAATATGATGTAAAGACACACCACATTTCGTTTTCAATTGAAAATCAACGCGTTGTTCTGAGACTGGGTGATGACATTCAATGTCAATTGAGTAAAAATTTGAAAAACTCTTTGGTTTTTCAATGCTACAAACTGTGTTTGCTGCTGCGCATACGATTGGTATAGAAACACCAATGACACTTGATAAACATGAACAGCACCTTTACATTCAAAGTGATTTGATTCTACTATTTCTGTTGGTGAGAAAAAAGAATACATTTTACGTGATTTCATTCATGATAAAGACGCTTCATATGGAATAGTCGAGAAGATGTTTGAATCTATTTTCTATCATCCCGTCGTCAAACAAACTATACCCTCTATTGCTATCAAAATTACCAATGGTTTACAAGAGTGCATCCACGTGAAAGATACTAAATCCCTCATAACGTTAGTGTTTCGGAAAACAAAGTGAAGTCTTTATACAACATTTATTGAAATATGTACATGAATGTGAAGCAATAGACTTTATACAACATCCACTGAAATATATACATGAGCGCACTTCAATAAACATTGCTATATACAAAAAGTCTTTTTACTTCGTGAAGGGTGGAAATATACAGGGATAGGAAAAATGTCTTTCAGTGGAAAAGTCATCACATGGGGAATGTACAGATGTGGACACATATTCACAAGGAAAAAAAAACAATCTCATGCGATACATAAAACAACAATGTTTATCTACAGAAATCAACATCAAAATACTAAGTTAAGGATGATTATGCTAAGACGTCTCCTGAATGTGGTAGTGTGAGTTTAATTCTTTTGGGTGGTGGTATGTTTGTGTCAGGATGTCCATGTGGAAGAGATATGTTGTGTTCTAGCCAGCACCTCTTATCTCCCATGCTGAAAGCGCCCGTTTCCTAAAAGTCTGAGTTTTGATCTCATGCGACTTAGATTTTTAGATTGTCATATTGACAAACGTTATATTTTTATTTCTATAGGCTCCCTTGAAATTTTTATGTTTCATGTTAGAGACCAATGATCTTGATATGCCTTTAGCGCGCTTAATGCTATCATCACTATCCTTTAATTTCATAGAATACATTTTAGGGCGGAGGAGAATCATTTCAGCTATCTCCTTCCCTGCTGTCTCATCCTTAAAACAACCAAGTTTTGCCTTATTTTTTATGGAGTATATTGGATGATCAGTAGGATAATTTGATGTATCAAAATAATCTTTCTAAAGATTTTCCTACTTCATTAAATTTAAATCCTTTTTGAGTGGTATATACCTAAAGAAAGAAACTATCTGTGTCACCACCCAACAAACGGAATCCCTCTTTTAACGAGAGGACACGGTTTTTAGTATTTTATAAAAAGTTGGATACATATTCAAGCTTGGAGTAATCTAGAACAGCTTGACGCAATTATAGATGGGTTGGTTTGCACAACTCAACTTTCAGTTTTTATCATTTTAATACCTACAATAAATAACATAGTAATCTAAAAAATTTTATTTATTTTTTTAAGAACAGATTTTAAGATTTTAATAAATAGGTAAAATAAATGAAGATATCTTTATATCTAAATTTTTCACACAAAATATATTTAATTTCCATTTAGAAGACAAAAAAAAGAATATCATTGAAAAGTTAAGAAATAATTTCTGAGAGAAAATCGCATAAGAGATAAAAAAAGAATCAACTACAAGATGTTATACAAGAAATTCCTACAAGATTTTTATACGATTGTTAATCCTATAAGAAAAATTTAGAATAAAACGAACAAAAACTAAATCCACAAACAACCCTACTCATATATAAACTCTTCCATCATGCAAAGAATTAATCATCATATCGACACGCACACTATTAAAAAGAAGCACCCCCCAGCAAAACTCCCACCCCCCCACAGCCAAAATCACACGCCCCCCATCCGGCCACCGCCCACCAAAGCGTCAACACCATGACGCCAACTTCAACCCCCCAACGAACATATACTACAATTCCAGCCCCACCAAACTGTCCCTCCAATCAAATAACGATGAACTATCACAAACTTCCACACTAACTCTTGCTCCAAAATCAAATACAACTAATGCTCTCCAATATTCTTTATTAAACACCCCCTATTCATCCTCCCAGCTCCAACTATCCTCCACATAACCCAAACACTCATCACCCACCACGCAATAACCGCACGACAGCCGCACCCAACAATCCCCCACCCTCCCTACCATAAACCCAACACAACAACTAAACCCCCCAGACAAACACCGAACTCATCAAATCCCCACGCACCACCCCCCTACCAAACCACCGACAAAAAAACACCTCTACGCAACATACAAAATCACCGGCCTCCCAAAACCCCCTTCACCCCTACAACCCATTTGCTCATCTCTACACAAAACAATGAACAGAAGACAACCCACTCACCACCCCACCCCGCCAACCCCAGCTAACCCACCGCAACCAATCCCCAATAGCAAACACGCACCAAACAACACTCAACACCAAATCCCAAACCATCACGCTACACCCAACTCAACACCATGCCCACACTACCCCTCCACATTCGCAATCTAAACCCCAAACCATCGCCGCACCTTACCACCGCTTTCACCCCGGCTCTACTACGCACGCTAGGACACCAAACCAGCCAACCAACTATCAACTCGACCACTTCATATAATCCAAAAAAACCACCGCCCTCGCAACCACCATCAACCCTACAACAACCGCGCATCCAACCCCCCCCACCGCACCAACCAAACGCCCCCCAACCATCACCACATCCAGCATCTCCACACCCCCCGCCACACAATCCTCCCAAATACACAACTCCCCCTAGCGCCCCCCTCCCTCCCCGCCCGCAAACCCCTCACCCCAACCACCACTCACACCACAACATCCCCCCTCACCTACGCAAACCTCCAACACCAACCCAACCCCCCCCCACCACCAAAAAAGCCCACCTCTCCCACATACCAACCCCACCCGCCAAAGCAAACACATAAAACAAGTACACCCACTCCACACACCACGCATATCAACCCCATACCACCCCTAACACCGCAAAGCCAGCCCTCCATAACCCTCCCCGTCCCTACCACCCGCTCCCCAACCTCAACCTCAACACTAACACCCACATAATCACCCATTCACCCCATAACCTCCCCCCCCCCCCCAGCACTACACTTTGCATCAAACCGCAGCACAATCCACAATATCTACCCAACCCCTCACAACAAACCCGCCCAACAGCCCCCATCACATACTTTTCAACCCCTCAACCCGCACACCTCCTCGACTCACACATACCCCACGCCACGAAACCCCGCCCCCCCAAACCCCAAACCCTCCCCACACCCCCCCCACTCACCCCAATACGCCACCCCCTCTACAGCAACCAACTATCTCCCCACCTTGAATACCCCATCCACACCCCCACATCCCATCTCACCCCCACCCCACACTCAACCCTGCCACTATCTTCCACCAACCCTACACCCCCCACCACCACACTCCACCCAAACTTCCTCGCCTAGCCCGACGCCCCCCTCAACGCGACCCTACCGTGCCACAACGCCCCGCCACCCCCAACACCCACCCCCTCAATCACCCCTCAGACTTCCAATCCAACACAAAAACAAACACCCCCTGACATCCTACCCGCCAACAAGAACCTCAAATACCCACTCCCAACCCCCTCCCCACTCTCTCCCTCATCATTAACACCCTCAATTGACAAGATCCTCATCGATTATGTCTCTATCGATGAATAGAGGTGATGAGGTCAATTTGTGATACTTTTGATCATCATTAACTAGTTTGTAGTTTACGCGCTTTCTAACATCCTCCATCGTCTTACCAAATAGACTGTTGTTCTTATATTTATAAAAATCTTTTTCAAAATTATTTTGGGCTAGTGCACGTTTCTGGCTGTTACTATCTATGTAGGGTTTGAGGAAGGCTTTCTGTCTAAATTTAATAATGCGGTGAACTCTTTTTAAAATCATGCCCATTTCTAAATAAAATTTTAAGATGCTAAAGTGGACTAGATAGTTTTCTTTATCATATTGAGTGAGCAAAAGTTTGCGGCAAGGCTTATACTTGGGTTGTCCACATGATTCTAAATCTTTATGAAATTGTTTCATAAAGTCGGAAAACATATCTTTACTCACTTCACCTGATTCGGGTGCGAGTGGAAAATCTACGGTTTTATGTTTAATATTATTTGGATAGATTAGATCTATCGTCAAAAGAATATCCCCAATCATCCGTCAGCTGGTGGCTTGTATGTTAGAAGGGGAGAATGCTTATGTTGCTCTTTCACTAATCGAACCAGGCTAATCTCAGAGTAGGACGGTGTTATGAACTAACATACAAAGTTTTTGGGCATAATACTGATGAGATCTGATCATCGCCTACTATTGGTGGAGTTTAATAACCTATTTGATTTACAATTTAACCTACCCGCGAAATTCCTTCCCGCTCAAATAATTATACAGCACAGGAATCTTGTTAGAATGAATGGTCTCCACCAGTCATTTTTAAAAGCAGACTTATTAGACATGCGAGTTCTTCAAAGACATCTAACTTATCTCTTCTTAATGCCACGTCATCAAACTCTGAAATTAATCAGCCAGCTTAAATACATCTATCTTTAGTATAGGCTTTCTATTATTCGCCCTAATGTATGGGCAGTCCAAAGTTTTTCCATTCATCTTGGGCATGTTTCATAAGTCTTTCGGTTTTACATTCAGCCCGATCAAATCATTTTTTAAATTTATCCTAGGGGCAAAGAATCTCGCCAGTTTTACAATCGCGATCAAAAATATCATATAAAACTCCGTCCGGTAGGAACGGCGCGGGTTATTTGATATTGTTTCTTAAGATTTTGTGTTATGGAGAGACTAGATGTTGTACGAGAAGCCATGATCGCATAAATTCGTAGAATCTAAAAATTTTATCAAAAATATGACCGTCTATTTCTTTATTTTATCGACAAGCACTTTTGCTGTCTTGCCATAAACTCGCTCTCTCGTTTGTGCTTTTACATCAACTTCACCCTTTTCATTGACCTATACCTCCTTTTATTATCATATAGGCGTCTTAGCCCGGGAAATTATGATAATCTCTATCTCTGGTTTTGTTACGCCGGTTCATCCTAAGTGAAAATTTCATTTTGTAACAGAGTGCGCTGCGTAAATGTTCCAGTGATGGAGCAGGTCGCGCACTTTCTATATCGTAATTCAGAAACAATTTTTTCCTACATGTTGGGCACTGGGGGGCAAACGGTGCATCTTTCAAAGTTTCTTGATAATCTCTGGCCATAATGCAATATCTGCGATAGAGTTCACCCATCATACTTGCTAAATTTTCACAGCCTGTTTAAATTGTAGAATTGGTAAAGACAATCCTCACCTTGCCAGACGTCAATTAATTTTTCTATTTGGAAAGGGTCAGCGCCAGACTTTCATAGCCAGGAAATGGATGCTTGCGATGGATTTATCATCGATATAACATCGATGTCAGCATATTTACACGATAGACTTAGTTCAGCGCCATTCCTCGCTATAGGAATACTCCTTATCTTTGGGCATGCGTTCCATTCAGGTTACCCCCTCGCTTACACCACTCATAATGATGGTCAAATGTTTTTTTTACTTCCTAAATTCCGATCATCTTCACAGTAATAAATCTCTGATGAATAAATTTCTTAAGTGGGGTATAAGCAGAATTTTGGGAAATCCGCATAGTGCCATGCCTCACGATCTTCCTCGTACTAATAAAAGTTACAACGTTCAATAACAACTCGAACGCAGTTGTAGCCATTACCCTTCATCCCTTTTCCCAAACATGGAGAACTATTTTAATTTGTTCAAGTTTTTCGATATTTTTCTATATCTGAATTGTCATATCGGCACTATTACAGTCATCGAAGTTTTAATTCATTCTCCCCACTGGCCTATAGCTTTAGGTGCGATTTCGATGTAGCATTGATAGTCATGATGTGGAGAATGAAACACAAGTTAAAACAGTGCGATTCGCAATCGACATTAATGACTGCTTGTAGTTTTTTTAAAATTTAGGAATTTAAAGGAGCCTCGACCTACGATGAGTGCCTAATAAACCTGATTAAATAAGGCGGGACGCAATGCCGTCAAATGAGACCGCTATCGCGCTCGTTAAAGTATCAATATTTAATTTTAATCCTTTGATGTGAAAATTTACCAAGACTCATTAGTCTACAACCCGTTGCAGAGAGGAGGGTTTGAAACCTCCAACCTCTCTTGTATATGTCCAGTATGTGGGCGAGTTTTACATATTTTATTTTAAGAATAGATAGCGCCTTCATCCTAAAATTGTCTAAATTGTTGAAGACGCTTTCTATCAATGTAGGATTTTTATAAACCATTCCTCAAAGGTACAATCTGTTGCTGAGGAGTCCATCGGTATTCCTCACTATATTATTAGGGACGACAACTCAGGGAGTCGATAGAGTACCGTTTGGGGAGGTATCTGTTCGTGTGTGTATGTTTATCGTGCCGAAGATAGTTCAAAACTGTCCGAAAGACGTGAGCGTCACAATCGCAAGAAAAAACGACTGAAACAGAATCAGCCCCACCTCCAGAAAAATTGATGCCGGCTTAGGTCGTCAACACCTCGCTTGATGTGCGGGTGAAGCCCATTTCCGCGGAAGATGTCCCACCATCCAGCACATTCCGCACTCGTGGCCAGTCGCGACTGTCCTGACTGGAACTCACATCACCTGAAAGAGAAATCTTTCTATCATCTCTGTCAACCTCATGTAGTGTACAACCTACCTGACTCAATAAACTCTAAAACTGTTCCTCGAGAAGTGAGGCGTTGTGATGAAGTTGATCCGGAATTTTTGAGGAAGATGCTAATTAGTCACACGGTTGAGGGAGATGAGAGAAAATCTTAAACTACCAGTTTAATAAATATGAGCAACCGAATATAGTCAAGAGAGAGATCGATGCTTCGTCACTTTTTGTGTCACAGATTAAATGAAATAGACATGAATTCACTTTTGCTTTATATACTTTCTTTCTCTTCATTCCCAAATTTTGAGTTCATTCTGATGCTGCTGTGTAACTTTAATATTAGAAAAATGTGAAAGTTTATCTTTTTCAAAGTCACATTTTCAAAGACAACTAAAATCCACCAACAACACCAAATACCGCATTGGATTCTCCTCTCCAAATGCACACGCAAAGGTCTCTTACACACCAAATGCATCCAAAAAAGAGCACGGTAGAAGACATACAATCGTCGCAACAATAAAACAAAGTTATCATTATCGGAGGATCGATGAAAGGATTCCTCACCTAACAGGCAGACGGTGGAAATATTTACAATAGGAATTCCGAAGGTATGTATGACCAGATCGCACTTCACAAAATGATGGGGGAGTGGTAACACCCCGAACTCCCAACCGCGGAACCGTGCGAGTGGCGACATGAAAATGAGGACCTGCAAAGAACGTTTATAGCACTCAACTGTTTTTGGTGATCTATGTGAATCAACTCTGACGATATTGACGATGAAGACCTTTTGAAATACATGCCATAATAAATGTGATATCGTATTATCTTTGCTTTCATACTGACTTACGAATGGTGCTTTGTGAAAAATTTATCCATGTATATCTTTTTCATTTGGAAATAGTAGCACCTTAGTTAACTGCAAATCTTAGTACATTTCATATGGGTGATAATGGTAGATGAATTAGTGTTAAATAAAATTTAAAGCTACATGATTCTGGGATACATCGACTGCGATCCTATGTGTAAAGAGCTTGTTTACTCTACTAAGAGAATGTGGTAGTTGCTTCCGGATGGTCCTCCCCATTATCTTTCCATTCATCAATTCGGCGCATTGATTAAGACTAGGTGAGCTCATGTCTCTCATAACTATGCATTGGAAAATTAGGCAACCTCGACAGGTGGCTAAATGACCGCCCGGCGCGATTCACACTACTTGAGAACAGAGCATATCACGTGCTAACAGACGCAAAGTTTAACAAGAAGTGTCCAGGCCATATGTCCCGTCGGTATACAGACTACGGGTTCACACGCCGCCCTTTACAGATCGCCCGCGAAAAGGATGTATTACACCGTACGTCATTTGCTACTTCTAGGTGACTGTGACAATTCAACTTAATGTAGTAGTCGCCATCCGAAGACTGCCCAGCAAACCGCGAGAGTCTATCAGGTCCTTGCCCCATGTTGGCCCGTAAAAGCCGATGTCGTTCTCGGGTTGTAATTTGACTTTGGCTAATAATCTATGGGAACGGTTAGGTGGGCAGAACCGCGCGAGCGATCGCGCGGCCGAGGTCGTACTTGACTCTCATATCTCTCTCTATCTGGACGTGGAGGGGGTATCCACTCTCCATCCTCCAAAAACGACCGCTTGTGCTGCCCCCTTCTTCTCAGTCGCTGCAATCCCACGCGCGAGGATGACGAACCGAATGCCGTTGGTCGTCATCGGAAGACGAATGTTGTCGGCAGATGTCGCTTCCATCGTGACTTCAAATTGAATGAGAAGCGCTACAATCTTCTGGCTTATATAGGGTTTTCAACAATGAATTGCTCAACAGCGAATCAGAATGCTTCAGGGATAGCAATCGACTGCATAATGTTCAAGTTGACTGATAGCAGATTCAACTTAATGATAGTATTCGCCAGTCCGAAGACTGCCCAGGGCAAACCGCGAGGAGGT
>CAJQUW010001505.1:0-12458 GCA_907163375.1 Prostheceraeus crozeri | reverse complement strand
AGTAGATTTAAAACTTTGAAGGATTCCAAAGGCGAATATCTCCGGTGAGCGAATATTTTACACACCAGCGGGATTAGTCATGTTCGGTGTACGTCCTTTCTCTGTGCAGCGGATGCATTGATTCGCGCATTCCTTTAGGGCTTTGAAATTTCAACACTCATTTAATGTAATGAGAATCCCAAGCGTTTCTATCAAGTCAATGAACAGCCAATGATAATCGGTGAATGACTTCGTTGTTAAGATGAATAATGACGTTGAAAACGAAGTAGTGACACAGTCACAACACAGTAAGGAGAAAAATCTTTCCCTTTACAATGAGGAATTGAAGTTCAATCCAAATATGTGTTTATTAAAAACCACAAATTTTCACCAGCCGAGTGGCCAGCATCGCCAGGTACATGCGATGAGATGAAAAATTAGACAGTCAGCGATGACAACGAACAGTGGATGACAGCGATGACAGTTGTGATCACATATCAACGTCATGCAATTGGACCGAATCAAGGCTTCATACCAGTTAATGGCAACTTCACGACGCGTCTCTGTCCACCATGCTTCTAAAAGCAACTTTCTTCTCCAATCAGACTGTCGAGGCAGTATGGTAGGGTTGGTCAAGTCGATGCGATGAGTGGAATTGATGGAGTGCTGCGCAGGTGCGAACTTATTTAATTGTAGCAAACGGCACTATGTTGGGAAACATGAGACTTCAAACTATTCTTCGTCTGACATACTACAGATTGTTTCATAAAAAATGGATCACCCTTAAACATCGCCTTAACTTCAACTTTGTTTGACTCCGCCAAACTTGAACGAATTTCTCTGAAATTTGGAAGATATGTCAGTTGTGCTTACTAATATCATTGTTGGAAATTTCAAGCATGAATATTGAGTTGTTTTCCTGTTATAGATAAAAAAGTAGTAGATAATTTGATCTTCATTTAGCAATGTTACACAAAATCATACCTCACTCTTATAAAATTACATTTGTTTCCTTTGTTATGTAATAGGTTGTTCTACAAGCCAAAAGCTATCAAGCAAAACAAAAATAAAGAAAATCGGTCAATCAGAGCCAGTATAGCACCATTATTCATCAACAATAATGTAACTGCTACATGTGATTAGCTGGACTTCATGTTCCATAGCTTCCTGACTTCGTTGCGGTGGTGTTGGCAGCACTCCTGATTGCTTTCATCTAGAAATCTATCTCTTACCGGTTGAAAACAATACAAAGCACAAATGAACAATAACGAGATCGCATTCACAAAAGGCAAAGTGTCAGCCTTGCTAGAACTAGGATTTTCTTTGCGAGCTACAAGCAAGCGACTAAATGTCCCTTACACAAATGTGCATCGATGGTATAATGATGATTTTCGACTCTGTCGTAAAGAGGGCTCTGGTCGTCCACGCAAAACATCCAAACGTAGAGACCGCCTAATTTTGAGATTTGTTAAAGTTGATCCAAGTCTCTCGCTAACTGAGATGGCTGCATTAGACTCGTCTATTTCTAAGTCCACTATTCGTAGAAGACTTATTGAGTCGAATCTCAAGAGCTGTAAGAGGCCCTCCATATCGAATTATCAGATCAGCATACAAAAAGACGTCTCAGATGGGCAATGAGTCATTGTCACTGGCGAAATCAATGGGATCGGGTTGTCTGGTCTGATGAGGCATCAGTCCGTCTGAAGGATAGTGATGGTCGGTTGAGATTATGGATAAAATCTGATCAGGAAATTCCGCGACATTTACATCGTCCCCGGGTACAAGGTGGTGCGACTCTATTGATTTGGGCTGGCATTTGGACCGATGGCCGCTCTGGACTTCACATACAGCAAGGAACCATGAATTCTGAACGCTATGTGAATGTTTTACGAATGAACATTGGCCAAATGACAGATCAACTTGGTGATCCATCGACTTGGTTATTTATGGATGATAATGCTACGTGTCACAGGAATAGTAGAATCAACTTATGCAAGTCTCAATTAGGGCTTAGGACATTATCTTGGCCAGCTCGTTCTCCTGATCTGAATCCCATAGAAAATGTATGGAGTATTCTAAAACGTAACGATCGTCGTTCACTGCTACTCGTACCTACAGATGGCGTATCACAACTTACGTCACTGTTAAAAAGAGAGTGGAGAAAGTTAAATCAGTCAAAAATCAACGATATCATCGAATCAATGCCTAGACGAATTGGTAAGGTCATTGACAATAAGGGTAGGGCCACAAAATATTAGCTTCTGAAGAACAGTTACTGAATCATAGCTTATCAGATTATATAAGGACATTTAAATATATTAGGGACATGAAATAACATGAAAAACATGAATAACATGATGCTTTCTGTATCATACTTATGTTTTATTTAGTCAAATTTTAGGATGATCCACTTTTTATGAAACCGACTGTATAAACAAAGTCACAGTCAAGACAATTTAATTGGTAAAGAATAACACGAGTCAACTCAGACGAGTTAGGATCTTTAGGAATGCGAAAAAAAAGAATTTAATTTACAAAGTGGTTTAAAATAAACACGAATGTTAGAATCATAGATAAAACTCTGTAAATACTCTCTGAAACAACCCGAACATAATGGATCGTTGTACTGCGATCAAAGTTGACAGGATCTAATACTGGACGCGGCAGTGTTGATTGCATGTTGCCTCGTCCAGTATTAAACCCTGTCAGTTTTGATCGCAGTTACGAATCATCCCTTATGTTCGGGGTGTTTCAGAGCTACTATTTTCCAGGACATCTATAAGTTGAATTCAAAAACAAGCTTAATATGAGAAGTCCCAGTTTGTAAGACAATGGGTAGCAAATCATTCAGGCGGCCGCTTCCGCGTTGTCTGGTAGCCATGAAAGCCAAACCATCTTCATTTTGAGAAGAAAAGTTGGTTACTTTCAAAATAAAGCATGAATAAGACGTTCTAGTGAACCAAAATAAACCAAATGAAGTGCTAAAAATGAAAGTCGCGAAAACGTAAGTCGAGCGTGTCGGAGGATCACAGTAAAAATGCGACAATAAGTCGCCCAAACTCCCCTCCAAGCAAAAATTATGTCGATCTCAACAAATACATGTACATGTCACTGAGACACAATATGCTTCAGGCTATTTGGCCTCATAAGTTGAAACTAGAGGAAATGCAAGAGCATGAATTAAAAAAACCTATCGCGGCAAATGATACTGGACCGGAGTAAACTTTGGATTCGTCATCAATTAAGATTTGTCCTCGACTTTTCAACAACAAAGCAATATCACTTTAGCTAATACACGCTCTCTACAAATAAAAAAATTAACGATCCTTGTTCATGCTCGGAAGCTCATTAGGCACGGAGCCTTTCTTCCATGTGGCCGAGTTTTCATTTATCCACTCTCATTTCTCTCGTGCTTAGCGTTCGCAAGAATGCAGAATGTGCCTATTTCAAAAGTCTTAGGTTCGACCCTATCGATGTTTGAACCAAGTTCTACTGGACACAGAGCGAACAAGATATGAGAACAAAGCAGTGGACCCAATAGGTCTCTTTAGGAGGTGTTCTATTCGGTTTCTTATGCTCACATGCCATCATTAGAATATAGGAATTCAGGGAGAGTACAAACTCGAATGAATTGATGTGAAATGAAAGAACAGTACAATGTCTGGCAATGTGAAGTACATCATTGAGGCGCATGGAAACAAAAGGAAAAATGTGTCTGCAATACAGTCTTTGTGAAGAGGTACGAAACCTTGAAATAAGCATTCTCATGTTTTGCAATGCGGAACATGGAATCGAACAGTTCTTTAATAAATGCACTTCAGCTAAATAATAGAGCTATCGTTGACAAGATTTCCGCCTCCTGAATAGATATTCGGGATTTTATTTTCAAAGGAATGACAAGTCAAACGGATGATATTTCGGATACATTTAATGAAGAGAATCATTCTCTGGTATTTGAGCGATTGAAAATTAATTTCCATAATCACAGCCGAAATGAAGTCATCGTAAGCTGTGTGTGACGACAACATAAATTAATCAAAGGCCTGGATGAAATAGCTTTGCTTTGACTTTCAGCGTTATCAACAGGCTGTATCATGCTTCAACCGTTCGCTCTTTAGTTGTTTGGGGAGGTAGAGAGCTTATTCCTATTGTCAGAAAATATCTTTATTCATTTGACCTAATTTTCAGAGAGATTTAAAGCCATGAAGCGACAACAATTCCGGCAGTTAAGACAATCAGTGCTTCTATCCCTACCCCTCTCTCCCCCAAAATTTTCTAATTGTTCCAAATTCATCAAATTTCGTTAAATTTAGTCACATTGGGTATAGAATAGACTTGATCTGTCACTGAGTTATAGTGCAGTACCACTGAGAAGTCTTACTAGAACCCTGGGATGAAGGATTGATCCCTTGGATTCTCAGTTTGAATGCGTAGAAGATGCAGGTGTGATCATGAACTTCGTGGGATTGTTGTCTACACGTACAGTGAGCGACAAGGAAAGTGCTGTAACTTTTCTACAAACCAGAATTTTACACACTTGACGCTTTAGCGACGGTAGCAGACCGCACCGTATGGGAGCAAGAGAAGATTGTTGACGATGCAACACTCGCAGGGTTGGTCAACACAAAAATCAAAGGGGGGAAAATGAGTAGAGTACAGAAAATCTTATGTTACACAGTGTTAACCTGAGCAAAAGTCTTCATTATTGAGCCCGTGGCAACCGAAGTTGGCCCAACACTCCAATATACAACAGCTCGATTCCAGACCGAGTGCATCTCTGAGTCTATCAAGGGAACACTTTGAATGTATACGTTCGAATGTTCTATGCGTATTTTGACTGCAGTAATAGTCCGGCAGCCACAGCGAGTTTCTGCAGGGAACGAGGCCGAAAATGAGACTTTCACAGAATGATTTACACCCTATGACTACTACGAATTCGCGCGTCTGCCGAGTTCTAGTGAGTTCCTCTTCTTGTCAGACAGGATCAAAGAAAAACACATGTAAATCCAATGGGACGTAAATTGCAGTTTTTGGTCAAAAGAAATTTCTATATGTTTTCGCTTATTACGGTAAAAAAAGAGCCATAATTTTTGGCATTGAATGTCTTCGGGTCATTTCTTATCAGGTTCATGAACATCTATCTATGAAACTACATGCATTCAGATTTGACAAGTCTCCTACTGTCGGCAAGCACCAATATGTTGGTCCACTTTATCCACATTCAACCACATTATCGCATACATCGCCGATCAGAAGCATGATAATATCATATACACATGATAGGAAATGATCTGAAGACATTCCATGTAAAAAATTATGGCTCTAGACTGATTATTTTTACCGTAATAAGCGAAAACATATAGAAATTTCTTTTTGACCAAAAACTGCAATTTACGTCCCATTGGATCTACATGTGTTTTTCTTTGATCCTGTCTGACAAGATGAGGAACTCACTAGAACTCGGCAGACGCGCGAATTCGAAGTAGGCATAGGGTGTACATCATTCTGTGAAAGTATCATTTTCGGCCTCGTTCCCTGCAGAAACTCGCTCCGGTTGCCGGACTATAAGTTGATAAAAACATCTTGAATGTCAATCTCACCGAGAGCTGTTTTACTCAAGTGATATTATGACAACTCTTGTGTTGAGTCGCGCTATCCTTCACTTAATTTAATTAGAATTCCATCGTCTGCAATAGTTCCTTCTTGCATATGTATCCTATGTTTTGGCGAATGTGAAAAAAGAAGCAATGGTTTTCATTAAACTGAATGCTTTAGTCGACCTGGTAAACAAACTCGAGCTAGTTTCAAAAATGTTGTGATGTGGATTGTAAAGTGAATATTGTTTACAAGCTTGATAAAACACAAACTATAATACGGTGATATGTGATAAAACGTGTTGCAAATAAACTGTTCAAATAGAAAAAAATAACAAAAAAATCCAGAGTTAATCGTGTTGGAATGTTTTGCAAGCCATTTTTCTTGGTATATAAATAATGCGAGAACAAGTCTACGAATATGACGGTAGTCAATGGATTTCATGTCAATTCAAGTCAACAGGGAATGACCGATGTAGGCATTTCATAAATTTTCCATCGCCTTAAGACAAACAGACTGTGGCAATTTGTAATAAATGGCAGATAATGAAGTCAGCTGTCTAGATTTCTCATTCATCATCCGATAATTGAGGGGAATTCCATCAATTATTAATTGTCGATTCTTGCATGAACGATCATTATTTATCTACACATGATACAGTTAATAAGGTGCAAGCAGTTTTAACTTTCCAATGAAAGTGATGAAAGTAGGATTCTAGCCTTAACAGTCTGCAATTTCGCTTTGTCAGAGGTACAGGAATTTTCACCCAACTGTTTGTTGATGATGATTTCAATTGTTCGATTATTCGTCGATCTACACCGATTTTGCAAGATCTGAAGAATACTCACAGCTGTGAAACATGCAATAGCTGTAGATTTGTGACGTTAGATCTTGTACGCTTTTTTATCAAAATGTTTTTAATCTTCTTCACTTTATGAAAAATGATGAAATATGAAAATATAAATAACCCTTCTTTTTACTTGGAAACACATTACAGTATTTACAGTGAGCTACCAAATGAAATAAATTTCGCTACAAAACGTACTCATCAAAAGTATCTAACATTTCTACCCAAATGAAGATGGTTTGGCTTTCATGGCTAGCCGACGGCGCTCATCTTGAATGATTTGTACACACAGTCTTAAATGCTATTAAATTTGTTTGTTTATTGAATACTACTTCTAGGATGTCCTGAACAGTAGTAGATTTACTTTATATTTTTGTGCAGCATTCATATACCTGTTAATTTGTTTAACATGTGATGTACATCTATTTCTAGGTCTGGTGATAGAGGAAGTCATCTCTGTCCCGAGTCTACCTAATTCTAAATGCAGAAGTGACTGAGATCATTGCAATTGCACGATAATTACTCCGCAAGCATGTTCCTTTATATATGTATGTCAAACATAAATTTGTAATCATTAAGATTTAGGTGGGAGTGCGCTGCAGTCCTGACCTAACCTAATAATTAATTTACAATTAGTGTAACGGCGCACTCCTGAAAGATACTCGCAGTAAGAAGGTAAGACCCTGAAACATTGACTCTTCTATTAAATCACAATCTTCACACGAACAAATTCAAAATTCAATCAAACAGGATCGTTAGCGGCCGAGGACAATTAGGAGGTTATCAGCAGAGTTCCAATACAGCACATGAGTTACAGAGGAGCTCCGAGAGGTGGATCACGGCAACTCAATCAATCGTCCGTCACCTTTGAGGATGATACTTGCTTTCTTTCTCACGAACACGCGGTAGGCAGTGCAGATATGTTATCTCGCTTTGTTGTTATTCTTTTTCACACTGGGCTTGCCGGTTATGTAGTCCATGTTGCCCGGCACCGTTTGTTTCGATGTGTTGTCTTGCCTTTTCCATGGAGTCCCCATATCATTTCCATGATACCACCCCGTCAATTATTTGTTCACTGATTCCGTCTTTGCTCATTTTATTTAATCCGGGTGGATTAGGCTTTGACCATTCTGAACTTTTAGCCTTTAACGCTATTTAATTCTCTCTCTCGGCAATTCTCTCTCTACCTAATTGTATTTTAATTTCTCACTTTCTAGATAACTATATTGTTTATTTCCTGTCAATACTGCATATATTAATTTTATCAACTGTACCTTACTACTAATTATTTCTACTGTACTACTGTATGAGATGTATCATTCGCTGAAGTGTAATCCCTAATGTCTCTATCCTAATATGTCGGATTACAAATTAACTATACTTTGTGAAATTAGCATGAATCATCAGTTCGGACCTATTACAATCTTAATTCCAAAATTATTTTTTACATAATGTATTTTCTGTGTCTTTGTTACCTGTACATAAGTAATCATTGACTATGCGTAACTGACTCGAGTTGTCCTTTTTTCATGGGTCTTATCTAATTTGTAATGCTCACAAGGAGCAAGCAATTTTAATAAAATTTATATTCCTTATGAAAAATTTGCAGAAACTAGAAGTCACAGGAAATTTGATGAGATGAAACAGGCTATTATTATTTAGGAACCCCCTCCCTATAGCATAGGATTCTCTCCACTTTACCACTTTTTACTCTATTCACTTTCTGCATTCCTTTCGAATCGTGAAGGAGATAATTATATGTATTAGTAATTTCATGAGAAAATTCCACGATTTAAGCAGAAACGTTTCATGATTAGGGGTATCATATCAATCTTCCATTATTATAATAAATGATCAGACATCGAGACCTTTTGGCATTTCTCCAAAGAAAATGAATGAGAGAACTGCACCAATTTGGTCGAATTAACTTTGAGATTGGATGCTGCATTTAAATTTAGAAAATTCAATTGCTGACTGATAAATAGCTCCTTCAAACTGCCGATACAAAAATCATAATTTTAATGAGCTGAATAGCGATGTAGTGCCGTGTTTCTTCCGAAAATCATTCCTGAATGATTTAATAAATGGATTTTAAGTTTATTGAGTGCGTTTGCATTAGCATTTATTGAATGCTCATATTTTGCAAATATTTACCTCAGTCTTGTAGCTACATTTTTGGCATCGGTGCTAACTGACATATTTTATCTGAATTTGCAGAGCATTATTTTGATGTTCTTATGGCAAAAGCGCCATGATTTACTTTGCTTAATCTATTTCAATCTACTTGCATTGTAATAAATTCATTCTATTTCGAGAGAGTGGATTAATGAGGAACCTATCCTGCTCACTTCATTTTGCTTACTTAATCTGTTAATAAATACATTTTATTAGTATGAATATAAGAACTGTAAAATATCCAAACTTCGCGACCTAAATAGCCACGCCTTGTCGCACATGCACAGAAAATGTGAGCTAGCACTTCCATTTCTTGATGCAAATTTTTATTTCCGGGTGATCTGGTTAATTCGATAGTAAAAGCAACTTCGAAGGCCATGTCAATGTAAAGATTATGTTCTGCAATATATAGAGTAAAAAGAAGTCCTTAGACTTAGGTGACGTCACACCTGAGAGCTGAGAGAATTGACTTTATAGCCAATCAAGAGGTTCAGACTGAGGCTCTCGTGATTGCCTTTACTTCAGATATCTATCAAGCGTCTCATGTTATCTCAACTCTCAAATGTGATGCAAACCTGAGTGTCTGAGAGCAATATCTGTATATGGAAGGCGAGAAAGGGTGCGCATCTTGCAAGTGCTGCTTAAGAGTCCGTTTTGAAGGTCCCAAAGGATCTGTATCGATTGACATACTGGGCAGCAAAATTCGCAGCTAGCTTGAGCTTCCTTCAGTTATCTCATTGACTGGACAAAGGATTGTTTGTGATTTTTCAGGTCGGCTACCTGCTTATAAGTAATGCTACTTTATCAATTCAAGATGAAATATTTTTTTGTGCAATAGACTATATTTCTCTTCCTAAACTGTGCAGTCTTCTGCCAGACTTCACTGACTAGCCATATTTTGAAATTGCATGGTTAATGTGTATTTGGAAACATTTCCTACAATTTTTGGACCTCAATCATGCGTACCCCGTCATACCCCTAATACAGGCCACTTTACATAAGTCTTTCAGTTTAGTACATCAGATGTTTCCTTGAAAAGGTATTTTTTGCTTTGCATTATCTGAAAAGGCAGTAAAAATTATATACCGCTGCTTACATTTCCTATTTTTGATTTTTGGAGCAATTTGATACCATATGGTACACCTGGCATTTATCCCTATCCATACCGGGCTCTGAAGCGCATCGCCATCCCGGGGGGGGGGGCGAGTCGGCCCCCCTCCTTAACTTCCTAAATACTGCTCCGTTGTACATGAAATTTCAGGGTAGAATATTCTGTGTGTGATCTTTCTAACGGTGGTATCTGTTTCTTCTAATTCGTCCATCTTGATGCTACAAATGGTGGTTTAAAATTTGAACTTCAAAATTAAGAGGATTTTTTTATGTTTTCTTCTCATCGACTGCAAACATAGATTCAGTGCTTTTAGTTCAATGACGTTAGTGACACATACAATTAATGATCAGGAGAATGATGCTATTTGATGCTCTAAACTTGTTTGTCTACACATCATGAATTTAAATTCAAAATTTGAATATGTGATATTGCTTTTGTATTGTAGCCTGTAGTATTGCCTAGATCTTGATTAAATTTTTGGATGCTGATTTTTGGATGAACCTCCCAAATGTTATAGTCATTTTATACCCTTTAAACATCATGTACTCCGAATCGTCCCCCCCCCCCGGTATGGATAGGGTTAACGTATCTTTAACTCAATCATGCATAAAGTTGCTTTACTTAATCAAACATATCCTGTTTTGCTAGTAAAGATCTTTAATTCTGCTCCTCCTTGTTGTTGTTAATACCTAGTACTCACATTATCTTATAGGCTAGCTTGATTTAATGAAAAATAAAAACCAGCGGTTGTCTCCGGTCAAAAAGATAATCATCAGAGACATTCGAGTAAAAAGGAGCATCTAGGTTATGAGCTCACTCAAAATCAAACTGTCGAGGTGGACTTTCGTTTATTAGGCCTTAGGTGAGTTCACAATTCTCTTAGGCACGTCACTGCGAATATCATGTTCTTGGTCTTCTATCATCTTCATCATTACTATACTCGTCACATCATTATTTAATTAATTGAATTTCTCGCACATGCGAGTGGCGTTTTATCGATTACCGACTTCAAGATCATTGCATTAATTTATGTTAAAATGATTACTTACAGTAATCTATAGAAATAAAATTCTATAGAAATAATTTCCAATGAAATCTAGAAAGCGAATTCAAATACACTCAGGGCAGATGAAAGATGCAATGATAACCCTGTTCGCACGTAGTAATGTGGTCAACATTGCACCACATTTTTTGACTCCCATGAAAGTATGTAAACTTGAAAAAAGGTACATTTTCTTGGACATCG
This sequence comes from Prostheceraeus crozeri, assembly GCA_907163375.1. Classification (NCBI taxonomy): domain Eukaryota; kingdom Metazoa; phylum Platyhelminthes; order Polycladida; family Euryleptidae; genus Prostheceraeus; species Prostheceraeus crozeri. The sequence goes on along the minus strand of CAJQUW010001505.1, from coordinate 1,505 downwards.
ATCATTTTCTTCCTGCAAATCTATTTTTCAGAGTTCAGATTAGCCTTGATTTCCAGCATATGAGTAAAGTCACATTTATCTCAACAATGCTAATACTAGTCACAAAACAGCAAAAATTCGAATCCCTAATGCCTAGAACTCACCACTGTAACAGGAAAATTCAGCACTGTATGGTACAATAGGACTGAAATGGATGATAACTTAGTGGATGGACTTCACTGTGAGGATCCTCATGGCTTTCTCACTATCCTGAAACCTTACAGAGTGAAATATGAAGTTAATTATGAGCGCATCGATTTCGTTGATGAATAATCTGGGCATTAGTGAAGAGGGTGAGAAAGTTGGTGTGAATATTCAAGTACATAAAAAGCAGTTAATGAAGTAGCTCAACTACAACGTCAACATCAAACATGAAACGATGAAAATGATGCCCAAATCGCATGCACAAAGATCATTACGGAAGCAAACTGCGCTTCAGTAACACTTCTTAATGGAATGTTTGTCAATAGGTTTATTAATCATGAAAGGCAAAGCCAATATCGATAGATTTACAAAATCAGAATTAGCTCTCCATACAAGTGTTGAAAACACATGAGATTTGTACATGATTGTGTTCAGCAGCTACTATCGGCTGTCATGAATATGAATATGTGAATTCTCAAACTGGAAATCATGCAAAAGTACTTAAAATTTCTATGTTTGCGGTCTGTGCTTGCTCATAACCATTGTAGTGGACAACTTATTGTCTGGAATCACATGTGTGAACTTGCAAATGAAACCGAGTTTACGGGCACTGCCAAGAAACGAAATATATTTCTAGAAGTGTGAGAAATATACTCACAAAAGTCAAACTTAAGGATGACGACAAAAGCAGTGCACTGTATCGTGTCGACTGCAGTGACTGTCATCAGTATTACATTGGAGAAACTAGTAGGCGCTTGAGTACTCAGTCAAAGTAGCACTGGAATGATATAAAAAAGATAAACTTTAGATCAGCCGTATCATAACATGTGGACAAGAAATAGCATCAGCCAGTCTTTCCTGCAAAAATAATTGGAACTGAGAGTAATGTATAATCAACAAGGAAGATCAAAGAAGCATTGTATATCCACGGGAACAAGGAGACTTCCTTCCTGACGACCTCCAATGACACTTTCAGGCCTCGACCTCTGCACTGAAAGATCGCAAGGTCAAACACTTAACCACTGTGCCACGGAGACCACATTCATTTCAGTAAATTCATTATTAGTAACATAGCTGTAATATCTTTTGCTAGAAATTTATCCTGAGTTCTCAACACGTCAAATTTATTGAAATCAAAAGCAATGAAGATGAAAAAACATTGCCCCACAAAGGGTCCGTTTTATTGGGAACATTTAAGCTCAAATGAATTCAAAAGAAAAAATCTCTACCAATTTTAACACCGCAATGTTTAACCCCTCGTCAACACAGGTTATGTCAAGACTCAGTTAAGTGTCTAGGTAGCCCTTCACATATAGTCTGCG
>CAJQUW010001504.1:0-16085 GCA_907163375.1 Prostheceraeus crozeri | reverse complement strand
CAGTTCCTTTCAGCATTCATGTTACATTGATAGGATAAAATTAACAAAAGAAGAGCGGGTGAAAATCGTTCATTAACTTTCCATGAGGATATTTGTTCAAGGTGTGATAAATTTATCACACCTTGGTAATCCTAGGGTTAATATATGCTACGGCGAGCTGGCATTTTGCAATTTCTTATTAGTGATGTGATGCAAGACTGAGCTATGGTAAATAAATATTTCCGTTTGCGCATTCTATTAGCTTGCTCAGCTCTTCTAGATGTCATGCGCTGTCTTACGTGTATATTGTGAATTTTCCTGGAAACATTGTCGTGGTATTATGCGGGAATCCATCATGAAATGGTCAATTCCAGGTTATTTAGCGTTGTGATTTAATTGTGATCTTGGAAGCTGCTATCAGCTTCTAGCACTTAATGCCATCACAAAAGGAAGAGACCGGTCAAACATGAGGCGGGGCAGACATCATCACTGCTGTGAACTCTCAAAAATGACGTAGCACTCGCATCATGAAGTTTTTGCAATACACCCAATCATATTGCTCTCAGGTTTGTATCACACGTGAGAGTTGTTTGAAAAGGAAAAGGAGATGTTTGACGATTGAATAAAGTATGGGAGCCTCAGATTGAACCTCCTGATTGGCGAAAAAGAAAACTGCCAGCTCTCAGGTGTGACAGCATCCTAATAAAATGACTTGGAAGCAATTAAGTAAATTTAAATTTGTTGACCGAAACGTCATATTTTCATTAGCCTCGCTCGACTATACAATTGCTTCTAGCAGTAAATGCAGTTCTATGGCGCAATGAAACAGGCGGCGCAAACTTCGCAATCTCAGTGATAGATTCGATATGAATGCGTGTGCGAACATTTTAAAGCGCAAATATACTGCATAATAAAAGATCAAATAAGAAATGAACAAATACAAAATTATTCTAAGATAAAATAGAAAAATGTAAGAAAAAAGTAGATTTCAGATATCATCATTTTTCAGCAGTTTTGTGGCATATGGCATCGAAAGTGCTACTCCTCCAATGTTAAATTTTGTAAATGACATTCAATTGACATTCATGGTTATTTAAGATCTTATTTACAATTAGTCATACAATTATAGCCGAAGAAGTAAAAAAACAAATGCACAGTGCACATAAAGTGATTGATTAGCTGTTATCACCTAAAAGGGTTTTAAATATGGAATGCTCAAGATATCCTAATTATGGTCTCAATTGATTTCTCGGCCCCAACATCCAACCCTCTCAGCTACTTATTGTATTATACAGATCCACGTCTCATCGAACTTCGTGATACTTATCGATATTCATTTGAGCACCTTTGAAGATGGCTTGTGAAGACAATAACAAATTTGTATATAACCGTCCTGCACGCTTTTTCACTTGATATCACTTACAAAAGCCTCTCTCCTCTTGTTAATTGTTCAATATTCCGGAGTAAAAAAATGACTCTGCTTACAAACTTGCCAATGACCACCACATTTCACCGTAAACCAAATTAATCAAAATTAGCGGAATCAGTAACGTTGTGATTTCCTCGCCTACGAAAAGCTTCCATTCCACGATTGAAATCCATTAAAACTTCAAAAGTTTTCTCTAAACAAAAACGTGTGGTTAAAACTATAAATAAATTCGATACAATTTCAAAAGACGATGATAACCACATTATATATTATAGATGCGCAATTTTTGTCTATGCTTAAGTGCTAACATGAAAACGCGACTTTACTACGACACATCCTATTTTTTACCAAAGATACTATTTCATATTCCATAAATTCTTCATAGTTTTAGTCAAACCTCATATGTCTTCAAGTGTTCAAAAAGTCTTGTTCAACAGCTGCGTAAAATACGCACACAACTGCGTATTTTTCGAAGATAGACATTATAAAAATAAAATTGTAATATTATTATCATATTTATTTATCTAATCTAAAGTTGGGCCCTCTCAATAATGTTTTTTTGCCATAATGCCATTTATCTTTCATAATCAGTTTTATGACCAGGCGTAACTGAAACGTTTTATATTCATATTTACCATTTTCATGTTTTTTTTTTTTTGTTTTTGTGGTTTATAACAGTTTTTTGTTATATAGCTACACGAATTATCAGATATATACCAGATATTCTCACAAGAAGTAAAGAATTCAAAACACTCAGCAGTTTATAGTTAGAATTACGATATTATACATGAGTAACTATCAAAGACCAGCTCTAATTCCTCATTAATATTGAATACCTATAATTGACACATCAACTGTCACTCAACAATTAGTTCTCATTTTCTTTAATGATTTTTTTATGTTCATAAATTATCAAGTTATGGTTAGGAACAGTCGACTTTTTGTATTCTGTAAAATCATATACTCACTTATATCAACAATTGATAATATTCATAAATTAGCGCCAGAAAGGATATTTTAACAGTCATGATTTTTTGTTTGATCAAATCATTGTTCTCATTGACATCTTTGGTATATAGTTTAATAAATTTGGCCTCTATATATTTTGCAATTTGACCTGACAACTCTAGCTCAATAATGAATACGTTAGCTAGTTATTTCACACACATACATTAACACATCTGTAGTTATATCAGTGTTCATAAGCCGCATATCCGCCATCCGTTTGACCGATTGATAGATAATTGATTCATCGGTTTTTAATTGGTCACAGCTAATTTTCTATCTATCTTTTTTGAATTCTGAGTGCATATCAGCACACTGATAGCAACCTCTTCTCGTCGTTCTTCAATATATGCCTATATGTCGATGACAGGGCTGATCCTCTTCCCTAACAAGTTCAACAATGAAAAGTCGATAGAAACAACAAAGCGATTCCTCTCAGAATTGCTTGAAATTAATCGAATCTGAAAAGGTTGTCAGTATTTCGAATGCGATAATGAGCCAGAGGTCCACCGTCTTAACAGCGCTCCTCCCTAGTGTATCTGGGTAAAGTTTATGTGTTCACCTGGTCGCCGCTTGTACGTACACGACAATTCTCACTACATTAATTAAAGATAACTTTCCACTGTATACCAAATCATAATAGTCCTAACCATCTTTCGACAAATTCGCCGCTCGCATTGTTAGCAATGTTCTTTTCTCGTTCTTTATTGAATTAAATTGTATGAATGTACACAAAACTACTTACTTCAAATATATAAAACTTTATATTTAATTTTCATTTATAACAAATTGGTGTGTCTTAAAACTGAATGTTCGCACATGGCCCTTCTCCTTTCTGTTCCTGACTAAGGAACATCAAAAATTGAATGTGCTAAAATCAATTGGCGTTTGTTATGAAATTTATCAATCTATTGTCAATGTTGTATTATACGTTGTCATATCCCACAAAAAAAAATTTTGTTCCACCGGCAATCAGTCTCCTGACCCTCACTGCTCCAATTTTTCATCACTTTTTGATGATTTCAAAAAGCATTGCAATCCACTCAATTTCAAATAATCTCAAATGCATAGCACACACACCAATTCGTTTAAACGTTATTCTAAACCGTAATTCATCCTTGACACTGTTCATTGCGAAGCTCGCCGGTGCATGTTATTACAAAGGATGTAATCATCATACTCTTGTTTGCATAAATAAGTCCCCCATAATCAACAGAACTTCAAAAGCATAATTACAAAACTTCTAAAATGCATAGCTAATTAAGAATATAATTATATAGCTTCACCTATCTTCATCTACTGCTTCTATAATTGATCCCATTTGTACTGAAGAAAAAGCGAAGCCAAAATTCTTGCTCCGAGAGCACTAAACGCGCGGCAACTATAATTGCTGACTAAGATTTGCAAACAAATTGTCAAAGACACATGTACCCATATAATTCTGAGAATTCAAATCAATCATATGCTGCATCATTTAATGAGCATCATCGCACCTAGATACGCATTACCACATGGAACAAAAGAATTTTTTTTTCAACTAATATATGTTGCATATCGTATTAGGAGTGCATGAACACACTTCGATCGTTCTACATCACCACAACTGCATATGTTTACCTCATTTCGGATTCATAAATTGAAAGTCTACCCTAATTCTTCTTGAAGCAGCATAATTATGTCCTTTGATCTCTCTAGTTGCCCACTTTAAATTAAGCTCAGACCATCGTCTTGGTTTTTTGGCTTGCAATTTTGTTCTCGGAAGTTTGTGTCCACATCATCTCATATGCTTGTCACTAGGTGACATGCCACGCGTGATTACAGCACATCAAACATCCCGTGTTAAAGAACATTCTCTAACCCCAGATACTTCCGCTCTGCACTAAGAGCAGAAATTCCATTCTAAGAAATTCTAATATCATCACTTGCAATCTGATGCTTAAACTTGAAATTTATGAATACCGCGCGAGGTATATTTGCGCTCGTCCTAGTTTCTGCGTTGCCCGCTTGAACGACGTTAACAGCTATGCATTTCATCCTTCCCTGAGCATATATTATGTACTATCACAGTGTTTACCATAATACATCAGCACACAGAACACAAATCTTTAAACAGGAAACTGTCCGACAATCTGCACTTGTCCACGCTAACCACGAGTTTTGTCATGTGTAATTTCGTTATTTACGCGTGAATTTACGCTAATAACGTGCATGTCACCTAGTGGTAAAATACTCATTTAATGTATGATGGTTTTTGTGTTGCTTTTTCCCCCACAGGAACATTCGATGAACTATGGTTTCATTTTTCCAAAACAAAACGATAAGATCGTTGATTAACCGTGCCTTGATACGCCTCTCTTTGCGTTTCTAATTTTGTAGCTTCCACATTCAGTTTCGGTGGTTTTGACACGACAGCATTCTGCTTCTTTCAATAATGGGGGGAACTTCCTCAATTCTTGGAGCTTCAGCGCCCTAAAATGTTCCATTCACTATTGTCTTCCTACTCACACCAGTATTCCAATGACACCGACACTCACATCCCGGATAAACTTCAATGATCTTCTACTAACATCACTCCAATTCTGTCCGCTTCTCGCTAAAACTGTGGTACCAGGTACATCTACGAATTAACCGCCTCAGTATCGCTATACGTCACCCGAATTGCCTTTTGTGCATACCCTAAGAATTCAAATTGTAACATATGTGTCATCGTTATATAAAGAAACGTCAAAATATCTGTATCATTTATCATCAACAGCTATCATCATGAGTCTTACACACTCCATATCATAAAGGGAGCGCAAATATCTCTCTGGCAGTACATTTTTAGGTCGTAACATTTAAACAAATAATAATTGCGTTAACACTTTACATTGCGGCCCTAATTTATATCATAAATCACCATTGGTTTTGCAATATTCTCCGTTCTTCTTTCTCACTCTTCATTGAATGTTGAAAGAATCTAAAAGACCCGCAAAGCTGACAACCATATATCAATTAATTCGACGGTTCTCTTTGGTTTTAGATTTGGTCACAATAGTCATTGATAGTATGTCCAAAGTAGGCTCACTGTCATCTGATTTCATATTCAAACTTCAATGTGAATAACTGATCAGAGTGTTCCGTTTCGGATACTATGACCCGCTACCAACACGAACCGAAAAGGAAGACCTTCACAACATTACCTCAACTCGGCAAACTCACATCTGTTCGAGGTTATACCCTACCTCTGCGTCATACAAATCTTAGAAACGGTGCCAATCCTTTGAATATCATCTAGGTTCAGTTAAATCACATGAGCGCTACTTACTCTGCACATAACCAATAAACACACAGAATTTTTGAAAAACAATTGTCCTCACAGTCATCCGGGAAAATGTCTTTGACTTATTCAGCTTTGCACATTTATAAAAAGCATGCCGACAAGATAATTTTTTATTATCGTTATTCACAGATAGCGGCGGTCCTTTTGTTTCTTAGAATGTAGTTGCATTTATCCCTATCATCACGAATGCACATCACGACCATTAATGCCTTCTCGAATGATATTTCGTTTTATACTATTGGAAATACGCAATATAATACTGGTCAGACCGTGTTAGACGTCCAGAGCCAGTGAGTGAGTGGCGTGCTGTGACATCATTTCGCACACACCAATTAACACATCGCTGTCGACTGGCAAAATTGTGTATGCACTATGCAGCGCGGAATGCTGAGAAGAGGATGGTGAAATCATCAGATGAGCTAATTTTCGTGCGCCTGCTTCTTTCCATAGAGTAGGAATTAATAGAGTTGAAACTCTAATGAAAAAATAATATCATCTCAAAAGCGTCCCATATTTTGCATGAGCGTTGATTTGGACACTACAAATTATTTGACTGTACTTGCACCACTCCGCTAACGGGGTAGGTCTACAGTTAAGTGTGGAGATGAATGTTATTTTCAACTACTTGTGAAGACTATGTTAATAAGTAGTACCATTAATGGTCTACTTACAACATTCGGCTGTCTAAGTATGTGTTACGTTTTGATTGATATTTCGACCGTGACATCGGTTCTTAATTTCGTTATCAATTGCACATTAGAATGCCATTTTAGTGGACTTCTCAGGAAGTTGCTACCAGAAAAATTGATATAAAGCATGAATAGGCATCTCACACTTTTGTCCCTGTGGCTGCATTATATTTTTACGTGACTGTTCAGTTTTATAGATCTAGATCATGTATGCAATAATAATTCATATTAATTTCTATACAATTTATTTCGATAGATTTATGTAAATATTGCAATCATAATTATGGCAGCCGATATGGAAGAAAATAATTTCACACAATTAACTGTTAGCAATTTATACACTATGAAATTACAGCAGTACTCAAGTATCAATAATAACACGTCGGTTTTTTGCAACATTTCTTTTCAGTTCAGCACAAACGCAAATTCGATTTTTAACTGAGTAACAACAGATGACAAGAGACAGGAAGTATAGTTTTTGCGATTCATCAGAATTCATGTCTTGGTTAGCTCCAAAGTTCTCTTCTGGCACATCTTATGTTGATGTAGCAAATATATTAAAGAACCATAAAGTGAGGATGTTTAGATCTATACTATATACTAGATACTATGTTCGTCCGAACGCGTAGCACTTTCTTCAGGGCACATGTATTTAAGAATGAAAACCAGTTTCCAAAAGAATTAATTTGACAGTGTTTCCATGACGAATTCCTTCGTTGGTTTCCTTCAGCAACCGACTATCCATTTCTTGGTCTGAAAAAATATCTTTTAGAAATATCTCACAAACTTAATCTAGAGTTCAATCAAATTTCAAAATTTCATGAACGAATTAATTTCTTCTTGCATTCAGAATGCGCAGTGCACATCTGGCTAAAACAGATACACAGCTAAGTTAAATGAGCTGCGTTCTGCTCACATTTCATAAATCAGAACAGACTCTTCCTGAATAACAGACCTGTTCATTTCTCTTTCTGTTCTTATAATCAAGGCCTACACATTCAATAATGGCATACCATATAATTATTTAAAATTGAGTTGACAGATAGGTTAGGGAGAAAGTTAGAGTCATATTCTTGTGTGAAACTATTATCTGGACTGGACCTATACACGCAAAAATGATAATTTCAGGGGTGAGAATACAATGGGAAAATCCGGAAACACTCGCTGACGAGGGGCCCTGATAATGAATTATAATTTAATTTTAATACAATTATAATGTGAGTGTATTTCACTGCTAACTTTATATTTAAAATTGAGTGTAGAATATGTGTTAGAAGGAAAGGTGCAAGTTATTTATAACTAAAAAATTGCGTAAGCTGAAGTTCATTGATGAAGGAATGTAGGCTAGGCTTTCAACTTTCGGCCAACCTCACTTGCCTGGTGCTTTTTCGATAGCATTTTTGAACGAGTCAAGAACCACTGTAACTTTGCTCAATCGGAAATCAGCATTAAGACCACGTACTGAATAACAGGAGTAATATGTTTGAAATAAGTAGAAGTTCTACTTGGTTGAATTCGCAACGATCTTTCCATTCAAATTTGAGAGTAAATCGCAAAAAACACTTGTGGATACGCTCAAATTGAATAACGATTCTATTATAGTCTGATATTCATAAAAATTCCATACTAAAAGCACTCACACATCCAGTTGAGTCATTTCTTCTTGTGTTCATAATTGCCAATAATGAACATTATAATACTGGTTAAGATAGATGAATCGTAGAACTAGAACATCACCTGACCAAATTTTTCAGTTATATTATTCATATAATTCACTATATTATATTCAGTTATATAGTTAGGTATTTTTATGAATAACCATCACCATCGCTTGTCAGTACTTTATTTTAAGTTGCCTTCGTTCATAAGATGCCCAAATCTATTCCCACGTAATACCAATACGCTGAAAAATTTAGTCAAGTGATGCTCTAGTTCCACTATTCATCCACCATCGTTCTAATCATAAAAATTAGGAAAAAATGACTCAACTCGATATGCGAATGTTTTTCATCAAATATAGTTATGTATGCAACTGGATAAGATAGGTCAGGCAGAATTCACTGTCTAGAGTAGCCTAATAATGAGAATTACATTGTATTGTCGGCGAATAAGTCAACCACATCAATGCCTCCAGTTGATTAGAAGCAGTGTTTATGATTGCATTATATATCAAGCTAAGGAGCTTCGCACTAAAACCAAATAGGCGTGTTGTTCATTAATCTAATTGACAGTTATTGGCAGTCAATTGATGGTTTGATGGTTGACTCGACTTCTATCGTACTATAGGAACCAAGATTTCGTAACTTCATCTCTGGCTTCACCAAGTGATAGTATCACGCACGTCACTGTTGATGACGTTTTAAGGTCAAAGTCTTATTCATCAAGACGCTTGGTTGAAGAACCTATTGAGGTGAATAAAGTTCAGTCGTGAAAGAAGTTTCCTAATATATCGCACACAAATGACTCGTTCAGACTTATTTAATAGCAAATAGCAAACTACAAATTGTTTCATAAAAAATGGATCACCCTTAAACATTGCCTTAACTTCAACTTTGTCTAACTCCGCCAAACTTGAACGAATTTCTCTGAAATTTGGAAGATATGTCAGTTGTGCTTACTAATATCATTGTTGGAAATTTCAAGCATGAATATTGAGTTGTTTTCCTGTTATAGATAAAAATGTAGTAGATAATTTGATCTTCATTTAGCAATGTTACACAAAATCATACCTCACTCTTATAAAATTACATTTGTTTCCTTTGTTATGTAATATGTTGTTCTACGAGCCAAAAGCTATCAAGCAAAACAAAAATAAAGAAAATCGGTCAATCAGAGCCAGTATAGCACCATTATTCATCAACAATAATGTAACTGCTGCATTGATTAACTGGACTTCATGTTCCATAGCTTCCTGACTTCGTTGCGGTGTGTTGGCAGCACTCCTGATTGCTTTCAGTTTAGAAATCTATCTCTTACCGTTGAAAACAATGCAAAGCACAATGTACAATAACTAGATCGCATTCACAAAAGCAAAGTTCAGACTTGCTAGAACTAGGGTTTTCTTTGCGAGCTACAAGCAAGCGACTAAATGTCCCTTACCAAAACAAATGTGGCATCGATGGCATAATGATGATTTTCACTCTGTTTGTAAAGAGGCTCTGGCCGTCCACAGCAAAACATACCAAACATAGAACCGCCTAATTTTTGAGATTGTTAAAGTTGATCCAAGTCTCTCGTCAACCTGAGATGGCGCACTAGAACTCGTCTATTTCTAAGTCCACTATTCGTAGAAGACTTATTGAGTCGAATTCAAGAGCTGCAAGAGCTTATAAAGAGCTCAGATCGAATTATCAATCACATACAAAAAGACGTCTCAGATGGGCAATGATCTTTGTCACTGGCGAATCAATGGGATCCAGGTTGTCTGGTCTGAATGAGGCATCAGTCCGTCTGAAGGATAGTGATGTCGATTGAGACATGATAAAATCTGATCAGGAAATTCCGAGACATTTACATCGTCCCCCGGTACAAGGGTGGTGGCGACTATTCTGATTTGGCTGCATTTGGACCAATGGCCCGCTTCTTTTGAACTTCACATACACAACGAACCATGAATTCTGAACGCTATGTGAATGTTTTACGAATGAACATTGGCCAAATGACAGATCAACTTGGTGATCCATCGACTTGGTTATTTATGGATGATAATGCTACGTGTCACAGGAGTAGTAGAGTCGACTTATGCAAGTCTCAATTAGGGCTGAGGACATTATCTTGGCCAGCTCATTCTCCTGATCTGAATCCCATAGAAAATGTATGCAGTATTCTAAAACGTAACGTTCGTCGTTCACTGGTACCTACAGATGGCGTATCACAACTTACGTCACTGTTAAAAAGAGAGTGGAGAAAGTTAGATCAGTCAAAAATCAACGGCATCATCGAATCAATGCCTAGACGAATTGGTAATGTCATTGACAATAAGGGTAGGGTCACAAAATATTAGCTTCTTAAGAACCGTTACTGTATCATAGCTTATCAGATTATATAAGGACATTTAAATATATTAGGGACATGAAATAACATGAAAAATGCTTTCTGTATCATACTTATGTTTTATTTAGTCAAATTTTAGGATGATCCACTTTTTATGAAACGGACTGTAGCTGAAAGTGAACTTACCAATTATTTCATACATCCATGAAATTGGATCGATGTTCTGACCAGAATTTAAGACAACAAAGTGGATGGTGGAATTTTTGCACTCGAACAGTTGACAAATTCTGATTTTGTGGTCGCACCACATCCTAATGCAAATAACAGCTGACATTTGTTGAAGTCTCTAACATGGAGGACAATTTTGAAACGTTCAAGCATTTAAACAAATATGATCGCGTCTTTTACTAATTTCGCGACATCAAAGTCATTATTTTTCAAAAAGATTTCGTTGGATATATAATTTGATAGTAAAAGGTTTCTCCTTCACCTACTAGTAGTTCATGATAGAGTTTCCACTCTATTAATTCCCTACTTTATGGTTCTTCCTTTAATAATGATCGGATCGACCAACATTATGGAGAAAATCGCAATGATCTGAATTCTTCGAATCTGAAGGAATTGTGGCAATCGAAGCACTTTGTTGGAATTCACGGTAATCCGTAAACGACGCACGACTTTTTCCCTATCTCTGTAAGGTATTGGGAATTTTGCCCACTAAATTGATTCAGTGATGTGCCGTCGATTTCGAATAAATCTCATTTCTATAAACCGAAGCAGATTAACAAAATATTTAATTCTCGAGTAAGACTAAGTAATCAGTAATAATGATCCCTTGTAAATAATGCAACAGAGCTACTACTTACTTCAGTTTTGCAATAATGTCAAAAAACATTATTTCATGATTACGTATTGCATATCACTGATATCTAATGAATTAGGCCATCGGAATGTCTATAAGCTTGAAATGTCAAATTCTGTTGAATTGCATTTTTATCGTTGTGGAATGACGTCCATAGGGCTTGGTGGACGCTTATTGACAGTTCTATTGAATGCTTCAACACTGACAGATACTGGTAATACCTAGTAGCATATTCCACAACCCTGCTGTCCTATGAAAGAGAGATCTTCTAAAATGTTCTATGAGACAGCGAGGAATAATGATATAAGGTATGGATTTGCGCAGTCACTTCCTCTTATGAATCTGATAAAAGAACGAGGACGTGAGGTAACAGAAGCAAGTTCATCAGAGCAAAGACTATGATAATTGTGATAGAAGAGGGAAGGGCAAGAATCTGATCTACGGTGTTCGAGTGATGCCAAATTTGAAGTGAGACTAAGCTAGCATCATCAGGCTAGCGAACACGATCAAGTAGGGCCTACAGCATATCTAAACTGTTCTGAGGACCTTTTGACCAAGCGGACAAAACTCCATCACAAGACGAACCTGAGCTTTTTAAAAGACGTTGGGAAGCTCGTCATGTAATGAGACCGAAACGTGAACTGATCAACCTAAGGAGTCAGATAATTGCACACAAGCAAAGAAATGTTCTCTACTGAAAGGGAATGACCTGACATAGCGATGGTAGTGCCTCGAACAAGTTTATGAGAGAAACGAATCGTCCGAGTTTTGCTTTCGTTAAACATGACTCGGTTGGAGCGACCCAAAGACAGAATCTCTGTAGGCCCTAAGTCAGATTCAATAGATAAGTTCAATGTCACTCTTTCCTGGTCTAGACACGGCTGCAAGCACTTTTACTGTGATACGAAAAAGATGTATGAAGAGTGGAGTCAACAGCGAAAGAAGTGAATTTGATTATTCGCTAGGCGCAAAAAGTCATTCACAAGGACAAGAAAGAGAATAGGTGAAGGAACACAACCCTGAGGGACACGGCATTGACCCTGAAACGACCAGAGAGGATTCCATCCACGAATTAAAGTAGATCGGTTTGTCTGGAAGCCTTCTATCCATTTCACGACTTCAGTATGGGTTCCGTGAGAAAGAAGCTAATAGAGAAGATATGTCAAGGGATGCTGCTATGGACTCTCCAAACTTCAAGCGATGATGACTAAAGATGAGTCACGCACATATGACGAAAGGTCACATGTGGAACGAGCCTTTCTCTGACCATAGCCCATTCGGACGATCACTTCTCAAACTGTGAGATTAGAAATAGAAAATAATGCTTCAGACATCACATAGTTCAACACTTGCTTCTTGTAGAAGTGAATGCAATTGGACGATAATTGCGCAGATCACTTCTTTCTCCCTTCTTTGGAATATGGACTATGCGGACTTCTATGAAGAAAGGCTCCCACACGCTGCCATACAGTTGGAAGAAACGAGTGAGTGCTGGAGCCAACTCCATAGCGAACTTCACAATCGCTGTAGTCCGGCCCAGTACTCTTTAAAGAGTCCAACTTCCTCAACACCTTCAAAACTTTTCTCTTAGAGACTGAAAACTGGCACATTATATCAATCAGTGCATGAGACATGGTTTCCCTGAAAAGTAGCATCCCTGTGATGACTGCACATTGATTATTTGATATCATTTCCCACAAAAGGGGAGTTTTGCATTAAGATAAAGATAAGATAATACATGCTTGTAGGCTTATTTAAACATGTTGCTAATTTCATTGCATTTGAAGATATACAGGACACATTTTCAAAAAGGGTCTAATTGATTTAAATGTACGGAACATTGAAATGGCTGCACCTTGCGTACATACGCATAGCCCAAACTTTCCGAGTAATTATATCAATGAAAAAGTTGAATGGAAAGTTCCTGCGTTTCTTCCATGATGATTAACAACCCACTTCTTATCTCCTTGGTATGGCTTTTTGGAGATAGAGCTACTGCCTTCTTATTTTATTTGATTATACAATTATGGCTTAAACTTAAACCAATCATTTCACTTTTCTAGTGGGAAGAAAAGAAAATCCTTCAATTAAACAACTTAATGAATGGAACAACAAATATTAACAAAACATTACACATGCTACTTGTCTATTTCCTTTTGAATCGAGCCGTAATCTTTAATTAAACTGTCTCAGAATTGTGTGCTGCTGTAACCAACGCCAACCGGCCATCTGATGTAAAATTACATATTTATCCGCTGACATCCAGAAGACAAAAAACATGAGATGGAGATCACATTGTCTATGGTTAAATATTTAATTTTTTTCATAAAATTAATTGATTATTAAGGTACATGAAAAAAATATAAAATTACAAAACCACTCTGATGCGATTTAAGGGGGACTTAGATTGCATTCATGTACTGCATATGAACGTGTTTACAAACTTGTGCCACTGAACATCTGATAATCTTTGCTTCGAATCTAAAACTTCTTTTTTCTTTTGATTAACATTGACTTCTTCATTGAGTCACTATATTTTCCATTCAGGATTTACGTTAAAAAACAATGTCCTTAACTACATTATATACTATTTTAACCTAATTTTTCTCTGATTATTAAACATCCCATATTTTATAATTTTTTTATAACATCCAAACTTCTTCATGTTCTTTCTACAATCACTTTGTGTCTACCTGTTGTGTATGTCAGGGTTGTTAATTGAATTCACGAATTTGAAGAGGCCCTATTTTTTTTTTTGGTGAACAATCGAACCACTACTTCCCTATGTCAGCATAACAATGTGACTAGATACTCATTCCATTGTTCAAAATTGCTGTACAACGAATGTTGGTAAGTGAATGTTTGATCCTGCAATTGCGCATCGCATAATGTTCATGGTCGGTGGAATGCACTTTCTATTAACTGTGCGGTCGCAGTTCGAATCCTCCCCCATTATTTCATTTATTGATAACTATTAAATCGATTGCAAAATCGATCGCTTCTGCCGCACATACAGAATCTACTTTACATCACACCTATAAACATGTATTACCATTTACATAGAAACATTGCCTCCAATTTTAGTCTGCATATCCATACTTCATACAATACGTGAACAACTGTGAGTTTGTGTAGAGATGACATTTTCTGATGTCGAGGCTGAATTCTTTGACACTATACTCATACTACAACATCAAAAACACCGAAAGCGTTAGCGGATCCAAATATTCTTTTCTATCCTGTGTCGCGTCGAGCTTGCTACTCGGCTTATTTGCACTTCATAATTCAAAATCCATTGAATTTCAGCAGACAGGAAGTTTTGATTGGTCATAGTAATTTCTTCGTTCTATACATTCTGGTAGTATACATCCTGTCAGATAAATGAAAGAAAAATATGAGTGTCTATTGGGTTGAAAGATGGTGAGGTCGCTACAAATTTGGCGCATAGTTACGCATTATCATGTTGATCATCATTTGAATGGGCCATAAAGATGTGTTTGATATGAGGCGTATAAGCATCTGAATTATACTTATACAAAAACTTCAAACAGCAACGCAGAATAATATGCTTCGGTTAGGACATATTTTTGTTTTTTTCAAAATTCCTATATTCCAATGTTGAAAGTCAATTCTATTATTTCTATCAGTTCGTTCGTAACGATTTGATTGGTTTAAATCAAATACGAAAGAATTTTAATTTCTTAATAAGAAAATGAATCAAATCTCGTTTGAATATTAATGATATAGACAATCTCAAGCCGTACTTAGAATGAGGCCCAGGTTATCAATTCATAGTACTATAACATGAATTATAAACCATAGGATAGGAAAAGAAATCGTAGATTCCGCTATGGAAAATTGTTTTCTTGCTCAAACATCATGGCTTAGGAGAAAAAATCTAGCAAGAAACAGATGGCATGTCGCTTACCAACCTTAGTATGGCCTACTGGAAAAAACCCCTATTCGGTCGATATTCACAAATGAAAGTTTGTGGTCTACGTCCGGAAGATTACGTCAGTGGACCAAATGCGTTCGAGCCAGGCTTGCACAGTTAGACGTCGGACTCGATGATCTAAACTTACGAGTCTGAGTCCGGCATCGCATATCTCATTGTTTTCCCATTGTCAATGATTCAGCACAAAACTGTTGAGGCGGGGTGTAAGAGGTGGTATCATGGCATAATTTTCCCGTGAGAATAACCTAGAGATATCAATGTTTTGTAGGTGTTTTTTAGTGGCTTTCGCATTGTCATTATTTTCAAATTTGATAATAGTTGTGTTAAAAGTTGTTGTAAGGTGTGGAATTTTGAGGTCGAACCTGTTTACATTATCATTTATATACGAAAACTTGAAAGAACATATATATAGATATGTAGACCATAGCATTATACTTATTGTAAAGTGAATTTCCAAGAGCAAGAAAGTGCATAAACATGTGCAATGTATGTAAGCAATGTAGGTCTACAACGTGTATATTAAATAAACTATCAGTTTTCAATCAAATGAAAAAAGGTAGATTTATAATGCATAAATTAAAATCAGCTTGACAGAATCAATGTACCCACTTAAATACAATGACAAAACCACAAGAGAAAGCATCACATCGGCGTTTGTATTTGTACAAAATCAAAAATTTTCGACCTGATCGTTTCTGTTAGCAATGTTATACCATGCAAGAATATCTGAGAATCACACTTTCGAAAATTTAGTTGAATTTTCAAGTCTCTTGTAGACAAATGAAACAGTCACATTTAAAGTCATATACCACATAATTACGAGTATTTGATGAGCTCGGCGTTGTAATTTC
>CAJQUW010001503.1:0-11448 GCA_907163375.1 Prostheceraeus crozeri | reverse complement strand
GATTGAAATATCTACACTGATGTGGATCCAGTATTGCTCAAAAATGTTAACTTTTTATAAGTCGACCGGGCGGGCTTGCGTTTTCTATAACAAAGCTCAGAAATGCATAAATATGGTGACTTAACATCTTGCACATGGCGTTTATGCATTTGAACCTGTAAATTTATTTCTTGCATTAGGTGCAGTCCCCTATATCAACTGAAGATACATTGTAATACTACATGTACACCATGAAAATCACAAGTTTAGTTTCGTCTCTGGGTGTACATGTATATGATGATGATAAGATCGGTGGGCCAATCACTTAACCACTGTGTCACACAGATCATAGATATACATGTATACCTGCAAAAGGCCTACACCGACAGCTCTTATCATCACGGGCAAAGCTTTGATTATTGTTTCAGAAACATTGACAGCGTGCATATAAGGGCCTCCGCACGCTTGCATTTGTTGTCGAATGGAAGGAAACAATGTACTGGAAGTTATTGTTAAAAAGAAAAAAAAAATTTTTAATTGAATCATGTACAGAAAATGTAGGTGGTGGATAATCGATATCTAGGACCATAGTAATTTACAGCATTAATGATGTCAATAATACCAATTTATGTAAACAATTGCCATATATGGCAATTAAGTCACAATATTTATATACGAGGTTGTAGAGAAAAGCCCTCGGTTGATTGGATCCATCTGAGATGGGTCATCTCAAAATTATTTTTCTCACTTGCCATATATGGCAATCAGGTAGTCATTTTGGATTTTTAGGGCTGCAGAAAAAAGGCATCGATGAAAGATCTTGAAATTTGCTTTTAAGATATCAGAGAGGTCCATGTGAACGTATAAAAGTGCAATCGAAGCCCGGTCCTGTTAGACCACTATTTCTTTTACGGAACACCGTGAATGCCTTCTTGGAATTACATGCACGTTTCTTGTAGAAGGTCTGCCGTATCCCAATTCAGATGTAAAAATATGTGCTTATGCTGATGATATAATAGTCAATGAGATCGTGAACAAAATATCTCAAAAGTCTTTTTAATCTGTCATTGATCAGTTTTATAACAGGAGTTCCTCTAGGCATTTCAGAATCAACATTTTGAAAACCAAATGCATTTCAGCATATA
Organism: Prostheceraeus crozeri; assembly: GCA_907163375.1. Lineage (NCBI taxonomy): Eukaryota > Metazoa > Platyhelminthes > Polycladida > Euryleptidae > Prostheceraeus > Prostheceraeus crozeri. Next base: position 10,324 of record CAJQUW010001503.1, on the reverse strand, counting down.
GACAATCTTAGAATAAAATAACTTTTAAATGTGATTATAGATGACTCTTGTATCAAAATTATTTAAGTAACTTGAACATATTATATTTTATGGGAAGCACATTACAGCATTCGTTAAAATGAGATTTTCTATCATTTCTTATCAGACATGCGTGTTATTATCATGTTGACAACCATTTCTGATTAGTGTTATTTTCTTATATCAAGATGACATATTTGCTAGATCTGAACGTGTTTAGTTTTGTAGACAATGGTGCATCAGACCATACCCTGAAGACATTCCATGTCAAAATTGTGGCTCTATCCTTCATTCTTCTCACTGAATTAGAGAAAACACAGCAAATGTCATTTTCTCGAAATCTACTTCCTGTTGGATTTATTTGTGTTTCTCTTTGGTACCTCTGACACGAAAAGTAGCCGGATAGAGTAACAGAAGACGCGCAGAGGCAGTAGGCGAAGGTTGTGCACAGAGCTGGAAACCGACTCGGGCCGGAAAAGATGGTCTGGTCCCATCTCTGGTGTATACATCATCCTCTGAAAGCCTCATTCCTGCAGAAACTCGTGCTGGTAACCAGATTAAATTGTCGTCATTGCATAAAAAGTGCTTATTATTAACCGCAAGACTATTGAAAATATTCTTCATTTTTGTTGTTCTTGTTATGTGCACATGTCTTCCTGTTATTCAGCAATTTTGGGTTAATGATTTTTTACTATAGAGCCAAAATAAATAACATCACGAAAAAAGAACACATCGAGCCAAATCTTCTACACATCTTTGCGGAAAACGCAATAGAGCCCAACTTAAGCTCTACACTACCTCACTCACCTTCAAGTAAAGTTTCATCAAAATCCATCTAATACTCTGTCCTACACAGCCTTCACAATCTGACGAAAACGACAAAAATTCAATCCTTAAAACACACAACTAGCCAAAATTTCTGCGCATCTTTGCGGAAAACGCAATACCATAGTGGCCAAAATATTAGCCCACCCACTGAAATATCATGTTTTTGGTTTCCGTCTCATTTGGAACTAAAACTCAAAAAATATCCATCACTATCATTTATTGAATTCGAAAACAATCTATTTCATAGAAACATGATGTAAGAAGATCACTAGAATCAATATTTGGTAGGATAACCTCTGTTATCAAGGACAGCTTGGATGCGCGATGGCATGGATCTTACCAATCGCCGACAGTATTCCGGAGATATTTCGGAGATCCAAACAGATTTCAAAAATCCGAAAGAAGATCACTTTCGAAGAAGGGACAATGAAGATTGACTTTTGACTTCATTACAGACTTTACGATAACCTCTCAGCAATCTCGATGACATTGAGATCCGGGGAATTCGCCGGCCAGTTTTCCAGTAGTTGAACTTGATTATCGACGAAACCACCTTTTGTCACTTTTGATACGTGACAGGGTTGCGGAGTCTTGTTTGAAAGTAAGTCATCCATGGATATTCATGTGCAATTTCACTTTCTCATCGAGAATTTCGATATAACCTTGAGAATTTAGTCGTTTCCCTTTCTCCAGGAATGCAATACCAGCCCGACCTAAACAGCCCGACACCCGCCCCGCAACACATCCCCCGGAGGCCCGACACTAGAAAACGAAAGAATGGCCCGAGCCCGAACGATAAGCAAATAACAAACCTCCAATAGGGCAACGAACCATCTAAAAAAAACGAGAAAATCCCGCTAAAGAGGCGACGACGACTTCGAACAGCCCGAAACCACTCCATGGCTGGCCCGACAGAACGACAAGAAAAACCAGCGCCGAGACACCACCCGAACGAAACCACGAGCCGATAGAACTCCAGGTGTGGGTTGGGAGTTTGGCAGTAATGGCGCCCCAACACATGATTGACGGAGGATGTTTCACGGTTTTTGATCGTAAATTTCGGATCGTACCTTCGGTTCGGTGGTCTTCGAATGTAGTTATATCCGCAGCTTCGAACTTGTTGAAATGTAGATTCATCAGTAAACATCACATTCTCCCACCAGTCCGGCGATTTATCCTTGTGAAGATTACAGAACTTGATTCGAGCCAGTCTCTGTTTCTCTGTTAATAACGGTTTCTTTGAAGGTCTCCTTGCTGGTAGATTGAAATCATCTGTTAATCTACGACGGATAGTGCGATCACTCACGGAGATGTTAAGTTCTGATGCAGCTGGTGAGCGATGTTTGCAGATGGCTTTGTAGGGTCTTTGGTAACAAGAGACTTGATGAATCTGTCCTCTCTATCGGTCGTACACCTCTTCCTGCCGGAAAGATAGCGATTGTTGGTTACCGGTAGCCCCAATGATTCTCGATCCAAGTGTCTCTTCACAGACGCCGTGAAATCTTTAATCGACGTGCAATGTCAGCATGAGATAGATTCATTTTGGCATATGCACTTATCTGTCCTCGACAAAAAGTCTGTGATGTCTTTCTTGCAACCCATAATGCGAAGAAATGAACGAAAAGTGGAATTCTGAATCATTTCCATTCTGATTCAAAAATTCGAAATTCAAATCTGTGATCACGTCAAATCGAAGTAAACAGATTTCACTGCATCAGACCATCATTAATGACTCATTTATGAAATCATAGATATCGTATTCAAATGAAAAGAACACGACAGAAGACGCTTAATCGTATCGCTTTATACTTTAGGTAAATCTAAGGGTGGGCTAATATTTTGGCCACTATGGTAGGCCACACTGACGATTCAAAAGTGTATTGTGTTGACTTAGTAGTTGTGAATCTCTTTAGATATTCAGAATCTGCGCTCATAGGTGGTAAGGACTTATTTCCTTTACGAGCTATTTTTGCACAATATCATATTCTTGATATGTGTTCTACCTTAATTTCTTTCACTAAGCTTTCTTTTATCTGACCTTCAATAACTTCCTAATTCTCAATGGAGAAAATTGTTGAAAAGAATTAATCGGCATGAGGAGAATTGTAAAGCATTGTCGCAACACAAAGGCAAATATTGTCAACAATTTAAGCACGCAAGCCCATTTGTTTTCATTAATAATTGATATTGTACACAAGTCACGAGAATTCGAAGGAGTTCATTATCAATGTCATTAAAATATATTTTGTCGAATTTCAGGAGAACCTTCTTCGCACTCTTTTGATGATATGTGAATAACTGAATATAGTGTAAAATCATGTCTAAAACTGGTTGATTATTTGCGAAATCGATGACTTTGAGCGACGGAAAGTGGTCGGCAGCATCAGCTTATTATGTTTTGATGAACTCGTGAAGCCGTTTCAGCTATTTATTTCACTGTGCCCTGTGCATTTCCTTTCTATGTAATGAACATTCCCCAGTCGGGAATCGCACAATTTCGAATATCAAAACACATGCATTTCTAGTTAGATATCATTTAGCGTGCGGTTTCCCAGCTCGGAACCGCACGTAGTTGTCATAGAAATGGATAAGGACAATATAGGTTCATAAAGAACATACAGGAAAACATTTCTTTAGCAAATTCACAGTTTTTATGGTGATGAATTTCACCATTCGGCTTTTGTATGCTGATATTCACCATGTTATTTCCGCCATCATGTCATGTAATCCATTGTATGTGATTTGCTTCACGACTGCTGCACGCTTGTCCGTTCAAAATCTGATGCCTTGTACTGTGAAGTCTTCCTTCGTCTGGACATCATACTCCATTAGCTCCGTCTAAAGTTCGCATGCCAGTCCTTTCCATGGGACTGGTCAGCTGAAAGAAATACCACGCCTTGTCTAAGTGGGGGGGGGACGACTGTAAGCAGGTTCTCTTTAGAGAGTGATTGGTGTAATATCCATCTTCATCATATATCTTTCATCATTTTTGAGACAACACCTCCGATTTGTTGATTCAACTCTGGTTGGTCTTTGAACCATCTCTGGTTCTTCGCTGCTGCATTTGGCATGGGCTGCAAATAGAACGCGGAGGACCAGGTCAGGAAAACAAACTGCTCGCCTTCGGCTCGTGTGTGACTGATATCACCTTGTTCTAAAAAACCATAGATTCCTGACCGGGAACCACTATTCCGCCATGAAATTAAACATATATTTAATTAAATACATGGTTTGTGGTTGAGTATTTCTATTTGAGTAACATTTGCTAGGGACTTTAACGGAAAATATTTGTGCTGGGTTTTTTATAGAGCATCCATAAAAAATACCATAAAAGAATTTCGTTCATTGTTAAAACATGGAGCAGTGACCTTGCTTGATGAGTGTCATGCGCTCAGGATAGATATTTAACTGAGGTCAAAGACGTACGCGAGTCAGGACCCCAAAAAACTTGAGCACGGGATCAGTAGGACACTCGGTGACACGGACGAAGAAAGGACTCAACTATAAACATGCCAACAAGCATAAAAAATCCTTTCATTTAATTAATTGATGTAACTCTGCTTAAACTTCTTGTGCAGAAAAGTGATCTTGAAATTCATGTCTTGGTAGGACTTCACGATGGTAACTTTTTCTTCATCAGGCAAAATGTTTTGGGACGACGGTGATACAATAAGTAAGTTTGCCATTTGCTCATCCATCTTTAAACGTTTCGGAGGGGGAACTATACTTTTGATTAGTATATTAATGTCAATTAATTCCTGTGTCATATTGAAATTTCTGTTTCAGTGACGGCACCGTCAAACGTATTTCGTACTAGATTCTCATGTCAGCGGCGTTTTTTGAATGTGGTGAGTGTGAAGTTGTATATATTAGCGGATTTATTATTATTTAAATTATAATATACAATTATTTATGTAATTTAATTATAACAAATATAAATTTATTTATTAATTATATATATTTATATTATAAAGTTGATTTGATTTAGTCAAATAACTGATTAATTAATATAAATATATTATATTGTTATAATTATAACATAAAAAGATACAACATAATTATTATTGTTAGGGCCTTATTTACCAAAGCTATGACAAAACAGCTGGAGTAGTATAAAAAAACACACCATCGTCGAGAGCAACTCGTTTTTTTTTTTTTTTTTTTTTTTTTTTTTTTTTTTTTTTTTTTTTTTATTTTTTTTTAGATCGATTTCGGATACTTGACTGAGTCTCGCGCTTCGTGCTCATTAGCGATAATCGTGATTCAGTCTGTTTAGCAGACAACGCCGCATTTTGAAAACTTATGATTTTCACAATAAGAATTGAAATGTTCATTGATTAATCTGAGTGGTCCAAAAGAACACATGATTTCATGCAAAGTGACTGTATTTTGCGAATATGTTACATCTGTTGAAAACTGACCGTTGCAGCCACTCATAGCAATGAAGTGAAGTTACCATGTTGTTTGAGATTTGGGAGGAGTTCATGCGCGTGCATGAAGAATAGATCTACGTGTGCGAGTTATCAAACCATTAATAATCAAACGTATCCATTAACATCACATGTAGCGAGATGTACGTACAAAAGATGAGTTGTTTCTCCTTAGTTGTCCACGATGACGAATGCGCCCCTATCGAAGAGCAAAAGTAAAACTCTGATTTACAGAAAAGCGATGCTTATAATAAACGATATTTGCATTTGAGTAATAGTTTAGGAACTACAGCCGCCGTGTTTCGTGTTCATCATCAAGCCATTAGAATGATTAGCTTGAGGAATTCGTGAGTTTGAATTTACTTCAAAGACTTTTTCTCAAAGCAATGAAATTATCTCTTCGTGAACTGCTTCACTGAGCGAACATATCGACTCATGAAACTAAAGAAATATTAAGTCACGTTGTTAAAAAATTGCTACTCTGACTTAATAATCTGAACCAGATTTGTTTCTTTTTATTCTTTGCTGAAAGTTCAAGACTGCAATGAATTTCTATTTGAGGCACAATAACTAAATGTCTCATGTTTTAGGATGGTGGATTTTCAATTACATGCAAACAAAACCTTATAACAATGGAAAATGATTCGAGTATGTGTCGATTTCAAGCCCAGACATGATAGAAATCACAAGCCCTCGAAATTGTATCATTATATGAACTCACGAAAACTCAACAAATGAGGGCATCAGTAAGTAGTTCGCAAATAGTGATGTACGGTCACAGTATGATGATCGCTAGATTACCGAATGCATAGTGCATGTGAATTAAAGGTTAAACATCAATTAAAGATTTTTTTAAGACAATAGCCAAAGAGTTGTCATGATTAAAATATTATTCAGCTACCATACATGTTTCAGTCAATGTGATTATTAGTTGTGGCAATTTAACCGATATACTGTAGAGCACTGTCCGTGAACCAGAATCAAAGTACAGGGTGTCCGTAAATTAAGCTTGACTTTTAAATTGAATATCTACATGAGAAAGCAAAAAACTTTTTTATCACAAGCCATGTTATATTGCGCAACATAAAGGGGAATTTACGAATCTAACAGTAAGAAGCCAATATTTGATGATTAAAATGTTCAAATCAGGTGTTCGAAATGATTGCCATCGCAATCAATCACTGCAGTCAATCGCCGAATAATATCGAAAACACCAGCGGCAAATTCTTCGCGTGTGACTTCATTACAGATATCAGTGATCTTCTCACTCAACTGGTCCAGGCTTTGTGGCTTACCATGATGGTATATCTTCGCTTTCATCCATCCCCAGAACCAAATGTCGAGAGGATTCAAATCAGGTGAACGTGGAGGCCACTCTCGGTCACATCCTCGACTTATCACGCGATCACCAAATGTCTGGACGAGGAAGTTTCGCACCTTTGTTGCAAAGTGGGGTGGGGCACCCTCTTGCATAAATATAAAGGAGGACAATTTGCGCTTTTTGCACAAGTTGAGTGACGCACGTGCTCCTTAAGTATCTGGACGATAGGAATCAGCTGTCACTGTGTTGGAGAAGAAATAAGGTCGTTAGTCCAAACTTAGCAGAAAAATCCCATCCAGACAACATAACTTAGGTGAATGAAGGGATTTTGAGATGCATGTTGATGGCTTAACATCTGACCAGATACAGTAAATTGTGCGTGTTAACGATCTCATCGAGTGAAAATGCGCCTCGTCAGACCCACAGAATTAGATTGTTTTAACCGCGTCACTTTGCTAGAAGTACAATAACTGATTCAAAAGCAATGGCACATGTAGGAATATTAAGTGGGCAAAAAGAATTTCTTTAATACCTTGCAGAGATAGGAAAAATAGTCGTGCGTCGCTTGCGGGATTGCTCTGAATTACCTTCAAAATTGACTCCGATCGCACGATTCCTTCATGATTCGAAGAATTCAGATCATTGCGCAAACCAGTTTTCTCGATGATGTTGGGCAGTCGATCATTATTAAAACAGTTAGCAGGCGGCACGAAGAAAAAAAAAAACGTTCACGAAAACTTCTCTGTAGAACTTGACATCGACTGTGTCTCTGTGCTGTGTGATTCGGTTGATAACAGTCACTGAAACAGATAATTTTGCGTGTTCAATGTTGAACTGGCTGGCTCATTGTTCGATTTCTATTGGTTTTTATGTCAGTAGATTGTGCATTTCATTCACGGCTACATGTTCCAATGCTTCCTTTCTAGTCAAGCAGAAGAAGAGACGACTGTCTGTAATTCTGTGGTCAGACCAGACAATGTCATCGATTACATTCAGATTGTTCGAGAAGCCAATCGCACTGAACTATCTCTTATCCGAGTCTGAAGATCCATTGTTAATAAGATAGGCAGGATCGTACCACTTCAATTGAGATTTCGAACATAGCATGAGGAAACACTATGATACAGACTTAAACTATTGGTTGACACACGGTCTTTGTCATTGGTTAGCGAAAAACATCAGTCATAGATATGTTGGATATGGCAATTCTATGCCATGAAAGCTGATTAATTTTGACGTTTTCAATTGAAGATGATACGATTATGAATCAATCAATGACTAAGCATGTCGTCCATGGCTGGTGATGAAAAGCTTTCATAGAATTGAATAGGGGAAAAAATTTGAGCTATGGCCCTAGGTTTAAGGTTAATTGACATAATAAACAGCACAGCTAATTGACTTTAACATTTACTGAAAAATGAAAATGAATTCACGAAGCACTTAAGAACTTTATTTTTTTTTAATTTGCCACATACAATATTCATTACAAAAAATTACTACATGCAGAATGTAAACTTTAAGCAGTTAAATAACCAGAATTTTCATTTCCATGTTTATTTGTTAGATTCGTAAATTCCCCTTCATGTTGCGTAATATAGCAGGGTTTCTGACGTAAAACGCATATGTTGTTTACTCATGTAGATATTCAATTTAAAAGTCAAGCGACTTTACGGGGGACACCTGTATATTCTAGCTTCTTTAGTTAATGGAGGTTTTCCCTCGGTTTACACTCATAGGGGTTACACCTTGTCTTGATTAGCGTTTAGTTTTGCATCCACTTTTGGCGTTCATATTCGCGAGTGGAAGTTAATTTTTGGTGTGACGATGGAAGTGTTGCAAAATATTGTGCATTTTTCTTAAAAGAATAAGGGAAATTGTAGATTGGTGAATCTTTCCTATATGCTTTAACAATTAGAGTGTCGAGAAATCTAAAATACCGACGCGTCCGAACATTTAATTGACGCACCACAAGTTTTTATATTATTTCTGTCCCAAATTCGCTATCGATGATATTCCAATTATCTCAAATATTAAAGCTATTAAATTTTATTACAGATTGTTTCATAAAAAATGGATCACCCTTAAACATCGCCTTAACTTCAACTTTGTCTAACTCCGCCAAACTTGAACGAATTTCTCTGAAATTTGGAAGATATGTCAGTTGTGCTTACTAATATCATTGTTGGAAAATTTCAAGCATGAATATTGAGTTGTTTTCCTGTTATAGATAAAAAAAGAAGTTGTAGTAGATAATTTGATCTTCATTTAGCAATGTTACACAAAATCATACCTCACTCTTATAAAATTACATTTGTTTCCTTTGTTATGTAATATGTTGTTCTACAAGCCAAAAGCTATCAAGCAAAACAAAAATAAAGAAAATCGGTCAATCAGAGCCAGTATAGCACCATTATTCATCAACAATAATGTAACTGCTACACGTGATTAACTGGACTTCATGTTCCATAGCTTCCTGACTTCGTTGCGGTGGTGTTGGCAGCACTCCTGATTGCTTTCAGCTAAAAATCTATCTCTTACCGGTTGAAAACAATACAAAGCACAAATGAACAATAACGAGATCACATTCACAAAAGGCAAAGTGTCAGCCTTGCTAGAAGTAGGGTTTTCTTTGTGAGCTACAAGCAAGCGACTAAATGTCCCTTACACAAATGTGCATCGATGGCATAATGATGACTTTCGACTCTGTCGTAAAGAGGGCTCTGGCCGTCCACGCAAAACATCCAAACGTAGAGACCGCCTAATATTGAGATTTGTTGAAGTTGATCCAAGTCTCTCGTTAACTGAGATGGCTGCACTAGTCTCGTCTATTTCTAAGTCCACTATTCGTAGAAGACTTATTGAGTCGAATTTCAAGAGCTGTAAGAGGCCCTCTCAGATCGAATTATCAGATCAGCATACAAAAAGACGTCTCAGATGGGCAATGAGTCATTGTCACTGGCTAAATCAATGGGATCGGGTTGTCTGGTCTGTTGAGGCATCAGTCCGTCTGAAGGATAGTGATGGTCGATTGAGATTATGGATAAATCTGATCAGGAAATTCCGAGACATTTACATCGTCCCCGGGTACAAGGTGGTGCGACTCTACTGATTTGGGCTGGCATTTGGACCAATGTCCGCTCTGAAATTCACATACAGCAAGGAACCATGAATTCTGAACGCTATGTGAATGTTTTACGAATGAACATTGGCCAAATGACAGATCAACTTGGTGATCCATCGACTTGGTTATTTATGGATGATAATGCTACGTGTCACAGGAGTAGTAGAGTCAACTTATGCAGGTCTCAATTAGGGCTTAGGACATTATCTTGGCCAGCTCGTTCTCCTGATCTGAATCCCATAGAAAATGTATGGAGAATTCTAAAACGTAACGTTCGTCGTTCACTGCTACCTACAGATGGCGTATCACAACTTACGTCACTGTTAAAAAGAGAGTGGAGAAAGTTAGATCAGTCAAAAATCAACGATATCATTGAATCATTGCCTAGACGAATTGGTAATGTCATTGACAATAAGGGTAGGGCCACAAAATATTAGCTTCTTAAGAACCGTTACTGTATCATAGCTTATCAGATTATATAAGGACATTTAAATATATAAGGGACATGAAATAACATGAAACAATTGCTTTCTGTGATCATAAATATGCTTTTATTTAGTTCAAAATTTTTAGGATGATCCACTTTTTTATGAAACGGACTGTATT
>CAJQUW010001502.1:0-185305 GCA_907163375.1 Prostheceraeus crozeri | reverse complement strand
CATTGGATGAAATGGCAGTTAGATGTTGAGACAACTAGGCCTGCTGATGATTCCTGACATTGGATGAAATGGCAGTTAGATGTTGAGACAACTAGGCCTGCTGATGATTCCTGACATTGGATGAAATGGCAGTTAGATGTTGAGACAACTAGGCCTGCTGATGATTCCTGACATTGGATGAAATGGCAGTTAGATGTTGAGACAACTAGGCCTGCTGATGATTCCTGACATTGGATGAAATGGCAGTTAGATGTTGAGACAACTGAGCCTGATGATGATTCCTGACATTGGATGAAATGGCAGTTAGATGTTGAGACAACTACGCCTGATGATGATTCCTGACATTGGATGAAATGGCAGTTAGATGTTTGAGACAACTAGGCCTGCTGATGATTCTGACATTGGATGAAATGGCAGTTAGATGTTGAGACAACTAGCCTGCTGATGATTCCTGACATTGGATAAATGGCAGTTAGATGTTGAGACAACTACGCCTGATGATGATTCCTGACATTGGATGAAATGGCAGTTAGATGTTGAGACAACTAGGCCTGCTGATGATTCCTGACATTGGATGAAATGGCAGTTAGATGTTGAGACAACTAGGCCTGCTGATGATTCCTGACATTGGATGAAATGGCAGTTAGATGTTGAGACAACTAGGCCTGCTGATGATTCATCACATTGGATGAAATGGCAGTTAGATGTTGAGACAACTACGCCTGCTGATGATTCCTGACATTGGATGAAATGGCAGTTAGATGTTGAGACAAGTAGGCCTGCTGATGATTCCTGACATTGGATGAAATGGCAGTTAGATGTTGAGACAACTACGCCTGCTGATGATTCCTGACATTGGATGAAATGACATAGATGTTGAGACAACTGAGCCTGATGATGATTCCTGACATTGAATGAAATGGCAGTTAGATGTTGAGACAACTACGCCTGATGATGATTCCTGACATTGGATGAAATGGCAGTTAGATGTTAGACAACTAGGCCGGCTGATGATTCCTGACATTGGATGAAATGGCAGTTAGATGTTGAGACAACTAGGCCTGCTGATGATTCCTGACATTGGATGAAATGGCAGTTAGATGTTGAGACAACTAGGCCTGCTGATGATTCCTGACATTGGATGAAATGGCAGTTAGATGTTGAGACAACTAGGCCTGCTGATGATTCCTGACATTGCATGAAATGGCAGTTAGATGTTGAGACAACTACGCCTAATGATGATTACTGATGTTGGATGAAATAACATAGATGTTGAGACAACTAGGCCTGCTGATGATTCCTGACATTGGATGAAATGGCAGTTAGATGTTGAGACAACTAGGCCTGCTGATGATTCCTGACATTGGATGAAATGGCAGTTAGATGTTGAGACAACTAGGCCTGCTGATGATTCCTGACATTGCATGAAATGGCAGTTAGATGTTGAGACAACTACGCCTGCTGATGATTCCTGACATTGGATGAAATGACATAGATGTTGAGACAACTAGGCCTGCTGATGATTCCTGACATTGGATGAAATGGCAGTTAGATGTGAGACAACTAGGCCTGCTGATGATTCCTGACATTGCATGAAATGGCAGTTAGATGTTGAGACAACTACGCCTGCTGATGATTCCTGACATTGGATGAAATGGCAGTTAGATGTTGAGACAACTACGCCTGCTGATGATTCCTGACATTGGATGAAATGACATAGATGTTGAGACAACTAGGCCTGCTGATGATTCCTGACATTGGGTGAAATGGCAGTTAGATGTTGAGACAACTACGCCTGCTGATGATTCCTGACATTGGATGAAATGGCAGTTAGATGTTGAGACAACTACGCCTGCTGATGATTCCTGACATTGGATGAAATGGCAGTTAGATGTTGAGACAACTAGGCCTGCTGATGATTCCTGACATTGGATGAAATGGCAGTTAGATGTTGAGACAACTAGTCTGCTGATGATTCCTGACATTGGATGAAATGGCAGTTAGATGTTGAGACAACTAGGCCTGCTGATGATTCCTGACATTGGATGAAATGGCAGTTAGATGTTGAGACAACTAGGCCTGCTGATGATTCCTGACATTGGATGAAATGGCAGTTAGATGTTGAGACAACTACGCCTGCTGATGATTCCTGACATTGGATGAAATGACATAGATGTTGAGACAACTGAGCCTGATGATGATTCCTGACATTGGATGAAATGGCAGTTAGATGCTGAGACAACTAGGCCGGCTGATGATTCCTGACATTGGATGAAATGGCAGTTAGATGTTGAGACAACTAGGCCTGCTGATGATTCCTGACATTGGATGAAATGACATAGATGTTGAGACAACTAGGCCTGCTGATGATTCCTGACATTGGATGAAATGGCAGTTAGATGTTGAGACAACTAGGCCTGCTGATGATTCCTGACATTGGATGAAATGGCAGTTAGATGTTGAGACAACTAGACCTGCTGATGATTCCTGACATTGGATGAAATGGCAGTTAAATGTTGAGACAACTACGCCTGCTGATGATTCCTGACATTGGATGAAATGGCAGTTAGATGTTGAGACAACTAGGCCTGCTGATGATTCCTGACATTGGATGAAATGGCAGTTAGATGCTGAGACAACTACGCCTGCTGATGATTCCTGACATTGGATGAAATGACATAGATGTTGAGACAACTAGGCCTGCTGATGATTCCTGACATTGGATGAAATGGCAGTTAGATGTTGAGACAACTACGCCTGCTGATGATTCCTGACATTGCATGAAATGGCAGTTAGATGTTGAGACAACTACGCCTGCTGATGATTCCTGACATTGGATGAAATGGCAGTTAGATGTTGAGACAACTACGCCTGCTGATGATTCCTGACATTGGATAAAATGACATAGATGTTGAGACAACTAGGCCTGCTGATGATTCCTGACATTGGATGAAATGGCAGTTAGATGTTGAGACAACTAGGCCTGCTGATGATTCCTGACATTGGATGAAATGGCAGTTAGATGTTGAGACAACTAGGCCTGCTGATGATTCCTGACATTGGATGAAATGACATAAATGTTGAGACAACTAGGCCTGCTGATGATTCCTGACATTGGATGAAATGGCAGTTAGATGTTGAGACAACTAGGCCTGCTGATGATTCCTGATGTTGGATGAAATGACATAGATGTTGAGACAACTACGCCTGCTGATGATTCCTGATGTTGGATGAAATGGCAGTTAGATGTTGAGACAACTAGGCCGGCTGATGATTCCTGACATTGGATGAAATGGCAGTTAGATGTTGAGACAACTAGGCCTGCTGATGATTCCTGACATTGGATGAAATGGCAGTTAGATGTTGAGACAACTAGGCCTGCTGATGATTCCTGACATTGCATGAAATGGCAGTTAGATGTTGAGACAACTGCGCCTGCTGATGATTCCTGACATTGGATGAAATGGCAGTTAGATGTTGAGACAACTAGGCCTGCTGATGATTCCTGACATTGGATGAAATGGCAGTTAGATGTTGAGACAACTAGGCCTGCTGATGATTCCTGACATTGGATGAAATGGCAGTTAGATGCTGAGACAACTAGTCTGCTGATGATTCCTGACATTGGATGAAATGGCAGTTAGCTGTTGAGACAACTAGGCCTGCTGATGATTCCTGACATTGGATGAAATGACATAGATGTTGAGACAACTAGGCCTGCTGATGATTCCTGACATTGGATGAAATGGCAGTTAGATGTTGAGACAACTGAGCCTGATGATGATTCCTGACATTGGATGAAATGGCAGTTAGATGTTGAGACAACTACGCCTGATGATGATTCCTGACATTGGATGAAATGGCAGTTAGATGTTGAGACAACTAGGCCGGCTGATGATTCCTGACATTGGATGAAATGGCAGTTAGATGTTGAGACAACTAGGCCTGCTGATGATTCCTGACATTGGATGAAATGGCAGTTAGATGTTGAGACAACTAGGCCTGCTGATGATTCATGACATTGGATGAAATGGCAGTTAGATGTTGAGACAACTACGCCTGCTGATGATTCCTGACATTGGATGAAATGGCAGTTAGATGTTGAGACAAGTAGGCCTGCTGATGATTCCTGACATTGGATGAAATGGCAGTTAGATGTTGAGACAACTACGCCTGCTGATGATTCCTGACATTGGATGAAATGACATAGATGTTGAGACAACTGAGCCTGATGATGATTCCTGACATTGAATGAAATGGCAGTTAGATGTTGAGACAACTACGCCTGATGATGATTCCTGACATTGGATGAAATGGCAGTTAGATGTTGAGACAACTAGGCCGGCTGATGATTCCTGACATTGGATGAAATGGCAGTTAGATGTTGAGACAACTAGGCCTGCTGATGATTCCTGACATTGGATGAAATGGCAGTTAGATGTTGAGACAACTAGGCCTGCTGATGATTCCTGACATTGGATGAAATGGCAGTTAGATGTTGAGACAACTAGGCCTGCTGATGATTCCTGACATTGCATGAAATGGCAATTAGATGTTGAGACAACTACGCCTAATGATGATTCCTGATGTTGGATGAAATGACATAGATGTTGAGACAACTAGGCCTGCTGATGATTCCTGACATTGGATGAAATGGCAGTTAGATGTTGAGACAACTAGGCCTGCTGATGATTCCTGACATTGGATGAAATGGCAGTTAGATGTTGAGACAACTAGGCCTGCTGATGATTCCTGACATTGCATGAAATGGCAGTTAGATGTTGAGACAACTACGCCTGCTGATGATTCCTGACATTGGATGAAATGACATAGATGTTGAGACAACTAGGCCTGCTGATGATTCCTGACATTGGATGAAATGGCAGTTAGATGTTGAGACAACTAGGCCTGCTGATGATTCCTGACATTGCATGAAATGGCAGTTAGATGTTGAGACAACTACGCCTGCTGATGATTCCTGACATTGGATGAAATGGCAGTTAGATGTTGAGACAACTACGCCTGCTGATGATTCCTGACATTGGATGAAATGACATAGATGTTGAGACAACTAGGCCTGCTGATGATTCCTGACATTGGATGAAATGGCAGTTAGATGTTGAGACAACTACGCCTGCTGATGATTCCTGACATTGGATGAAATGGCAGTTAGATGTTGAGACAACTACGCCTGCTGATGATTCCTGACAGTGGATGAAATGCAGTTAGATGTTGAGACAACTAGCCTGCTGATGATTCCTGACATTGGATGAAATGGCAGTTAGATGTTGAGACAACTACGCCTGCTGATGATTCCTGACATTGGATGAAATGGCAGTTAGATGTTGAGACAACTAGGCCTGCTGATGATTCCTGACATTGGATGAAATGGCAGTTAGATGTTGAGACAACTACGCCTGCTGATGATTCCTGACATTGGATGAAATGGCAGTTAGATGTTGAGACAACTAGTCTGCTGATGATTCCTGACATTGGATGAAATGGCAGTTAGATGTTGAGACAACTAGGCCTGCTGATGATTCCTGACATTGGATGAAATGGCAGTTAGATGTTGAGACAACTAGGCCTGCTGATGATTCCTGACATTGGATGAAATGGCATAGATGTTGAGACAAGTAGGCCTGCTGATGATTCCTGACATTGATGAAATGGCAGTTAGATGTTGAGACAACTAGGCCTGCTGATGATTCCTGACATTGGATGAAATGGCAGTTAGATGTTGAGACAACTACGCCTGCTGATGATTCCATTGGATGAAATGGCAGTTAGATGCTGAGACAACTAGGCCGGCTGATGATTCCTGACATTGGATGAAATGGCAGTTAGCTGTTGAGACAACTAGGCCTGCTGATGATTCCTGACATTGGATGAAATGGCAGTTAGATGGTGAGACAACTAGGCCTGCTGATGATTCCTGAATTGGATGAAATGGCAGTTAGATGTTGAGACAACTAGGCCTGCTGATGATTCCTGACATTGGATGAAATGGCAGTTAGATGTTGAGACAACTAGCCTGCTGATGATTCCTGACATTGGATGAAATGGCAGTTAAATGTTGAGACAACTACGCCTGCTGATGATTCCTGACATTGGATGAAATGGCAGTTAGATGTTGAGACAACTAGGCCTGCTGATGATTCCTGACATTGGATGAAATGGCAGTTAGATGCTGAGACAACTACGCCTGCTGATGATTCCTGACATTGGATGAAATGACATAGATGTTGAGACAACTAGGCCTGCTGATGATTCCTGACATTGGATGAAATGGCAGTTAGATGTTGAGACAACTACGCCTGCTGATGATTCCTGACATTGCATGAAATGGCAGTTAGATGTTGAGACAACTACGCCTGCTGATGATTCCTGACATTGGATGAAATGGCAGTTAGATGTTGAGACAACTACGCCTGCTGATGATTCCTGACATTGGATGAAATGACATAGATGTTGAGACAACTAGGCCTGCTGATGATTCCTGACATTGGATGAAATGGCAGTTAGATGTTGAGACAACTAGGCCTGCTGATGATTCCTGACATTGGATGAAATGGCAGTTAGATGTGAGACAACTAGGCCTGCTGATGATTCCTGACATTGGATGAAATGACATAAATGTTGAGACAACTAGGCCTGCTGATGATTCCTGACATTGGATGAAATGGCAGTTAGATGTTGAGACAACTAGGCCTGCTGATGATTCCTGACATTGGATGAAATGGCATAGATGTTGAGACAACTAGGCCTGCTGATGATTCCTGACATTGGATGAAATGGCAGTTAGATGTTGAGACAACTAGGCCTGTTGATGATTCCTGACATTGGATGAAATGGCAGTTAGATGTTGAGACAACTAAGCCTGCTGATGATTCCTGACATTGGATGAAATGGCAGTTAGATGTTGAGACAACTACGCCTGCTGATGATTCCTGACATTGGATGAAATGGCATAGATGTTGAGACAACTAGGCCTGCTGATGATTCCTGACATTGGATGAAATGACATAGATGTTGAGACAACTACGCCTGCTGATGATTCCTGACATTGGATGAAATGGCAGTTAGATGATGAGACAACTAGGCCTGCTGATGATTCCTGACATTGGATGAAATGGCTGTTAGATGTTGAGACAACTACGCCTGCTGATGATTCCTGACATTGGATAAAATGGCAGTTAGATGTTGAGACAACTACGCCTGCTGATGATTCCTGACATTGGATAAAATGACATAGATGTTGAGACAACTAGGCCTGCTGATGATTCCTGACATTGGATGAAATGGCAGTTAGATGTTGAGACAACTAGGCCTGCTGATGATTCCTGACATTGGATGAAATGGCAGTTAGATGTTGAGACAACTAGGCCTGCTGATGATTCCTGACATTGGATGAAATGGCAGTTAGATGTTGAGACAACTAGGCCTGCTGATGATTCCTGACATTGGATGAAATGACATAGATGTTGAGACAACTAGGCCTGCTGATGATTCCTGACATTGGATGAAATGGCAGTTAGATGTTGAGACAACTAGGCCTGCTGATGATTCCTGACATTGGATGAAATTGCATTAGATGTTGAGACAACTAGGCCTGCTGATGATTCCTGACATTGGATGAAATGGCAGTTAGATGTTGAGACAACTAGGCCTGTTGATGATTCCTGACATTGGATGAAATGGCAGTTAGATGTTGAGACAACTAAGCCTGCTGATGATTCCTGACATTGGATGAAATGGCAGTTAGATGTTGAGACAACTACGCCTGCTGATGATTCCTGACATTGGATGAAATGGCATAGATGTTGAGACAACTAGGCCTGCTGATGATTCCTGACATTGGATGAAATGACATAGATGTTGAGACAACTACGCCTGCTGATGATTCCTGACATTGGATGAAATGGCAGTTAGATGATGAGACAACTAGGCCTGCTGATGATTCCTGACATTGGATGAAATGGCTGTTAGATGTTGAGACAACTACGCCTGCTGATGATTCCTGACATTGGATAAAATGGCAGTTAGATGTTGAGACAACTACGCCTGCTGATGATTCCTGACATTGGATAAAATGGCATTTAGATGGTGAGACAACTAGGCCTGCTGATGATTCCTGACATTGGATGAAATGACAGTTAGATGTTGAGACAACTAGGCCTGCTGATGATTCCTGACATTGGATGAAATGACATAGATGTTGAGACAACTAGGCCTGCTGATGATTCCTGACATTGGATGAAATGGCAGTTAGATGATGAGACAACTAGGCCTGCTGATAATTCCTGACATTGGATGAAATGACATAGATGTTGAGACAACTAAGCCTGCTGATGATTCCTGACATTGGATGAAATGGCAGTTAGATGTTGAGACAACTACGCCTGCTGATGATTCCTGACATTGGATGAAATGGCAGTTAGATGTTGAGACAACTAGGCCTGCTGATGATTCCTGACATCGGATGAAATGACATAGATGTTGAGACAAGTAGGCCTGCTGATGATTCCTGACATTGGATGAAATGGCAGTTAGATGTTGAGACAACTAGGCCTGCTGATGATTCCTGACAATGGATGAAATGGCAGTTAGATGTTGAGACAACTACGCCTGCTGATGATTCCTGACATTGGATGAAATGGCAGTTAGATGTTGAGACAACTACGCCTGCTGATGATTCCTGACATTGGATGAAATGGCAGTTAGATGTTGAGACAACTACGCCTGCTGATGATTCCTGACATTGGATGAAATGGCAGTTAGATGTTGAGACAACTACGCCTGCTGATGATTCCTGACATTGGAGGAAATGGCGTAGATGTTGAGACAACTACGCCTGCTGATGATTCCTGACATTGGATGAAATGGCAGTTAGATGTTGAGACAACTACGCCTGCTGATGATTCCTGACATTGGATGAAATGGCAGTTAGATGTTGAGACAACTACGCCTGCTGATGATTCCTGACATTGGATGAAATGACATAGATGTTGAGACAACTAGGCCTGCTGATGATTCCTGACATTGGATGAAATGGCAGTTAGATGTTGAGACAACTAGGCCTGCTGATGATTCCTGACATTGGATGAAATGGCATAGATGTTGAGACAACTAAGTCTGCTGATGATTCCTGACATTGGATGAAATGGCAGTTAGATGTTGAGACAACTAGGCCTGCTGATGATTCCTGACATTGGATGAAATGGCAGTTAGATGTTGAGACAACTAAGCCTGCTGATGATTCCTGACATTGGATGAAATGGCAGTTAGATGTTGAGACAAGTAGGCCTGCTGATGATTCCTGACATTGGATGAAATGGCAGTTAGATGTTGAGACAACTACGCCTGCTGATGATTCCTGACATTGGATGAAATGACATAGATGTTGAGACAACTACGCCTGCTGATGATTCCTGACATTGGATGAAATGGCAGTTAGATGTTGAGACAACTAGGCCTGCTGATGATTCCTGACATTGGATGAAATGGCTGTTTAGATGTTGAGACAACTACGCCTGCTGATGATTCCTGACATTGGATAAAATGGCAGTTAGATGTTGAGACAACTAGGCCTGCTGATGATTCCTGATGTTGGATGAAATGGCAGTTAGATGTTGAGACAACTAGGCCTGCTGATGATTCCTGACATTGGATGAAATGACATAGATGTTGAGACAACTAGGCCTGCTGATGATTCCTGACATTGGATGAAATGACATAGATGTTGAGACAACTAGGCCTGCTGATGATTCCTGACATTGGATGAAATGGCAGTTAGATGATGAGACAACTAGGCCTGCTGATGATTCCTGACATTGGATGAAATGACATAGATGTTGAGACAACTAGGCCTGCTGATGATTCCTGACATTGGATGAAATGGCAGTTAGATGTTGAGACAACTACGCCTGCTGATGATTCCTGACATTGGATGAAATGGCAGTTAGATGTTGAGACAACTAGGCCTGCTCATGATTCCTGACATCGGATGAAATGACATAGATGTTGAGACAAGTAGGCCTGCTGATGATTCCTGACATTGGATGAAATGGCAGTTAGATGTTGAGACAACTAGGCCTGCTGATGATTCCTGACAATGGATGAAATGGCAGTTAGATGTTGAGACAACTACGCCTGCTGATGATTCCTGACATTGGATGAAATGGCAGTTAGATGTTGAGACAACTACGCCTGCTGATGATTCCTGACATTGGATGAAATGGCAGTTAGATGTTGAGACAACTACGCCTGCTGATGATTCCTGACATTGGATGAAATGGCAGTTAGATGTTGAGACAACTAGGCCTGCTGATGATTCCTGACATTGGATGACATGGCAGTTACATGTTGAGACAACTACGCCTGCTGATGATTCCTGACATCGGATGAAATGGCAGTTACATGTTGAGACAACTACGCCTGCTGATGATTCCTGACATTGGATGAAATGGCAGTTAGATGTTGAGACAAGTAGGCCTGCTGATGATTCCTGACATTGGATGAAATGGCAGTTAGATGTTGAGACAACTACGCCTGCTGATGATTCCTGACATTGGATGAAATGACATAGATGTTGAGACAACTGAGCCTGATGATGATTCCTGACATTGAATGAAATGGCAGTTAGATGTTGAGACAACTACGCCTGATGATGATTCCTGACATTGGATGAAATGACATAGATGTTGAGACAACTAGGCCTGCTGATGATTCCTGACATTGGATGAAATGGCAGTTAGATGTTGAGACAACTAGGCCTGCTGATGATTCCTGACATTGCATGAAATGGCAGTTAGATGTTGAGACAACTACGCCTGCTGATGATTCCTGACATTGGATGAAATGGCAGTTAGATGTTGAGACAACTACGCCTGCTGATGATTCCTGACATTGGATAAAATGACATAGATGTTGAGACAACTAGGCCTGCCGATGATTCCTGACATTGGATGAAATGGCAGTTAGATGTTGAGACAACTAGGCCTGCTGATGATTCCTGACATTGGATGAAATGGCAGTTAGATGTTGAGACAACTAGGCCTGCTGATGATTCCTGACATTGGATGAAATGACATAGATGTTGAGACAACTAGGCCTGCTGATGATTCCTGACATTGGATGAAATGACATAGATGTTGAGACAACTAGGCCTGCTGATGATTCCTGACATTGGATGAAATGGCATAGATGTTGAGACAACTAGGCCTGCTGATGATTCCTGACATTGGATGAAATGGCAGTTAGATGTTGAGACAACTAGGCCTGTTGATGATTCCTGACATTGGATGAAATGGCAGTTAGATGTTGAGACAACTAAGCCTGCTGATGATTCCTGACATTGGATGAAATGGCAGTTAGATGTTGAGACAACTACGCCTGCTGATGATTCCTGACATTGGATGAAATGGCAGTTAGATGTTGAGACAACTACGCCTGCTGATGATTCCTGACATTGGATGAAATGGCAGTTAGATGTTGAGACAACTACGCCTGCTGATGATTCCTGACATTGGATGAAATGGCAGTTAGATGTTGAGACAACTACGCCTGCTGATGATTCCTGACATTGGATGAAATGGCAGTTAGATGTTGAGACAACTAGGCCTGCTGATGATTCCTGACATTGGATGACATGGCAGTTACATGTTGAGACAACTACGCCTGCTGATGATTCCTGACATCGGATGAAATGGCAGTTACATGTTGAGACAACTACGCCTGCTGATGATTCCTGACATTGGATGAAATGGCAGTTAGATGTTGAGACAAGTAGGCCTGCTGATGATTCCTGACATTGGATGAAATGGCAGTTAGATGTTGAGACAACTACGCCTGCTGATGATTCCTGACATTGGATGAAATGACATAGATGTTGAGACAACTGAGCCTGATGATGATTCCTGACATTGAATGAAATGGCAGTTAGATGTTGAGACAACTACGCCTGATGATGATTCCTGACATTGGATGAAATGACATAGATGTTGAGACAACTAGGCCTGCTGATGATTCCTGACATTGGATGAAATGGCAGTTAGATGTTGAGACAACTAGGCCTGCTGATGATTCCTGACATTGCATGAAATGGCAGTTAGATGTTGAGACAACTACGCCTGCTGATGATTCCTGACATTGGATGAAATGGCAGTTAGATGTTGAGACAACTACGCCTGCTGATGATTCCTGACATTGGATAAAATGACATAGATGTTGAGACAACTAGGCCTGCCGATGATTCCTGACATTGGATGAAATGGCAGTTAGATGTTGAGACAACTAGGCCTGCTGATGATTCCTGACATTGGATGAAATGGCAGTTAGATGTTGAGACAACTAGGCCTGCTGATGATTCCTGACATTGGATGAAATGACATAGATGTTGAGACAACTAGGCCTGCTGATGATTCCTGACATTGGATGAAATGACATAGATGTTGAGACAACTAGGCCTGCTGATGATTCCTGACATTGGATGAAATGGCATAGATGTTGAGACAACTAGGCCTGCTGATGATTCCTGACATTGGATGAAATGGCAGTTAGATGTTGAGACAACTAGGCCTGTTGATGATTCCTGACATTGGATGAAATGGCAGTTAGATGTTGAGACAACTAGGCCTGCTGATGATTCCTGACAATGGATGAAATGGCAGTTAGATGTTGAGACAACTACGCCTGCTGATGATTCCTGACATTGGATGAAATGGCAGTTAGATGTTGAGACAACTACGCCTGCTGATGATTCCTGACATTGGATGAAATGGCAGTTAGATGTTGAGACAACTACGCCTGCTGATGATTCCTGACATTGGATGAAATGGCAGTTAGATGTTGAGACAACTAGGCCTGCTGATGATTCCTGACATTGGATGACATGGCAGTTACATGTTGAGACAACTACGCCTGCTGATGATTCCTGACATCGGATGAAATGGCAGTTACATGTTGAGACAACTACGCCTGCTGATGATTCCTGACATTGGATGAAATGGCAGTTAGATGTTGAGACAAGTAGGCCTGCTGATGATTCCTGACATTGGATGAAATGGCAGTTAGATGTTGAGACAACTACGCCTGCTGATGATTCCTGACATTGGATGAAATGACATAGATGTTGAGACAACTGAGCCTGATGATGATTCCTGACATTGAATGAAATGGCAGTTAGATGTTGAGACAACTACGCCTGATGATGATTCCTGACATTGGATGAAATGACATAGATGTTGAGACAACTAGGCCTGCTGATGATTCCTGACATTGGATGAAATGGCAGTTAGATGTTGAGACAACTAGGCCTGCTGATGATTCCTGACATTGCATGAAATGGCAGTTAGATGTTGAGACAACTACGCCTGCTGATGATTCCTGACATTGGATGAAATGGCAGTTAGATGTTGAGACAACTACGCCTGCTGATGATTCCTGACATTGGATAAAATGACATAGATGTTGAGACAACTAGGCCTGCCGATGATTCCTGACATTGGATGAAATGGCAGTTAGATGTTGAGACAACTAGGCCTGCTGATGATTCCTGACATTGGATGAAATGGCAGTTAGATGTTGAGACAACTAGGCCTGCTGATGATTCCTGACATTGGATGAAATGACATAGATGTTGAGACAACTAGGCCTGCTGATGATTCCTGACATTGGATGAAATGACATAGATGTTGAGACAACTAGGCCTGCTGATGATTCCTGACATTGGATGAAATGGCATAGATGTTGAGACAACTAGGCCTGCTGATGATTCCTGACATTGGATGAAATGGCAGTTAGATGTTGAGACAACTAGGCCTGTTGATGATTCCTGACATTGGATGAAATGGCAGTTAGATGTTGAGACAACTAAGCCTGCTGATGATTCCTGACATTGGATGAAATGGCAGTTAGATGTTGAGACAACTACGCCTGCTGATGATTCCTGACATTGGATGAAATGGCAGTTAGATGTTGAGACAACTACGCCTGCTGATGATTCATGACATTGGATGAAATGGCAGTTAGATGTTGAGACAACTACGCCTGCTGATGATTCCTGACATTGGATGAAATGGCATAGATGTTGAGACAACTAGGCCTGCTGATGATTCCTGACATTGGATGAAATGACATAGATGTTGAGACAACTACGCCTGCTGATGATTCCTGACATTGGATGAAATGGCAGTTAGATGATGAGACAACTAGGCCTGCTGATGATTCCTGACATTGGATGAAATGGCTGTGAGATGTTGAGACAACTACGCCTGCTGATGATTCCTGACATTGGATAAAATGGCAGTTAGATGTTGAGACAACTACGCCTGCTGATGATTCCTGACATTGGATAAAATGGCATTTAGATGTTGAGACAACTAGGCCTGGTGATGATTCCTGACATTGGATGAAATGACAGTTAGATGTTGAGACAACTAGGCCTGCTGATGATTCCTGACATTGGATGAAATGACATAGATGTTGAGACAACTAGGCCTGCTGATGATTCCTGACATTGGATGAAATGGCAGTTAGATGATGAGACAACTAGGCCTGCTGATGATTCCTGACATTGGATGAAATGACATAGATGTTGAGACAACTAGGCCTGCTGATGATTCCTGACATTGGATGAAATGGCAGTTAGATGTTGAGACAACTACGCCTGCTGATGATTCCTGACATTGGATGAAATGGCAGTTAGATGTTGAGACAACTAGGCCTGCTGATGATTCCTGACATCGGATGAAATGACATAGATGTTGAGACAAGTAGGCCTGCTGATGATTCCTGACATTGGATGAAATGGCAGTTAGATGTTGAGACAACTAGGCCTGCTGATGATTCCTGACAATGGATGAAATGGCAGTTAGATGTTGAGACAACTACGCCTGCTGATGATTCCTGACATTGGATGAAATGGCAGTTAGATGTTGAGACAACTACGCCTGCTGATGATTCCTGACATTGGATGAAATGGCAGTTAGATGTTGAGACAACTACGCCTGCTGATGATTCCTGACATTGGATGAAATGGCAGTTAGATGATGAGACAACTAGGCCTGCTGATGATTCCTGACATTGGATGAAATGGCAGTTAGATGTTGAGACAACTACGCCTGCTGATGATTCCTGACATTGGATGAAATGGCAGTTAGATGTTGAGACAACTAGGCCTGCTGATGATTCCTGACATTGGATGAAATGACATAGTAGTTGAGACAACTAGGCCTGCTGATGATTCCTGACATTGGATGAAATGGCAGTTAGATGTTGAGACAACTAGGCCTGCTGATGATTCCTGACATTGGATGAAATGGCATAGATGTTGAGACAACTAGGCCTGCTGATGATTCCTGACATTGGATGAAATGGCAGTTAGATGTTGAGACAACTAGGCCTGCTGATGATTCCTGACATTGGATGAAATGGCATAGATGTTGAGACAACTAGGCCTGCTGATGATTCCTGACATTGGATGAAATGACATAGATGTTGAGACAACTACGCCTGCTGATGATTCCTAACATTGGATGAAATGGCAGTTAGATGATGAGACAACTAGGCCTGCTGATGATTCCTGACATTGGATGAAATGGCTGTTAGATGTTGAGACAACTACGCCTGCTGATGATTCCTGACATTGGATAAAATGGCAGTTAGATGTTGAGACAACTAGGCCTGCTGATGATTCCTGATGTTGGATGAAATGGCAGTTAGATGTTGAGACAACTAGGCCTGCTGATGATTCCTGACATTGGATGAAATGACATAGATGTTGAGACAACTAGGCCTGCTGATGATTCCTGACATTGGATGAAATGACATAGATGTTGAGACAACTAGGCCTGCTGATGATTCCTGACATTGGATGAAATGGCAGTTAGATGATGAGACAACTAGGCC
Source organism: Prostheceraeus crozeri (assembly GCA_907163375.1). Taxonomy (NCBI): domain Eukaryota; kingdom Metazoa; phylum Platyhelminthes; order Polycladida; family Euryleptidae; genus Prostheceraeus; species Prostheceraeus crozeri. The sequence continues at coordinate 169,396 of CAJQUW010001502.1, read as the reverse complement.
TGCTGATGATTCCTGACATTGGATGAAATGACATAGATGTTGAGACAACTAGGCCTGCTGATGATTCCTGACATTGGATGAAATGGCAGTTAGATGTTGAGACAACTACGCCTGCTGATGATTCCTGACATTGGATGAAATGGCAGTTAGATGTCGAGACAACTAGGCCTGCTCATGATTCCTGACATCGGATGAAATGACATAGATGTTGAGACAAGTAGGCCTGCTGATGATTCCTGACATTGGATGAAATGGCAGTTAGATGTTGAGACAACTAGGCCTGCTGATGATTCCTGACAATGGATGAAATGGCAGTTAGATGTTGAGACAACTACGCCTGCTGATGATTCCTGACATTGGATGAAATGGCAGTTAGATGTTGAGACAACTACGCCTGCTGATGATTCCTGACATTGGATGAAATGGCAGTTAGATGTTGAGACAACTAGGCCTGCTGATGATTCCTGACATTGGATGACATGGCAGTTACATGTTGAGACAACTACGCCTGCTGATGATTCCTGACATCGGATGAAATGGCAGTTACATGTTGAGACAACTAGGCCTGCTGATGATTCCTGACATTGGATGAAATGGCAGTTAGATGTTGAGACAGCTACGCCTGCTGATGATTCCTGACATTGGATGAAATGGCAGTTAGATGTTGAGACAACTAGGCCTGCTGATGATTCCTGACATTGCATGAAATGGCAGTTAGATGTTGAGACAACTACACCTGCTGATGATTCCTGACATTGGATGAAATGACATAGATGTTGAGACAACTAGGCCTGCTGATGATTCCTGAAATTGGATGAAATGGCGTAGATGTTGAGACAATTAGGCCTGCTGATGATTCCTGACATTGGATGAAATGGCAGTTGGATGTTAGACAACTACGCCTGCTGATGATTCCTGATGTTGGATGAAATGGCAGTTAGATGTTGAGACAACTAGGCCTGCTGATGATTCCTGACATTGGATGAAATGGCAGTTAGATGTTGAGACAACTAGTCTGCTGATGACTCCTGACATTGGATGAAATGGCAGTTAGATGTTGAGACAACTAGGCCTGCTGATGATTCCTGACATTGGATGAAATGGCAGTTAGATGTTGAGACAACTACGCCTGCTGATGATTCCTGATGTTGGATGAAATGGCAGTTAGATGTTGAGACAACTAGGCCTGCTGATGATTCCTGACATTGGATGAAATGACATAGATGTTGAGACAACTAGGCCTGCTGATGATTCCTGACATTGGTTGAAATGGCAGTTAGATGTTGAGATAACTAGGCCTGCTGATGATTCCTGCCATTGGATGAAATGGCAGTTAGATGTTGAGACAACTAGTCTGCTGATGATTCCTGATATTGGATGAAATGGCAGTTAGATGTTGAGACAACTAGGCCTGCTGATGATTCCTGACATTGGATGAAATGGCAGTTAGATGTTGAGACAACTAGGCCGGCTGATGATTCCTGATGTTGGATGACATGGCAGTTAGATGTTGAGACAACTAGGCCTGCTGATGATTCCTGACATTGGATGAAATGGCAGTTAGATGTTGAGACAACTACGCCTGCTGATGATTCCAGACATTGGATGAAATGGCAGTTAGATGTTGAGACAACTACGCCTGCTGATGATTCCTGACATTGGATGAAATGGCAGTTAGATGATGAGACAACTAGGCCTGCTGATGATTCCTGACATTGGATGAAATGGCAGTTAGATGTTGAGACAACTAGGCCTGCTGATGATTCCTGACATTGGGTGAAATGGCAGTTAGATGTTGAGACAACTGGTCTGCTGATGATTCCTGACATTGGATGAAATGACATAGATGTTGAGACAACTACGCCTGCTGATGATTCCTGACATTGGATGAAATGACATAGATGTTGAGACAACTAGGCCTGCTGATGATTCCTGACATTGGATGAAATGGCGTAGATGTTGAGACAATTAGGCCTGCTGATGATTCCTGATGTTGGATGAAATGGCAGTTAGATGTTGAGACAACTAGGCCTGCTGATGATTCCTGACATTGGATGAAATGGCAGTTAGATGTTGAGACAACTAGTCTGCTGATGATTCCTGACATTGGATGAAATGGCAGTTAGATGTTGAGACAACTACGCCTGCTGATGATTCCTGACATTGGATGAAATGGCAGTTAGATGTTGAGACAACTACGCCTGCTGATGATTCCTGACATTGGATGAAATGGCAGTTAGATGTTGAGACAACTACGCCTGCTGATGATTCCTGACATTGGATGAAATGACATAGATGTTGAGACAACTAGGCCTGCTGATGATTCCTGACATTGGTTGAAATGGCAGTTAGATGTTGAGATAACTAGGCCTGCTGATGATTCCTGCCATTGGATGAAATGGCAGTTAGATGTTGAGACAACTAGTCTGCTGATGATTCCTGATATTGGATGAAATGGCAGTTAGATGTTGAGACAACTAGGCCTGCTGATGATTCCTGACATTGGATGAAATGGCAGTTAGATGTTGAGACAACTAGGCCGGCTGATGATTCCTGATGTTGGATGACATGGCAGTTAGATGTTGAGACAACTAGGCCTGCTGATGATTCCTGACATTGGATGAAATGGCAGTTAGATGTTGAGACAACTACGCCTGCTGATGATTCCAGACATTGGATGAAATGGCAGTTAGATGTTGAGACAAGTAGGCCTGCTGATGATTCCTGACATTGGATGAAATGGCAGTTAGATGTTGAGACAACTACGCCTGCTGATGATTCCTGACATTGGATGAAATGGCAGTTAGATGATGAGACAACTAGGCCTGCTGATGATTCCTGACATTGGATGAAATGGCAGTTAGATGTTGAGACAACTACGCCTGCTGATGATTCCTGACATTGGATGAAATGGCAGTTAGATGTTGAGACAACTAGGCCTGCTGATGATTCCTGACATTGGATGAAATGGCAGTTAGATGTTGAGACAACTAGGCCTGCTGATGATGTTGAGACAACTAGGCCTGCTGATGATTCCTGATGTTGGATGAAATGGCAGTTAGATGTTGAGACAACTAGGCCTGCTGATGATTCCTGACATTTGATGAAATGGCAGTTAGATGTTGAGACAACTAGTCTGCTGATGATTCCTGATATTGGATGAAATGGCAGTTAGATGTTGAGACAACTAGGCCTGCTGATGATTCCTGATGTCGGATGAAATGGCAGTTAGATGTTGAGACAACTAGTCTGCTGATGATTCCTGATGTTGGATGAAATGGCAGTTAGATGTTGAGACAACTAGTCTGCTGATGATTCCTGATATTGGATTAAATGGCAGTTAGATGTTGAGACAACTAGGCCTGCTGATGATTCCTGACATTGGATGAAATGGCAGTTAGATGTTGAGACAACTAGGCCTGCTGATGATTCCTGACATTGGATGAAATGGCAGTTAGATGTTGAGACAACTACGCCTGCTGATGATTCCTGACATTGGATGAAATGACATAGATGTTGAGACAACTAGGCCTGCTGATGATTCCTGATGTTGGATGAAATGACATAGATGTTGAGACAACTAGGCCTGCTGATGATTCCTGATGTTGGATGAAATGGCAGTTAGATGTTGAGACAACTAGGCCTGCTGATGATTCCTGACATTGGATGAAATGAAATAGATGTTGAGACAACTACGCCTGCTGATGATTCCTGACATTGGATGAAATGGCAGTTAGATGTTGAGACAACTAGGCCTGCTGATGATTCCTGACATTGGGTGAAATGGTTGTTAGATGTTGAGACAACTAGTCTGCTGATGATTCCTGACATTGGATGAAATGGCAGTTAGATGATGAGACAACTAGGCCTGCTGATGATTCCTGACATTGGATGAAATGGCAGTTAGATGTTGAGACAACTAGGCCTGCTGATGATTCCTGACATTGGATGAAATGACATAGACGTTGAGACAACTAGGCCTTCTGATGATTCCTGATGTTGGATGAAATGACATAGATGTTGAGACAACTAGGCCTGCTGATGATTCCTGACATTGGATGAAATGGCAGTTAGATGTTGAGACAACTAGGCCTGCTGATGATTCCTGACATTGGATGAAATGACATAGATGTTGAGACAACTACGCCTGCTGATGATTCCTGATGTTGGATGAAATGGCAGTTAGATGTTGAGACAACTAGGCCTGCTGATGATTCCTGACATTGGGTGAAATGGTTGTTAGATGTTGAGACAACTAGTCTGCTGATGATTCCTGACATTGGATGAAATGGCAGTTAGATGATGAGACAACTAGGCCTGCTGATGATTCCTGACATTGGATGAAATGGCAGTTAGATGTTGAGACAACTAGGCCTTCTGATGATTCCTGACATTGGATGAAATGACATAGATGTTGAGACAACTAGGCCTGCTGATGATTCCTGACATTGGATGAAATGGCAGTTAGATGATGAGACAACTAGGCCTGCTGATGATTCCTGACATTGGATGAAATGGCAGCTAGATGTTGAGACAACTATGCCTGCTGATGATTCCTGACATTGGATGAAATGGCAGTTATTCAGGTCTGTTCCCATTTTTCAACTGAAGATGCAACTTGATATTCCATTTGCATAAATGTCACCTTATGGAAGGAAATGAATGAATTCCTCAGCATGACTCACTTTCCTTGAACCTCATGAGTGATTTTGGAAAATTCCTTGTGACAAAGTTGCTGGATATAATTCATGCCACTGCTCTCATTGTAATATCGACGTTGGACTGTCACAATGGAAGTCTTCTGAAAGTTTTCTGATACAATGTGAAACAAACGACTCAATTTGCCGTTATCACACGCGGTATGAGGGAAAATTATCTGAAAAAGAGTTATTCTATCATCAGAGAATCTTGAGCATAACAGAAAGGAGGTGGATTGAATTATACAACCAGTTTTGAATCATTCAATAATTCGGACAATTAGTTAACGATCAAGTCATATAACTTCTGAAAATATTCGGTTCAAATCTGATATGTGATGGTGAAGACGCACGGGTCAGATCGCAGCTCAGCGGAGGAGTTTAGGTGATAGTGGACTCGAGACCGTCAAGAGGACTTCAATTGCATGGCAATTTTAGCGAACGCTATTTCATTTCAATTCGAATAAAAAAACATACATATCCGTTAGGCGCAGGAAATAGGTCATCTTGTATATATTTGCCCCATCAATTACCGGCCTATTTTCATCGTTTTACAGTGCAAAATCAGTGCTTCTATCTGTATTGCAGTAAAGTACTGCTATACGGAGCGGAGACATGGCCATTGGCTGAGCAACAAAGAAGCCGACTTGAAGTGTGTGATCAGAAGATGCTGTGCTACATGATAAGGATGCAATGGCGAGACCGGATCACTAATGACGAGGTAGTGAGAATGTGTGGACTGAAGAACCGAATTCGACAAAGAAGGCTTCGATGGTTGGGGAAAGTAGAATCCATGAAGGTGGAGGGAAAGCGGCCAGTTGGAAGACCAAAGAAGCGTTCAAGAAGACCTGGATGCCCCCGACATCAGCGAACATCGTGCCCAAGATCGGGATCAGTGAAAACCAGCCATCAGTGTTGTCCTTTATCTATAAGTCTATGCCAAACATATTGAAAAAATACTTCTTCCATTCTGAGACAGCATCATCGCATTAATAAACCAAAGGAAGACATCTTTGGATCAAATGTGCCATTGATTCAACGTTTCACAACAAATCGATCTTCATTTCCGGTCTAGTTGAACTATTAAAAATGGCAAAGACGCAAATTATTGAATTTCTTAAGTCAACAAGATAAAAAGGTCAAGAAGAATATACCCGATGTACTGTAGACAGTGCTATTCAAAATCAGCAGGATACTTGAGCTCAAAAACATGTTTTATAACCCCCCTCGTTACAACGAACCCCTCGGCATAACGAACCTTTTACATGGATCCCGCGAGGTTCGTTATTACTCGACTGTAGAACATTGATCACATGTTGATTTAATCAATAAAGGTGTCGTTCCATTGCCACCCAAACAATGGTGTCAGGTAGGCGCTCCTCTCAACATATGTCAATAATTGCCAGTGCAGTAAAATAAGAATATAGGTAAACATCAATAAGGCCTGGTATAATTCATTCCACTTTTTGGGAAATATTTTCTGTACTATAACCTTATTTAAATGCTGAAAATCATATTACTATTTTAAATTAAGCAGTAATAAATTTTTCAAGCTATTTCTATTTAGGAAATGTAAAACTTGGAAAGCAATATTGTTGCCCTATGTAAAACTTGGAAAGCAATATTGTTGCCCAATGTAAAACTTGGAAAGCAATATTGTTGCCCCAGATTACTGCAAATTGAGTAATCCAGTCAGCAATCCTATAATTATATAAATAGTCTGCAAGGCTATCCTCACTACACCTTTTTTATTGATTTCATGCATGTTAAGCAACTCCGAACGAAGGATCGATTAACGATGCCAGTTATAAAATCCGCTGTTTGCGAACACAGTAAATAAATCAAGGAGATGTTATTTATAAACGTATTCAACAGGTTTCGGATAAGAGTGGTACGGCCATTTAAGTCTTTGCAAGATATCAGGAGAAGATGCATTATTCTATACCTTCTGCTTCTATGTTGTTGCTTGTGTATCCTGGTATATTGTAAAGTTTTAACCCTTTCGCGTATCACTTAGAGACAGGGTGGCGGCCAGATTTCAAGCTTCAAATTCCCGGGCTATTTCATTGAATTTCCACGCCATTTTTTTGTAATGACAAGATACTTCATTCCAACTACAACGATCAAAAATTATCCGGACATTGCTTTAACACTAGAAGGACCGACCGGTCATTTTTGACCGCTGCTATACTACGAATTGCTACAGCTTCTATGAAATTCGATATTCCGACTTAGTTTGTCTTGACTTTACTTGAATATGTAGTGGCTTCATATTAGTCGCATCAAAATTTGATTGGACCTATTACTTTCTTTGTTTTATATGTGTCTACCTACAAGGACCGGACCGGTCAAAAATGACCGCTTATCAATATCGCATGGAATTTTTGTACTTTAAATTCAATTTTCGAATAGAAATTCTAATAAGCGTGTAGTCTCAACCAGATTGCTGCATTGTCAAAAGTGAGTGAAATCTAGCGCATGAGCAATGATTTTCACATTGAAAGGTCAACCATGGGCTACGTATAATTTATTATACCGTTGACTTCTATTTTGTTACAGCTGAACCATGGCGATTCATTTCCAAAAGTCCCGCATATTCACAATTTGATGAAAATTTCATATGCAGAAACACGCACTGGATATCATTTCTTTCTTCAAATTTGCACAAATTCCTTTGGTATACCAACAATCATGTGGTCTCCGTGGCACAGTGGTTAGGTGCTTGGCCTAGCGATCTTTTGGTCCAGAGGTCGAGCCCCGAAGGTGTCATTGGAAGTCGGCAGGAAGGGCATCCGGACTAAAGGCACTACAACGCTCCATAAGTCTGACTATGTCAGCACCGTCCAAGCCCCAAGTATAGGGAGTAGTGACGTTAAAGCTTCATTCATTCATTCATACCAACAATCAACATTGATTGATGTCTTCAAACAAACAGCCAAGAACCATGGAGAGGAGATGATAAATAAGGTCATGGAATTCATTAGTTAGTGACTGTGTAGATATCATGACTGTTTCATTAGCAACCGCATGGCTAAAGGTGATCGAAGCAATAGGTGGCCAAGAAGGCTCATTGCTAATCAGATACCGACTGAGTTGCAAAGAATCGATTGGAATGATTCTAACGGCGACGACGAAGACATACAAAATAGTGATTAGCATGCGGACTACTCTGACCGTGACAGTAAAAGTGATCACGAAACAACTGAACTTCTGTAGCATCACGTTCAAGGACTGAATGGATATTTGTTCTTGTGATTTCGAACATGAACAAGTGCCTGCAGGGAAAGGCTTTAGGCAATGATCGGATCCAGCGCCGTGCGTTTATCAAGAATTACGATTAGCATCCAAAAAGGATTCCTGAAACAATTACATGTTACAACACTGCAAAATTTGGAGTTGTTGTTTTCGACCAGATGTCGAGATATCATTCATGCAGAGCTAGCAGTCGGCGTTTGCCAATATTGGTTTTTTCAACCTCATTGATATGGTGGGAACAAAATCATTGAGACTATTTCGAATGACAGATATATACATGTACAATTGATCACAGTGACAGAATATACCCCTTGTATTTCAAGACAAAGTGCAGACAGAGACAAAACAGAAGTGTGCCTACCGCAAACGCATTGCAGTCGATTCAAGAATCGCGAGAATGTTGGCCTTGGCGGAGAAAGTGGCAGTATGACTATTCAAATAAATCCATAACATAATGCGGAATGGTAAGAGGCAGTTGCTGCATGTTTCATTGCTACAGAAGTGAAGTAGTTTACATTGTTCCATTTTATAGCCAATTCTTTACAAGTCGATTGGATGTTCAAAAGAAACTTTTCATGTAAACTACCTAATTTCTCTGGTAGCCGACTTTGATGGAATCTTTCAAATCATCAAACTATCATTATTTTTTCAATTTCCTGTAATCACATCGTCATACATAATGATAGCATGTACTTGCCACATCTTGCAACACCGGCTTAGATGTGATATTATGACATCGGACATTATGGGTAGTGACTAAAATAATAACTGATGCAATAATATAAGTGAATATTTATAATTGAATGGATGAAAATAGTTTAATTAACTACGGTACTTCAGATATGCCGGTCAATTTTTACCGCTTTGGTCCTTCTAGTCTTAAACTACTTTCAAAACACTAATGTGCGTGGTCTCCGTGGCACAGTGGTAGAGTGCTTGGCCTAGCGATCTTCCCGTCCAGAGGTCGAGCCCCGAGAGTGTCATTGGAAGTCGGCAGGAAGGGCATCCGGTCTCCGTGGCACAGTGGTTGAGTGCTTGGCCTAGCGATCTTCCCGTCCAGAGGTCGAGCCCCGAGAGTGTCATTGGAAGTCGGCAGGAAGGGCATCCGGTCTCCGTGGCACAGTGGTTAAGTGCTTGGCCTAGCGATCTTTCAGTGCAGAGGTCGAGCCCCGAGAGTGTCATTGGAAGTCGGCAGGAAGGGCATCCGGTCTCCGTGGCACAGTGGTTGAGTGCTTGGCCTAGCGATCTTCTGGTCCAGAGGTCGAGCCCCGAGAGTGTCATTGGAAGTCGGCAGGAAGGGCATCCGGTCTCCGTGGCACAGTGGTTGAGTGCTTGGCCTAGCGATCTTCCCGTCCAGAGGTCGAGCCCCGAGAGTGTCATTGGAAGTCGGCAGGAAGGGCATCCGGTCCCGTGGTACAGTGGTTGAGTGTTTGGCCTAGCGATCTTCCCGTCCAGAGGTCGAGCCCCGAGAGTGTCATTGGAAGTCGGCAGGAAGGGCATCCGGTCTCCGTGGCACAGTGGTTGAGTGCTTGGCCTAGCGATCTTCCCGTCCAGAGGTCGAGCCCCGAGAGTGTCATTGGAAGTCGGCAGGAAGGGCATCCGGTCTCCGTGGCACAGTGGTTGAGTGCTTGGCCTAGCGATCTTCCCGTCCAGAGGTCGAGCCCCGAGAGTGTCATTGGAAGTCGGCAGGAAGGGCATCCGGTCTCCGTGGCACAGTGGTTGAGTGTTTGGCCTAGCGATCTTCTGGTCCAGAGGTCGAGCCCCGAGAGTGTCATTGGAAGTCGGCAGGAAGGGCATCCGGTCTCCGTGGCACAGTGGTTAAGTGCTTGGCCTAGCGATCTTTCAGTGCAGAGGTCGAGCACCGAGAGTGTCATTGGAAGTCGGCAGGAAGGGCATCCGGTCTCCGTGGCACAGTGGTTGAGTGCTTGGCCTAGCGATCTTCTGGTCCAGAGGTCGAGCCCCGAGAGTGTCATTGGAAGTCGGCAGGAAGGGCATCCGGTCTCCGTGGCACAGTGGTTGAGTGCTTGGCCTAGCGATCTTCCCGTCCAGAGGTCGAGCCCCGAGAGTGTCATTGGAAGTCGGCAGGAAGGGCATCCGGTCTCCGTGGCACAGTGGTTAAGTGCTTGGCCTAGCGATCTTCCCGTCCAGAGGTCGAGCCCCGAGAGTGTCATTGGAAGTCGGCAGGAAGGGCATCCGGTCTCCGTGGCACAGTGGTTGAGTGCTTGGCCTAGCGATCTTCTGGTCCAGAGGTCGAGCCCGGAGAGTGTCATTGGAAGTCGGCAGGAAGGGCATCTGAACTAAACGATCACAACGCTCCAGATTAAAGTCTGAATGTGTCAGCACCGTCCCAAACCCTTGTATGGGGAGTAAAGTGACGTCAAAAATTCATTATTTTGCTTTAAACTACTTTTATCCTACCTTCCAGTTAGAATTTTACCACCAAATTTCAACCCATTTCGCCCATTTTTCAGACTTCAATTTTCTAACATGGTAAGTTGAAGCAACAAATTCCATTTTGGAACGCTACATTTTGAACTGCAGCGCATTCATGCCATGAGAGAAAGCCAGGATATCAAAGCCACATGTTAATACAAAAGGAAGATTACACCAACTTATCCAGAAGCATCGACAAGAGAAACCAGGAAGACTGCCACAATGGACGAAGACCGTTAACGCCAGAAGAATTCCTAATTGTCATCACTTTTTTCATCATTTTGCGTACAAACAATGGGCGCGTGGTAACCGTCATCCATAAAATTTGTGCTTTAGATTCCCGGGCTCGGCCGCCACCCTGAATTCAATATATTCCAGCAATGTGTGATATTCACACTTCACAAACTTTAGGATACTATCACGTAATAGGCCCTATCACTCCACAAATGGAAAACAATGTATAGGCCTAAAGATTGTCATTGTGAAAAAGAGCAATTCCCTTCTCATTTAGTAGTTCTTTCACAAAGACTCAAGCTTAAATACTGGGAAATACATTCTCAACGGTTGAAATAATTTTTCGTTATGTTCGTAACGTAATAGTTATGCTCGCTAAATTTTTCGGGTCGGGTTCAAAATTGGCAGGTGGTCGGGTTCGTGTTTCAATTCATAGCCGTTGCACATCTCAACGGCGCCAAAGGTGGCAAAGAATGTTTTAGTGGACAGAGCACAAAATGCTGTGGACTAAGTAATATCGCCGTCTTGTTCTAACCCAATTTCATACTGAACACAAAAATCGTCAAAACGGCACTTCTTTCCGACGATATAGTCGTTCCAATGATATTGTGAGTAATACCTACTTGGATCAAGGTGTGGAGAAATGTCGACAAAAAATAATTGTGTTGTGTACAAACGTCTTTAATGTCCCTAAATCTTCAATGAATAGTACTATCTTCCGTCTTGTATAAATGTCTTTATGGAACTGCTTACTTCAGTTTCATGTTTATTATGCACAGTAGTGAATTCTACCGTCATTAAATGCGCAGATGACATCAAAATGAACATTGAAATTAAGCGCACTTATCCGGAAAAATCTGCCCAGATACTGCAATCTGATCTCAACGCGGTGGCCATCTGGTCAAAGGAATGGCAACTGCATTTGAATTCAGAGAAATGTTCAATTATCTCATTTGGACATCACAATCCTGGCTCTCACTACAAGATGGAAGAAGACACAATCCAGCGGTCTGAGTGCGTTAAAGACCTTGGAATCCACATCTCGAAGAATCTCAAATTCTCACGGCACACCATCCTTTGTGTCAAGAGGGCCAACAACGATCCTTCTGCCATCCTGCGGACTTTCATGTCAAGAGACCCTAGCGTACTTATGAGGCTCTACACCTCCCTAGTTCGTCCACATGTATGCCGTCCCAGTTTGGAATCCATCCTTATCCAAAGACATTATTCTGATCGAACGTGTCCAACGGCGCTTGACTCGGAATATTCATGGCTTAACTTCCATTCCATACGAAGAAAGACTAAGAAGATTCAGCTGATGTTGGACATGACTTAGTCTCTTCGAGTATAAGACGAGATCGCTTTGAACGAATTATAGGAGCTAGTCATTTTGTCAAAAATTATGAAATTAATAAAAGTGAAAAAAAATTCAAACTGAGACTGGTAGCACACGACTGAATCCAAATTTTCGGACACATTGTACCTGAGAGACTCATGGATTGGGATGAAGCCATGATTTGGTGTTACGATTCCTACGGGAGTAAACAACATATTTGTGACAACCCACACGGCTGGGGTATAAAGCATGATGTCTTAGCACTGCAACAGGTCATCTAGTGAGTTTTGATATATATCAAGACAAGTATTTTCTTTCACCACAAAACACATGCAGTTATGGCAGTCTAGTAGGAAAACATTCTGCACCTTTACCACACTTCTCCGATAATTTGCCTCATCAAACCTCAGTTACTGCTCCTATTTTGACAATCCTTTTTCAAATGTGGATCTTTTACTCGAACTGCGGAGGAGAGGCTGCGACGGCATAGGCACCAAATCAGAAAACCACACATCAAAAGACTCAAGTTAGCAAGAAAATGAGGCAGCCAAAGAGAAACGAGGTACATGCGCTCATACTACAGATTTGAAAAAAAATCTTTGTATTTTACATTGGAAAGACAATGAGGTAGTTTCCTTCATATCAACATGTGATTCCATACATCCAATAGGAACTTATCAGAGATTCTCTCGCGCTAGGAAACAAAGATTACCGTAGATATTCCTAATACCGCAAAGATGTATAATAAGTTCATGGGCGGGACGGAGCGCATGGACAAAAATGTGAATTGTTGTTGAGTTCCATCAGACGTAGGAAATGGTATCACCAAATTTATTCTTGGATTGTGGATGTTTCGATCCAAAATGCTCGGAATCTTCATCAAAGATGTGGTGGCAATTTGAGTTTGCTTAGTTTCCGATGGCAATGTTGTAATAAAAAGCAGATATATTGAAATATTTTTTTGGATCTTCACATGCTTCATATAACTATTGCTCGCAAAGATAATTGCATTTTTGAGAAAAAAACATTATCGGCACTAATGGGCTGAATTTGAATGAAACTGATGCATCTTGCTAAAAATTTTTGCGAACCGTGGCTGAGACAGACAAAAGTTTCGCTCTAAATTATGATTGTTTCGTTTTTTTACTTGAGTGAAAATATCATTCCCGGGCGATTCCCGGGTTCCCGGGAGCGGCCGCCACCCTGTAGAGATGACTTCTACCTTCACTCGCATTCTTTATGTACCGTCAGCGTGGCCTAGTGAAGAAGGTGCGAGCTCGTGTCCACCACGGACTTCGGTTCGATTCCTGGGTCAGGCGAGTGCGGTCAGGGAATTAAGGGTGTTGGTGTCTTGTATTGACTTAATAGTTGTCATTCTCTTTAGATGATATATGTGAATTGCATGCTGCATTATGAGAATAAATGAAATAAACGACTGGAGCAATGATGAGCTTTACTGCATTAAGAACAAATAAATAATGCTCTGTACGTCTTTGGGGCAGTGAGGATTAATTTGAAATTAATTTGCATTACCTTGGTGGCCAAGTTGCGATTTTTAAGGTGCACCAGGTGTTGCAGCGATACTTTTCAAAATCTTCAAGCATGTTCATTGTTTCTCACGCATCAGCTCTGCGACACCTGATGTACACTGTAAATCTCTCAATACCAATCACATACGAAAATATTTTTTTGTATATTTCTGTAGTCTCTTGGTATATATTTGTATGCTTTTCGTATGTTATTTCAAATGTGGTATGCTTTACATACTAAAACCATACCAACACAAAGTTAAATGAAAGCATAAATCATTTCCAAAGTATCTTGATTTAAGACCTTTTGTTAATAAAGATCACACTAATGTTACTACTGTTTTTCAAGTAGTGAGATAATGACATTCATGATTCATACTTTCAATAATGAATTCGATTTTAATACACGTAAGTCTAAGGCAATTCATGAATAATCAATAAGTATTTAACCATCAACAATTATGCATTACGTAATTTCGGAATTAAGCATGTTATCATTCCGAAATAAAAACACATTATAATTCATGAACGCAAAAATAGTTATGTTTGAGATATATAAGTCAACATGATTTCACGAAAGATATTGTTTGTATGCAATGATGTATATCAACTAGGTTCATAAAGTCGATTAAACTAAACGTCCTGTAAACGCCGACAATCTCGTGGAGCATAAAATTCACAATAAATTTAATCTAGTTAAATATCACTCCATCAAACAAAAAAACCTTCACGACTGGTGTTACCGAAAAAAGTTATTTGACAGTAGTATGTAATATATACATTTTTTGCTATGTGACTTAAAGCTGCACATACCAAATGCATGCCAGAGGCATACGAAAAAGGATGAATTTGCATCGGGTCTCGCATATTAAACATACCAACAATTCGTTTTTCAGTGTAAATTTTTCAGACAATCACAGATAGAATAGTTCGTATCGCTACATACCAATCACATACGAAAGTAAGTGAGATGTGGTATGAAAAACATACCAGATCTCTGTAAACATACGAGAATCTCGTATCATATGTTAGTTTCAAATTGTATATAATTTTGGTATCCAGCGATTTACAGTGTATGCTAGTGATGAAAATGTTTCAACAGAATCCTTCGCTTTATTCATAAAGCCACCAGGTAAGGAACACTACAAGCAGGCAAGGGATCATGTAATGTGCTCCCGACTCTCTGCCACCTAAATTCTATCAAAATAATCGAAACAGACTTGTTACCTCGGTCGGAGAATGAAGTTGAATACTTGTCGTTGTTCGACTGTACGAGGAGCTGTCCGAAAATTGTGAAAGCATTAATGTAGGACACTTTATATTTAAAGATGCAATTCCAACTTCTCCTTCTGCCACTCCTCGTCCTTCAACCAGAGCTGAAAATGATTTGAACACTAAATGGGAATGTAGCTCGTGATTGTTCCTGAATGCACTAAAATCAGAAGACTAAACATGTACAACTAAGAAATTCAGTAAAAAATATCAAAGACTGAAGACGTCTACACCATTTCGTCCTATTTAAAGAAGTTCTATTCAATTTAAAACCTACTCCACTCAATTTAAACGAGCTTCACTCTACAACAAAAACAAAATTAGGTAATTATTGTAACCCAAGTCCGCTGACGTCCGGATAACACATATAATAAAATATAAAAATTATTTGTTTATAAAAAATGCAAGATAGTCCTGAAATGGAATCATTAAGCGTTCACTGGGCTGGACACACGTATTCTCAAAAGTTCACACGGACAAGAACGAAAATATGAAAATATAGCTAGACAAAATATAAAACAAATATATAAAAAAATAAAACAAATATATACAAGGGGCTCATCAGCAAGATGACCAACTGCTTTCGTCTCATTTCGGGTCCTTTATCATCTTGGACAAAAAAGCAGTGGCGGACCCAGGCCATAGGCGTACCCCATAAAACAAAATAAAAATAAAATACACAGAAATAACGGTACTCAAAATACTGTGGATGCACTCAAAATCATATCACATTGGACGGACAATTGTCTGCTTGAAAACAAGCCAAACTTTTGCAGGAGTGAAAAATGCCACATGAAAGATAGCCTCTTTTTGTAAACAATTGGCATGTGATTTTAATTTTATCAACAACATAGCATGAATGTGAGCAAATACGTAAATGTCTTAAAACTTGACCTGCAAAAATTGTACTACCCATATAGGAAGGAAGAAGACTTTCAGGAAAGGTGAACAATACAACTTCCAAAGGGAAATCATCAACCTTGTGATACAATGATATTAACATATAGATAAGCTACACAATTGTTGTTATTTCCGTTTCTTTCCGCAATCAAATCATCCGGGTAGATTTGTATTAATAAATTGTCAAAATGTTGATAATTAAAGATGCGTAAGTCATTGAGTGACAATAACTTCGCAAGGCCGAATTTCTTGCTTGATGTCAACTTTTCATAAACACAAATTCACACTGGAGAAGAAAAAGATCTGCCAACAAAGAGCTACAATCACCACCCATTGGAGCTCCTCGAATCTGCTTAAAAATAAGTCCGCCAAAAACCACATAAACTTCAGATATTAAGATACGAACAGCGTCTTTAAATTGTGCAAGATCAAAACAATGATAGCCATTATACATTCTCCTAGAGAAAAATCTACGATTCCATCCGACACACAAGTATTTTCGCGAAGCAGAATCGAAACCCAAATCAAACAGTTGGAACAGATGACAAACAATATCATTTTGTCAAATATTAGTAGACAGTGTCGAAAAATCGTAGACTTGAAACGAAAAGACCTCATTACTTGAATTAACAATTTCTAAAAATTCTAAAGAAGACTTAATTCTCCAAAAAAATACTGGAGACCACTATTTTTCTGTATAACATCACAATAATTCTTAAAACTTTTTCTAACAACAGTTAAGCCGTTATTCAGTATTACTGAAAGATTCTTGATCGTACAGTGACGTGTTCCGGCAATAAATCTGAACTTGAATGGATTCTTATGGAGCTTGGGAATCCAGAAAATTCTTGGTAAGCGTTTACATTCATCCTCCAAAGAAATATCATAAAGATTATCGAACAAATCACGATGTCTTTCAACGATAACATTTTCTGCTTCCTGATCACACTGTAAACCGCAGACCGACAATTATGCTACAAAATTAGTGACAAAATCAATCGACGATTGTCACCTCCAACATCCTGCGATATCCGACGAATTTGTAGGTTCTCCACCGACATCGAAACAGATGCTTAATTGTATGCAAATTGACCAAACAAAAACTGTTGAATATTGATCGATTTTTTTCGATTAGTGATTGCTTGACTTTTGGGCAATCTGTATTATTGTGTGACAAAACCATGATTTATTTTGACATAATTTAATTAGTCACCTACATTTTTGATAAAATTGAAACTATAATTCATTGCTCTTAATTCATTTTGTCGCTTTTTGTCAGATATTGTAGGTGTTCAGTGGCAATCATCCTACAAGAACTAACAATGACCGACAAAATAGATTTTGTATGATAAATGATTTTGTGGTGTCCGTGGCACAGTGGTTGCGTACTTGGACTAGCGATCTCATGGTCCAGAGGTCGAACCCGGAAAGCGTCACTGGAAGTCGGCAGGAAGGGCATCTGGACTGCAAAGCACCACAACGCTCCAAACAAAGTCTGACTTCAGTCAGCACCGTCCAAGGCCCCAGTAGGAGTAAAAAGTGACGTAAAATACGTAAAAAAATGTCTGTCAATTGTCAGTCAACGGTTTACAGTGCAGGTGAATAAGTGATATTGCCAACAGGTCTCAAAGTGTTACAATTCGCTCCTAATTCGTCCATCAAGACTGAGACATAGTGCTTCCTACATACAATGGAAATTTTACCAGAAGCTTAATCGACAGTTGAAACTATAAAATTCTTGTGTAAAACTTCAATACTGTCTTTTGCACTATTTAATGACACAAAACGTTCGAAATTAAATTTTACAAAGCTTATGCGCTTAGCAATACGCGCAGGAACATATTTCTTAAAATGATCAAAACAATTTTCTAGAACACTAAAACGACGCGCTAACTTAACAACATGCTCCTCAACGGAAGCAAACAAATCCTTCTTAACAGAAGACCATGGAACAACATTTGGTATACGAAACTTAGCACCCTTTGACATCAGTTGTCGTAGTCTTCTATCTTCTATCACTTCAAGGTTGCCGGTGAAAATATGACCATAAGAGCTATCAACAAAAGCTGATTTATCATAACAAATACATTTACCAGTCAAAATAGTGCGAACTTTATCCAAGCTTAAATCACTCAAGAATTTGCTATAATTACAAAAATCGGATTACAAAGTTTGTAACAAATTTTAGGAGGATATGAGCTTTGTACAGCATCTGGGAGTAGTCAACGTAATCTTCTATCTCCAAAAATAGATGACAAATTGATACAATCAATTAGCTTACTACTGAATGACACAACAAAAGTGGCTCTACTCCCGCTAACAATATTTGACTTGCAGTTATTAAATTATTATTATCAGCATTATGGGTTATCTCCCCCTCCACCAGGTTTTCAAATTTGTCTGAAATCCGTAGAAATGAGTCAACCGTCACAAAACTTCAGAGACGATTTTTTTTGAGAAAGTTTTTGAATTAGAGACGATAGCGTTAAGTGTAGCGATGTCAGCAGCTTGATCTGACTTTGTCTGTTCGACGCATTATTGTTCCTCGTGTGTGCATTGTTCTCTTTCCGTCTGCGTCTTATCCATTGCTATTCGAAATCTTCCCACGACCACTACCCTACCACACCTTTCTTAAGTTAAGCACATTAATGGAAAGGATGTGGTCTGGGTCATTATCACTTCTAGAGTTGTCGCGACATGACTTTGTTGATCTAGTGCTATCTGCTCAGACGATGAGGTCAGGCGTCTTCAGGCGACTTCACATCATCATCTTAATTCAAAAAAGACTAGTCGGATTTGCACAAAATTTTGCATGTGGGTCGAAAATATACTGAAATACGTGTCTCTGAAGTTTTATGACGGTTGATTCATTTCTGCGGATTTCAGACAAATTTGAAAACGAGGAGGAGGGGATGAGATAACCCATAATGCTGATAATAATATTGAATCAATGACATCACAGCATTTGATGATATATGTGTACAGCATGGAATCTGCTGAACTTGATGATTAAAACAACAAACAATGAGACATGTTATCCAAAAAGAACTCATCAACTCTCCAGTGTTTGACTAAACAGTGAATTGTAAGTCTTTCTTGTCCTCACAATCTACGTAAAATCGGGGCACAGGTTTGCATTTATTGCTCATGTGCACCTAAAATCACTCTTAGCTGTCACTGCCCTGCCAAGCAAAGTTTCGATCACTAGAACTCCATGCTCCGTTTGGATGAGAGCATATTAGCCAGTCAAAATGTCAGTCATTTGGAAACTCAAGTCATTTTTACACTGGCTCTTCACCAGAGGCATTCTATAGTGCTCAAGAGAGCCAAATAACAAGCCATCTTGAGGATGTGCAATCCGGAGTATTCAGGTTTGAAGCTATGAAATTCTCGCCTTCGAGGTGGAACTATACCTCACAAGACAGTGAGAGTTAAGCGTGATTTACGTACATGCGAACTGTGTTATAATCATGTGCAAGATTTTACGTAGATGTCGTGGTCAAGAAATGCTTGCAATTCGGTGTTTAGCCTAATCTTTCATTGGTGAGCTGATGAACGCTTTTTGGACAAATGTTTCATTGTTTACTGTTTTTTATGATTTTTATGATCTTTCATTGTACAGTAATTTATCAAGCCCATAGCCCCACAAGTCATATCCGTGCAAGAAGAAGCGATGTTTTTATTTGTTTTTTCAGTAGATATATCTTGCTATACAACAATATTATGCGCGAGTGATAGTGCTCATGATAAGCACTTTGAGGTTGTCATAAACCAATGACTGTTATAGGAATTTGGAACAGCGCATGAGACCTTCCTCATTTTGATGTGTTGCGGCTAGGCGTAGTGATCAGCATATGTTTTGATCAATTATCTTATGCATGTATCACATAAATATTGAAGTTATACCAACAGCATAACGGTAAAATGATCAAATATTCCTGGTATAATTTCATACTTTGCATTGTCATAAGATAAGTCATCATAGGACGTAAGATTGGCAGGCACGGTAACCAAGCACGATTAAATTGGTTTCTAATTCCGTGTCCGTGCCCGTGCCTGGAAAAAAAGTCGGGCAGTGGCCGTGCACGTGCATGGGTAACCGGTAGATCCTTAAATGTGCCTCACTGTACATTAGATTCTTCTGCAATCCATGTCTGAGCTCTATCTACCTGCCGGTGTCCGTAAATAATACGATATCTGTACATAAGGTTGTGCAGAAACTTGTATTGGGTATATCCAATACAATTGTTTGACCAAAACTTGGGTCAAAACCCAAAACCCAAGCCCAATTTCCAATCAATGAGTAGCATCGAGCAAACGAAGTGCATTCTTTGTATTTTGTGCTGATATAAAGATTCTTCTATGTGCCAAAATTCTTTGAAGTATTGTTCTTGTAATTTGTGGACCCATGAGAAGTATGGTATTAATGGGAAAGGATCTTTATTGCAATAACTGCAATTAGTTACCTAAGTAGCCTACGTGTAATACCCTATAAAGATTTCCTTTAATTTAGACTACTGATATACTGATTAATTGAAGATTTTTCGATTTGATGATGATTGAATTACACTTTGTGCAAAGCAATTGTTTTCATTTGATCATCTAGAAATATGTATAGAATTAATAAATAATACAGCTGCGTAGTGAGTACATGGTTAAACATATTTAGAATACGATATTGGAATGAATTCATTTTAGATTGCTGTCGGCTGTCGCAGACATTTTAGGGGTGTGAAGATATGAAATATTTGTCGATTCAATATGCAGAAATACAACAAAATACATGCACGAACTTCAATGCGCGGTATTGTCAAGCCCAAAATGAAGCAGCTGATAAATTTCTTATTTGAAATATTCTGTGAATAGGGTGGAATTTCGATAAAAATCAGAACTTCAAGCTCCTATCATGTAACTCTATTCAAATCAAAATATCAATTTTAATAACTTGATTTGATTTATACAGCATGAAGAGAGAACCCAAGTTTTATATCACTTAACCAAGGTCCAACATCGGCCTCAGGGATTTCCTCTGAAGACAATATTTACTGTGACCAAACTATCGCTACCGCAGGAGCAGCCGTCAAGCAATCGCTCTCGGAATTAGATCATCTCAGAAGGAATCCCGTTGTGCGTCCTATTCTCCACGATCACCAGACCCTCCCCTGGGGCCAGTTACCTCCTCAGTGTACGGTTTCAGTGTAGGCTACATTTCAGTCTCACTGAGTCCTAAACAGAAGCCATAAACAGCGCGGCACCGTAAATAATGCTCGGAGAATCGAATGCACCATCAGGAGCATACTTATGGTGAGCACGAAGGGCTAAGAGAATGCTCTGGTGTAGATTCTGGATTTTAATACTTGGATGGATATTTGGAGCCTCCTCCCAACTAGCCTAACTCGATTTATCTCAGTTCACATTTTTGGCCACATTCACACTCTCTTCACGTGAGTGACAATTTGGGAGTAAGGTGTCTTTCATTTTTATCGCCTTCATCCGGTGATCATCATCAGTGACTATTATACTACTAATTTGCATCCCCGATACCTAACATCTTTGCCATCAGTGGCAGGCTTAGCAAAAACCAACTTGGGTTTTGGGTGGGTTTTTGATGTTCAGTAGCACCAACACTTCTAATCAAATCATCTTTTGGTTGATGAAATTTTGTAAATAAATAATTTGACGTATAAATGAGAACAATTTTCTTTTATCACGATCGACAGATGAATGCGATCTTTGGTATGTCATCAGAAAGCGAATCTTCTTATGACCCAAGATATGGGTTTCTCAGTACACAAGCAGGCCAAAGATCGTATTCATCTGTCGATCATAGAAAGCGTGACCATCCGCCATCTTCAACCAGACTTATGTGCTCAGAAGGAGCGATTATTTCTTCTCCGTCTGTTCTAGCTAATTATTTATGTGTCTTTCGGTCACTACATTTGTACATATTTCATGCCTCTTTTGATTTATGATGTATGAAAGCACTATACTTTTAAATTGTAAGTAACAAGTGATTGTCATTTTGTTTATATACAGACCCGAAACGATTCATTATTGTTAGATTTCTTATATTAATTTTACCAGTACTGTCAATGACGACATTTGCAGTGCACATGCTTTGAACTGTGTTTACTTACTCTCTTATTCCAATGATCGCTATGTTTTAGACAGTCTTGATGTGTTCCACTAAAGAGAACAGGCGTGGCCATGGTAAAAGAAAATTGTTCTGATTTATACGTCAGATTATTTACTTCTACAGATTGTTTCATAAAAAATGGATCACCCTTAAACATCGCCTTAACTTCAACTTTGTCTAACTCCGCCAAACTTGAACGAATTTCTCTGAAATTTGGAAGATATGTCAGTTGTGCTTACTAATATCATTGTTGGAAATTTCAAGCATGAATATTGAGTTGTTTTCCTGTTATAGATAAAAAAGTAGTAGATAATTTGATCTTCATTTAGCAATGTTACACAAAATCATACCTCACTCTTATAAAATTACATTTGTTTCTTTTGTTGTGTAATATGTTGTTCTACAAGCCAAAAGCTATCAAGCAAAACAAAACTAAAGAAAATCGGTTAATCATACCCAGTATAGCACCATTATTCATCAACAATAATGTAACTGCTACATGTGATTAACTGGACTTCATGTTCCATAGCTTCCTGACTTCGTTGCGGTGGTGTTGGCAGCACTCCTGATTGCTTTCAGTTAGAAATCTATCTCTTACCGGTTGAAAACAATACAAAGCACAAATGAACAATAACGAGATCGCATTCACAAAAAGGCAAAGTGTCAGCCTTGCTAGAACTAGGCTTTTCTTTGCGAGCTACAGGCAAGCGACTAAATGTCCCTTACACAAATGTGCATCGATGGCATAATGATGATTTTCGACTCCGTCGTAAAGAGGGCTCTGGCCGTCCACGCAAAACATCCAAACGTAGAGACCGCCTAATTTTGAGATTTGTTAAAGTTGATCCAAGTCTCTCGTTAACTGAGATGGTTTAACTAGACTCGTCTATTTCTAAGTCCACTATTCGTAGAAGACTTATTGAGTCGAATTTCAAGAGCTGTAAGAGGCCCTCTCAGATCGAATTATCAGATCAGCATACGAAAAGACGTCTCAGATGGGCAATGAGTCATTGTCACTGGCGAAATCAATGGGATCGGGTTGTCTGGTCTGATGAGGAATCAGTCCGTCTGAAGGATAGTGATGGTCGATTGAGATTATGGATAAAACTTCACATACAGCAAGGAACCATGAATTCTGAACGCTATGTGAATGTTTTACGAATGAACATTGGCCAAATGACAGATCAACTTGGTGATCCATCGACTTGGTTATTTATGGATGATAATGCTACGTGTCACAGGAGTAGTAGAGTCAACTTATGCAAGTCTCAATTAGGGCTTAGCACATTATCTTGGCCAGCTCGTTCTCCTGATCTGAATCCCATAGAAAATGTATGGAGTATTCTAAAACGTAACGTCCGTCGTTCACTGCTACCTACAGATGGCGTATCACAACTTACGTCATTGTTAAAAAGAGAGTGGAGAAAGTTAGATCAGTCAAAAATCAACGATATCATCGAATCAATGCCTAGACGAATTGGTAATGTCATTGACAATAAGGGTAGGGCCACAAAATATTAGCTTCTTAAGAACCGTTACTGTATCATAGCTTATCAGATTATATAAGGACATTTGAATATATTAGGGACATGAAATAACATGAAAAATGCTTTCTGTATCATACTTATGTTTTATTTAGTCAAATTTTAGGATGATCCACTTTTTATGAAACGGACTGTAGTTAACCCTTCCGAGTAGATTTTAGGCTTTATCAGAACGCTTGATGGCATGCAGACTCTTCAATCACATTAAATAACCGTTTATTGGCTATAGGCCCCTATAGCCTATTTATAGCCAATCTGTCTGTGTGATGAAAATCATCCCAGCAGTCTTTTGTAATAGCATATAATAATTGCTAATTTCGATTGCTAATTGAAGTAGTCCTGATGAAGACTTATTGCGTTCTCCAATTCGCAAGTGTACAAGTGCGATGCTGTTTGTGGAAAAACCCCAGAAAAAACAAGTGGGTTTTTGGGCAGTGCCAGCCATGGGTTGTTACATAAAATTCAATAATTCAATAGCGGTTCATTGGCATTAAAAGGTTCAATGGTCAATAGTTACAACAGCCCTCTGTTGTCGTAAACTGTTACATCATCACATGAACTCGAGGAATTCGCAGGCTGCCCAATAAGCCCTCTCCCAACAAAACATGCATGTCATCGTTGATATTAGTCAGTACGTTACAAATGTTTTTGGGTTGTACTGAGCGGTTCATTTTTCTGTGTCTTCAGTCTGACCTTGCCTCTCTCGAATTCGAGCATTGAAAGCTCTTAGTGTGATTCACACTAATTTTAAGATTTAACCCTACTCTATGGCTTTAACTTCCCCAGTTGCTAAAAATAGTGCTGATAAAAAATGTAGCAGCTATGTAGCAGCTATGTAGGCTTACACAATGCGCTTCGTCGTTTCTGTAATTAAGCTATACACTGTAAGCTATTCAGGCCTATTTAACCGAATAAGCCGCTGTCTACTGCCTGTTGCCTACTGTACGTGTGAGCCCATGTAGCGAGCTGTTTATTAACACGACATTTCCGATACAAGCTTAATTAATACCAAGTGTGTTTGAAGTTCATACACACATTTTAGCTATACAAGTAGACCCCTATAAGCTCTTGGGTGAAGGCAGTCTCGGTGCAAAATATAGCCATACAGCACGCCTATTATACACTATTGTTTAAAATCAATTAAAGCCTCTATCACTATTAAGGCCAGTCTAGTCCTAGGCCTACGACCGTGGACTTCGTCAATTCAAAAAGTATCACATTTGGTAGGCCTGAGCGGTAAGCCCGATGCAGCTTCGGATCAAATTGCGGACGTTTTTAGCTCTAAAGCAGGCTATTTGGATTTCTATTGGGATTGGGCTGGAAATGCATCCCAACGGCAAGCCTGGGAATCCGACATGCTAGATATTAGGAGTATTCATAAGTGATCTGAGACTATTGAAACTATTGAATCGAAATTGACGTCAAAAGTGAATTGAATTCAAAATTGACGTCCAACTAAGCTTCATGCAATTCTTTCTATTAGATGCCGCTATTTTCATTATTAAAACAGACATTTGAGCATTGAAGTTCAATACTGTTTCAATAGAGTGTTATATGCAACGGACTTCATCGATTTACTACTTAATATCTGCAGTTCAATGTTATTGAAAGCTTTATGCAACAAGCCCCTAATCAGTTGCGGCTTTAACGGTCATGCCCTAATTGTCTCATTCACCTCACTAAATCGAACTTCTCAACCATAAGAAAGCTAACGTTTTGCATCAAGAAACCCAACTTCATTGTGGCATTTTTCAAACTTTCTATACACAGCTCCCTCTAAAGTTATTTCTAGACGACTAGCGGCAACTGAGTGGACGCAAGCTGCTGACTGTCGAGTCTCGAGCTACCTGTCGCTATGTCGCTCTGTCTTGAGTCTCAGCGGAAATGTGTTATGATCACGTCAGCACCGTCCAAGCCCCACTATGGGGCAGAAGTGACATTAAACCATCATGCATGGCTCATAACCTTGTATTGCTAACATGATGCCAAGAAATTTGATGAGCATGACCATTGACCAACTAGAAAAGCATGGACCCGCCACTGTTTGCCATAATATCCACAATAACCGAGGATTTTCGTAAGATGTCATTTTGAAGTCTCAGCTCAATGGAGGTTTCAACTTGGCACTCCTGGAAATTGGCAATTCGCTCCGGAGCGTGGAGTGAAAATTTTGAGCGGATATGCCTCTTTCTGATAATATATAGTTATAGCTAGCTTTTCAGGTTTATACTGCTTTTTATATAAACCGGGCAGTAGGCGACGTTTATATCTACTATAGCTAGTCAATAAAAGCAGTATAATATACATAAAAAGCTAGCTATAGAGACATTATCAACCGAAGCTAGTCAACAAAGTAGCTGATACCGGTATTGCATAATTTGATATCACTATCTGGATCAGTTGATAACAAGAAACATCAACCGCTTGATCAAGATATAAATTTTGATGATCGAAAGAAAAAAGTCATAGAAATGAAACTATATCCACATCACGAATGCATGAAAGATTCAATTCTATGGAAAAAGCAGATAATACCATAGATAAAGTATGCCAGATTATTACAGTAGAATCGTATTTCAGAATCCCTTCTATATTTGATAAAATGTGTTCCCAGGGAAAATCTTCTAGTAGAAGGGGATTCTATCACCGATATCTATGGTCCTAATAATCTGGTATACTTTATAGCGCTAGGATGGCTATGCGATTCTCTGACATAGCTCGTGAAATAGTTTGATACATACCTCAGGATAAAGCCCTCGCGAATCATTCAATAATTTCCCTCTCTATGTAATAGATAATACATAGATTTGAGGTCATTATTGCTATAATTACCGACAGCCGAAGGCTCGAGCTTATTATGACAAATAATGACCGAAGAAATCTATGCATTATCTGTTACAATGCATGAATTTTTTCATAGAAGTCTACACAGGTAAATATTTTCCTGCTTGGAAATGATTAACCTGCTTCGTGGAACTTATTAACCTGTGGACATAGGAAGCCTTGCAAAATTATGCATTATGTAATGGATAGAGGATGGCTATGCGATTCTCTGGGATATAGAGAGGGAAATTATTTGATGCATCCTGATGGGTTTAGCCCGAGAGATACATCAAATAATTTCACGAGCTATGTCAGAGAATCGTATAGCTATCCTCTATCCGTTATAAAGAACAGTAGGCAATTTATTAGGACGAAAAACGAACTGAATGACAATTTAACAAATAGGAAAGTTAGATTTAAGACGGTATTAAAGAATTGAAGTTACTGGAAATCAGTCAGCGTCGGGAATATGAGACATACAAAAAGTTGGAAAAGGTAAGTATAAAAGTCACTCGATTAGATTGAAGTCGAGTTCAGTCAACTTTGTTGCCTTGAATTTTTCAGTGTTACCCATGAACCCTCGGATGGAAATTGTGCATGTGCTTAGAATTCCGAAAGATATTCGTCTTCTAACCCAAGAAATAACGTCAGAATATCTTTGATTGTTTTTCAGGGCCATCAATTGTGCTGTTCTTTTAAAAAATCGTTTGCACTCATCTGCCATGCCGCCAGTTGTTGAGAAAACGAGAGGTGTGAAAGTGGCCTTTTCAATTTGCATCACTCGTTCATTGTATGCGCGCTTTTTCTTCTGTTCATGTGCTGAATACATGACTTTGAGGGGTTTGTTAGCGTTGGATGGAGTGTTAGGATGAAAACCCCACATCGAAGAATGCTTGTCCAACGCACCCCAAACACCTCTTGCCGATATATCCAGCCTTCCCTCATCTCTGGTAGTGCTAGTACTGCTAGGGAGATGTTCACCACTTAAAGGAACGAATATAATGTAGCACTATATCATGGATTTTTAGGGCAGTAATTTCAGACATAGGCGAGGTTGTCTGATATTTCTGCCTGCAAAATCCATGATATAGTGCTATTGTATGTAACTCTTGAGAAGTCTATGAATATTGCAATTATTGATCACTGTTGCTCGCAGATAATGGAGATGAAGAAATCTTTGACTGACTTTTATTGAAGTCTATGAAAGTTTGCTCTCTCAATTCATGAAAAGTTTGAAAGTCTATGAATGTTTGCAAATGTGAATAGATTTGAAATTCAGATTTCTATCTAAAAATGATTTGAAATATGAGTTTACCAATTCATTCATTAATGGATTCTCCAGCTGGAGTGACGGACGACGGTTCATGGCTATCTGGTACGGTGAGAATTCTATGTGAAATTGGCGTGCGTATAATGGTGCATTATATACCCTCCAATACCGACCGGGCAATAATGCATTTCAATCATTTCAATCATTTGTATGACCTTCAAAGTCATCGAGAGTGAAATACAATATCCGTTATAAAGTATGCCAGATTACTAGGACCATAGATATCGGCGATAGAATCCGTCTCTACCACGACTTTCCCTTGAAACAAATTTTATCAAATGTAGAAGGGATTCTGAAACACGATTCTACAACTATGTAATAATCTGGTATACTTTATACCCCAGAGAATCGCATAGCCATCCTGTTTCCATTACACAGAAGTACCATGTTGCTGTGAATGCCTTAGTATTGACGGTTATCTATGGAAACAATCAATACTATCTGTACAATTACCGTACTGATATTGCAAATTATCAGATTAGATTGAAAGAGGCCCTGACTAGTCATTTTCAGGTTTATAGTTGGAAAGAGTCAGGAGCATTTTACGATGCTAATATATCAGATTAGAGATTTACATACAACACTTCCCCAGGAGTTTGATAATATAAAATAGAATTAGTTAGCTACTGACTTCTCATGTAAAAGACACATGTCCGGAGAATTTCACTGAACTTCGCATGCATGGATAAAACGACCATAGACAGACTATCGATTTCTCAACCGAATAGGATTAATATTGCAAGTAAATAAACAATCATGGAGTTAACAAATTTACAACATTGAATACATTGAATCATTCAAAATCTGCAGACCGTGTCGTGCATGCTCACGTGTTTGACTGCTGTGCTGTCTGTGAAGGAGCACATATTCTTATTATTTGATCAATGTCACATTAAGTGGAATGATTTCAAATTCAACGATTTTATGACTGCAAACATGATAAAGATTCGGCTATTTTTCTGTATCGGGCTATGAATGAATTCCATATCCCCTTCCTTGCCTTCCAAAACTATTTCTTCAAAAGGCCTAAAATTCAGGATACAGCACAATTTCTGTATGCCCCATCTAATGGTGGTATTCAGTAGCTGCAATACTCAAGTTCATCCAAAAATAGCAAATGTGGAGTCACAAATTTTGACTGCCGAATTTTGAAATTTTATCGAATTTGGAGAATAAATCTCCTTAAGGATAGTTACCTACGATGCTAAATCGGTTGAATGTATTACTTGTGAGTACAAAAGCAGACTGATAACATTGATTCATGATTTAAAAAAAACAACCAAAATACGGAAGATGTCCCTTCAAAAGTAACCATTCCGAAGTCACTGTGAAATAGTCCTCCACAACTTCAAATGTGGTTGTAAAGAAGAAAGAGGACTTACAGAGATCTACAAAAGATAAGTAAAGTAAGCAAGATTTTTAATGTAAATTTCAGGAAGCAGTATTTACACAACATTGGAATTTCCGATACTTTACTCGATGTCTATGGCATGATAAGTGCTATGATATGAAATGTCCACAAAAAGTGGCCATTTTCAAACTTTTAAAAAAGTGCTTTCAAAAAAAGATCATATAAAATAGGAGACGATTTTTGCTGACAACTTTGAATAGTCACAGAATCTTAAGTCGGTCAGCGTAGCTTCAAAGAGGATATGCGCACGTAAGTCTCCTTTTTACTTGATTCTTAATCTGAGCACCATAGATATCTTCTTTGTCTACCATATTTTCTCGAACAGAATCAATTGGTTCTATGACTTCCTCTGCAATTCGAGTGCAAGTTCTATTCGAGGGCGGACTGCATGAATAATTTTTTGACTTTGCGATTTATCTCCTGATAGTTTAGTGATCAAATGCTTTGTTTGTGTACATGATTGATTAGTCGAAGCACGAAAGGAAGGATATAGAAGAGAACCAAGAGAAACAGTGAAAGGACACAAGATTTGCAAGAAGTAAAATCAATGGCTTGTCTTGGGTGACGATACAATATTGATCATTTTGTTTTTTTAACCATTTTTTGTCGACTTCTATAGGCCTAAATGAGCAGTCATTGATTATATCATTTCTCATCATTTTAATCCATTTTTAGGATAACAACGAATTGACAGTCATTGTTGGATAATATAAAAGCAAGTTATTAAGACTTACATGTAGTCACATGGCGGTGGTTTCATAATAAAACTCGCAAAATCCTCTCAATTGACACATTTAGGTGCGGGTTTGTATTCGAGGGCGAGTTCTTCTTTAAAGCATTCGAGAAAAATGCGGTACTGCATCCAATGATATAAACTGCGATTGCCGAGGAAAGCAGAAATTCATACAACCTTCACAAACCTTCCAATACCGGCATATTGGGGCAATGCTTCTCAATCATTCTAAATTGCGAAGTCTTTAAAATGCAAAGGTCGCTGAATTTCTTGGTGAAATGCCGAAAAAGAGACTTTCACAGAATGATGCACACAGTAAGGCGTGTCTGCCGAGTTCATCTTCTTGTCAGACAGGATCAAAGAAAAACACATGCAAATCTCAAAAGAAGAAATTTGAAATTTCCGTTGAAAATTATATTTTCTTTGCTTTCTCCAATTAAGTGAAAAGTGATAAGTCGACATGGAATGAACTCTTAATAGTAACAGTGTCCATGTGTTTCCATGTTGCGTCAGATACGATCAGTCCGCAGACAAGGCATGGCTCCTTCATACCTTATCGACACGATCCAAAGCGTTCCCTCGCTACCTGGCCGGTCGCGACTAAGATCGGCGACGAGCACGAACCTGTCCGCCCCGAATCCAGCAATCGGGGGCCGTTCGTTTCCGTACGCCGCTGCACGTGCGTGGAATTCCCTCTCCAATTACGTCACCAGCGCGAAGAACCGTCAAATATTCAGTGCTCGACTGAGTACGTTCCTGCTCCAGTCACATGCATGAGCTCTATCGATGCTTTCACTTTTGTTTATTGACTCTGACCTTGTACAGTGACCTAGAAAATTCTGATTTAATGTCACTGAAATATAATTCGTTATTCATTCATTCCTATATTCATAATAAGAGAAAACATAGGAATGATCATTTTTACCCAAAGCTTCATTCTGCGTCCCATTGGATTTACATGTCTTTTTGATATTGATTTGATTACATTGGATTTGATAGCCTCATAATGCACATCATTCTGATAAAGTCTCATTTTCGACCTCGTTCCCTGTAGAAACTCGTTCTGGCTGTTGGACTACATTGTCTTTTTTCATGCTTCGTATCGGCAATCGATTAGATACACATTTTGTCAAATCCTGACAGTATCTCAGACTTACCGGTGATGACATAGTCATGTGAGTTCTTGGATGCAGCTGTTCCGGGTGTACTTGTCGTTGATGCACAAACTCGAGGTGTCACTTGCATCTGACGAATTTGTCGCCGTTTCTCACTTTGTAAACGATTACCTGAACTGCTTGTCAACTTCGGAATTGAAAATTGTCCTGAACTCGTGGTCTGCTGTTTAGGAACATTTGGCGTCGGAATCGGTGTATGGATTAGTTGTTCCATCATTGTCGAAATCACTCCTGGATCAAATTTAACATTCTTGAACCTGAAATGCAGTAAATATAGGAATAGTGACCATCGGAAGGGGTTTTTCATAAACATTTCATCATTAAAGCCCGATTCAGATGATTATTCACATTTTAATCCCCGGATTTACATATTGCAACTAAGAGCAACAAGGAACAATATTGTCCGGCAAAATGTTAAAATCCTATGCTATGAATTGTTAGTATTCTAAATTTTAACGTTTCTAATTTCTATGCAGAAGAAAGTTCTATCGTGCATTTTTGTCGACAATACATATCCATGAGAAAATTCACGGAAAGTCTATGAGCCATAGATGCTTCTGTCCATGGACTATCAAATATATATTTCTCAACAGGAAGCTTCGACAACCAGAATTGAAGTACAGTACATTTGATCGCGAATTTCTCGCCGTATACTTTTCAATTCGACATTTCAAGCACTTCCTCGATGGTGTAGAATTTCACATCAGAACCGATCATAGAGTCACTAGTACAGGCTCTTGTCAAGTCATCTGATACTTTGTCAGCTAGGCAGCAACGCCAATTATCAGCCATTGCCGAAATGATCTGCACAGTTGAATATCTTCCGGGAAAGTCTAGCCCAGTTTTATCTGTACTTATGTCACATAGAAGGACTTCTAACGTAAAATCATAGTCCCTGATGCTCGAAGATCTGCTGAATATGTGTTCGTACGTAAATGACGTCCATCGCCCCTTATTCATCCTTACAAGGGGCCATACAAGGCAATTGAAAGGATCCTTTCAATTGGTTATCAATTGGCTGAAACGCGCATTGGTAACAAAACGGACTGGGCATCCACTGACCGGCTTAAACCACCTTACCTCGACGATGACGTCAGAAGTGAAAATCTGCATACTCTCTATGGACGCATATCTCGCCCTCCACTGCGACTTGGTTTTTAATTCTTCTGATATTTTCAGTTATGACAACAGACGGTTTTGGGGAGAGGCCATGCAACGGTCTATGTCAAACACTTGATATCTAACTGCACTACTTCATATCATAACGCTATGCAGTAATGTTCAGCGTGCTTTGTAAGAATGTTGCCAAGATTAATGTTTTACAAATTCAAACTTTGCGGAGTATCAACTATATACTGACGCACAAATAGAGTATCTGAAAATGCTTATCTTCGCGTTTTACAATTATTGTTATGTAACTCTGATCGTGTGTTATGTAACTCTGATTGTGATTCACTCTGACGATGAATTACCCTGACATCTACTTAAAATTCTCGCTATGCATTTCTCCGGCCAAATACATGGTGAATAACAATAATACGTTTACAATTATTGTAATGAATGCTATGCTGTATTATTTCATTGAAACCGTCCCAGAGCCGGCAACATTCGTCGTTGTTGCCGGCTCCTAAATTAAAGACCACTATCTATGCATGTAGCCAGAAACTTCCACAGACTTCTGCATGTGCATGAATCATAGCACGCATTCACTACTATAGTAATCATGCCTAGCTTCTTCAATCATCAATGATCCTTGCAGCCTCGGTTGTACGACTCATTGTTACTGAGTAAGTAGGGTTGTCCGCCGATATTTCACTTGTCATTTTTCTATGAAAGTCGTTTTTATATCTCAAATTTCAAATTAGACGGCCTTAATTGCCATGATGAAGGCCGTCTAATTTGCTATGTAATACCATTGAGGTAGGAGCATTTCACCATCCATCTTCGCGTTCCCAGTGAAAATGACATTGAAGTGATTCCTATGGTTCACAATTTGGACTCGTAGATATCTCACGCTTTACATACTTCAATGTTCTGAGCTGCATGGGCTATGCAGAAAATTATCATAGATTTGAGTCTTTTACAGATCAAAATCTTGGATTCTTGATGTCATAGATTTTTAATTCAGCAACTGCATATATTACCCTTCAAATGATCAGCCTAAATCGTCTGGCGCTCCGCACCGACCAAGCTGTCATTTGAAAGGTAATATAATGCATTGTTACTGAACCTAAAATCTATGATAATTTTCTACATAGCTCATGCAGCTCAGAACATTAAAGTATGTCAACCTTGAGATATCTACGTGTCCAAATTGCGAACTATAGGAATCATCTCAAAGCCATTTTCACTGGGAACGCGAAGATGGATGGTGAAATGCTCCTACCTCAATGGTATTACATAGCAAATTAGACGGCCTTAATCATGCAAGTGAGGCCGTCTAACTTGGATTTGGAGATATATAAACGACTTTCATAGAAAAATAACAAGTGAAATATAGGCTGACAACCCTACTTACTCAGTAATCATGTGATGTATTTAATTTAAATAAATTAGTTGAAGAAAAAAACTATCTATGGTTCATGACATCCCTGACTTAGTGCATGCATTTCCATGGTCCATGATTTACATACAGAGATCATAGAACAGTAACAATAGGAATCATGGCATGGTGCAGTCATGCAGATATTTTTGGCGGCCAAATGTTATACCATGCTATGATTCCTACATTAAGATAATCGCATCAAAGTCAGCGAGAAAAAAAAGTTCATGAATATCCATGCCACAAATTATCATAGAAATTCATGTCTATCCATGGCATAGAAGAAGATTACAGTAGACTTTCTATGGTATTATGAATTTCTGTGATCTATAGGAAATAGAAATTTCAGGACATTAATCCTATTGTTCTCAATAAAGCCTCCAGATGAAATAGAATCTAAACAAATGAATGTTTTAATAGATGAATAATACCCATCTGAAGAGGGCTTTAATGACTATAATCTGAGGACCCGAACAGTTCGTCATTAAAGCCCGATTCAGATGTGCATTATTCGTATTATAAGCCGAATGAATATCCGTGTCCGCCGGGCTTTATTGCCACTTGTGTTTCCATTGCAGCGATATGAAAGCCCGCAAACAGTTGCCTAATGCAAACAGTTGCGGTAGCTTCCCAAGGTGTGCATGAGCCAGGCTCCGGACGCTTCGTGGAACAAGAATACAAGGCGACAGAACGGAGAGAATGTGAGAATTTTATGACCCTTAACAGCAGCAAAGATAAGTCTTCGAAACCTTCCTTGTGTATTTCACGAAGTTGGGATTCAGTCACCTAAGAACTAAGAGTTAGATCAATGAAGCTGTCTGGCGCTACCTTGACACTAGATGGAAGAGAATACCAACTCCTGTAATGCATCCAAGATGGGCTACAGCTGCCACAAAGGAAAAGAAGTGAAGCAACAACCTGTGATCTACAAACACTGACCTCAGTGATGATTCTATATTTCCTATTGTACACCAGATGAACCGAATTGCGAGCAATTAGAGTTGCTTTTAGAATGTCTCGCTTTATCTGTCTGAAAGATTTTGATTTTACGTCTTTCATGAGAATATCGAATGTCTAAGTTCGATCTACACACAGTAATACATGTAGTATTGAAATGGTAGGATTTCTACATAAATGCTAGAATTTGCATTCGGAGAAGTGCGTGCATGTAGTGCAGTGCCTACAGTGTCAACAAATAATTCATGATATTAAATGTTGCTAGTTATGAATGCTTAGCAAAAGCAGCATCGATTTCATTAGTAGCTTAGCTTTAGAGCGCCGAATTAGAAGAAGTTGAACGGCGAAATGCAGTCATGACTGAGAACTGGCATCAGCGAAAATGATCAATTAGATGTCATCTGATTAACAAAGATATGACAGAAATTAAGTCCAAAAAGACGCAACTTGTCTAACGAGGATTCGAACGTGGGGAACTAAATAAGTGCTTTCTCCACACAGCCATACTCGCAAAGACGGCAACACTATTCGGCAATTTGTGTCTTATCTAAGTGAATCATCAATATCCCAGCGACAACTTCCGTTGGATTCTTTATCCTTTCGCATTTTTCTCTTTGATTTCTCTTTTTGCACCAAGATGCTCTTCAATCGCCTGTTACTTGCAAATGATGGTCTTGAGATTAAATCATTTCGCATTTTTGATAATTTTCTTGAAAATCAGACGAATTCATGAGTCCCCAAATTGAACCAACGACATGTACCCAAAAAATATATAAAAATGTGATTCACACATCCTATAAACGATATGACCTGACAGCCTGTAAAAGCAATCTACATAGCCTTATGACCTGCCAGCCTGTAAAAGCAATCTACATAGCCTTATGACCTGGCAGCCTGTAAAAGCAATCCACATAACCTTATGACCTGCCAGCCTATAAAAGCAATCCACATAGCCTTATGACCTGCCAGCTTGTAAAAGCAATCCACATAACCTTATGACCTGCCAGCCTGTAAAAGCAATCCACATAGCCTTATGACCTGCCAGCCTGTAAAAGCAATCCACATAGCCTTATGACCTGCCAGCTTGTAAAAGCAATCTACATAGCCTGATGACCTGCCAGCCTGCAAAAGCAATCCACATAGCCTTATGACCTGCCAGCCTGTAAAAGCAATCCACATAGCCTGATGACCTGCCAGCTTGTAAAAGCAATCTACATAGCCTGATGACCTGCCAGCCTGCAAAAGCAATCCACATAGCCTTATGACCTGCCAGCTTGTAAAAGCAATCCACATAGCCTTATGACCTGCCAGCATGTAAAAGCAATCCACATAGCCTGATGACCTGCCAGCCTGTAAAAGCAATCTACATAGCCTGATGACCTGCCAGCCTGTAAAAGCAATCCATATAGCCTTATGACCTGCCAGCTTGTAAAAGCAATCCACATAGCCTTATGACCTGCCAGCCTGTAAAAGCAATCCACATAGCCTTATGACCTGCCAGCTTGTAAAAGCAATCCACATAGTCTTATGACCTGCCAGCTTGTAAAAGCAATCCACATAGCCTTATGACCTGCCAGCCTGTAAAAGCAATCCACATAGCCTTATGACCTGCCAGCCTGTAAAAGCAATCCACATAGCCTTATGACCTGCCAGCCTGTAAAAGCAATCTACATAGCCTTATAACCTGCCAGCCTGTAAAAGCAATCCACATAGCCTGATGACCTGCCAGCCTGCAAAAGCAATCCACATAGCCTGATGACCTGCCAGCCTGTAAAAGCAATCCACATAGCCTGATGACCTGCCAGCCTGTAAAAGCAATCCACATAGCCTTATGACCTGCCAGCTTGTAAAAGCAATCCACATAGCCTTATGACCTGCCAGCCTGTAAAAGCAATCCACATAGCCTTATGACCTGCCAGCTTGTAAAAGCAATCCACATAGTCTTATGACCTGCCAGCTTGTAAAAGCAATCCACATAGCCTTATGACCTGCCAGCCTGTAAAAGCAATCCACATAGCCTTATGACCTGCCAGCCTGTAAAAGCAATCCACATAGCCTTATGACCTGCCAGCCTGTAAAAGCAATCCACATAGCCTTATGACCTGCCAGCCTGTAAAAGCAATCCACATAGCCTTATGATCTGCCAGCTTGTAAAAACAATCCATCTAACTTTATTATTCTTATTCTTAAGAAGATAGTACCATGAGAACAACTCACTTCGGGGTAAATGGAATCGATGATTTCGGCATTGAACTGTCCACTTCTTTGGACGACTTTGTCTGACGAGTATTGCCGTCTACTGTTGATGAGTTGCACGACATCACAAATTTCTCAGTTGACCTCATCATTTTTACCTGAAATAAAAAAGGTTCATTACAAATAGGAGCCAGCTAACCTCATGACATAACAGAGGAATCAAGAAAGGGATTAGATGGCACAAATATTTCGTAGAATTTTTTTGTTCATACGTTTGTGAAATTATTTCATATGATCGTTTTGTAGTCGTGTGGCACCCGACCCGCTTCGAAACACAACCTAGTGATCGCAATGGAAACTGAGTGATATTATGCATCTATATTCATCTTCAAAGTTTGTGCAGGTGAAATGCCATGACATGAAACATGATTTGAAGCAATATATTTCTTATCCTGTCCCAACAATCATAACATCTAATATAATATCTATTACGGTGTCTCATCCTTTATTACAGTTAAATAGATCAATCGTTGTTCGGACAAAGCAGTGGTCCTGACGTCATTTGCTGTTTTGATCAATTTTCTTAATTTTACAATATTTCTATTATCCATTTTCTGCAGCATTCCACAGAAATCTTGCTTAGTGACATCGGTAAGACTATCATCAATTCAAAACGAACAAATCCATCCTGTTCTCGGAAATTCTGAGTCTGTTTTATACGCTTCGGTGTTATATGCCATTAAACATGTGCGGATGTTTGTGCAGATTATACACTATGTGAGACATTTCTTGAAAGTTAAGTTTGTGAGACTAGAAAACATGCCAAGTTTATATAAAAGGTGGTGGATTGATGGTGCCTGGTGCCTGTGCAGAGCTCTCTCCGTGATTAATAGGCAGTGTTGGAAAAAGCCTACCCCTATTTAAAGAAACCCAAAAAACCGATGGATTTTTAAATATGTGAGTTTTCCCTGGGTTTATAAATACATTCACCAATTGATGAACATACGATCGAATTTGAGACAGATATTGATAGTAGGTTATGTCCGATGACAAATCGCAAGCTCACTGGTGTATTCTAATTTAATTATCAAACTACTCAGAACATAATATTTCTTCATTATCTGAAATACACGTCTAATTCTTTTTTTACCACCGAGACAATTCTTTCGGTGTGAGATAAGAAGACATAATTCAGGCCTAACGTCTAAATGGGTTAATAATTACGTATCCACATGAAATTGTAAGTAACTGTGACATCAGTAGATTATCTAGTTTAGAATTTATTCCAATGAAAATAAATTTAGTACTACAACTAAGCGTTTAATACACTGAACGTGCATTGATTTCGTCATACTAAAATCAATTATCCAAAATGTTCATAACAAAAAGTGTGGCTATTACAAAAATTACTAAAAATGTATGGAAACCCTTGAGACCGTGAAAATTGAATGATGTAACAGACTGATTAAAGCACCCAGAAACAGCAACATAGATTAGCTATAAAATTTCACTACGAATGCTCCGTAGCCGCTCCTTTAGAACTGTAATTAGGCTAGATGTGTAATTCAAACAATTAATTAAACGGTCGTTCATGCTGAAGTTCCGATCTGATGATATAGGGCTACAACTTACGTTTAAAAATCCTGGCCTTATGTAGAAGAAACACAATCTACTATTATAAATAACTCAGTCTCCTATTTAAAAAACCCAAAAA
The DNA here is from genome assembly GCA_907163375.1 of Prostheceraeus crozeri. Classification (NCBI taxonomy): domain Eukaryota; kingdom Metazoa; phylum Platyhelminthes; order Polycladida; family Euryleptidae; genus Prostheceraeus; species Prostheceraeus crozeri. The sequence continues at coordinate 131,179 of CAJQUW010001502.1, read as the reverse complement.
ATCCACGGGTTCTTTAAACATACCAACCCTGTTTATAAGAGTTCAGTTTTTCAACAAGCAACAAATATATCCTCCAATTCTGAAAGATACGAATGGATATGAGCACACCTTAAGATGCGTCTACAAAAGTCTTTGATGTCTGTCATTTGAGTCATGGTATTTTCCGGAAAACTTAGAAGTGTAACGTCAAAATCAAAATGCCAAAGATTCCTTAGTACTGTAGGTTCAAACTATTTAATGGCATCTAAAATATAAGCAGTTATGAATGAAAATCACATCCAACTAAGTTTCAAAGCTATAATGAGGTTATGTGCAGCATGTTTCGCAGTTATTTGACTTCAAAAACATGAACATTCCTTTGGATTTCAACGAGAATTTGCGAGACCGAATGAAACACACGTCATTACAGTCTAGACTTGCTTTAGCGAATACTTTTCGAACCTTGTTCTTTGATCCCAATTTTTCTTAATACCAGCAAGAATTGAAGGGAGGAATTAAATTGCTGAGACACGCATAACTGTTGACGTTCTGAAACTTGCATGGTCACAATTTCAATGCGAATAATGTTGAACATTACGCGGACGTCGAAGGCCCGTCTGTGTATTTGATTTATTTAACTTATAAAGCGTCGATCAAAACCTTCGATGAGTTTTTCTCTTAAACATTTCTTCGCAAAGAACACTGAATGTATGAAGCTCATAAAATGAAAAGTACATGTAGGTGTGATATCTTGACTTATCATTATAGCTGTGATAGTGAAATCTATGGTCATGGTCGTGCTTTCTTGTGTTGATGAAAAATATTTTTTCGGATATCCGCCTTCTCTATCTAGTATTTATTACTTTGGAATAACATAGAACTTACTAAAAATATCAAAAAGGAAAGACATTCTTTCCTACTCGACAAGAGCAAAAAGAAGCTGCAATTGCCTTCAGTTGTCGCTTACGTGGGCTGGCAATTGATTGTGATTTCAGTCTGAACCGTGAATCGTTACTATGCCACATTTTCGTCATAGGCGTGTACAATGATCGACTGGGAGAAAGGTTGCTGTCAGAAGATTCAAGGACGCTAACTTTTGACATTGCAATAAAGAAAGCAGAGGAAGAACGAACTTCGGCCCGCCCAACGATTGCTGCAGCAAAATCATTTAAGAAACCTCAAAATAAAAACCTGTACCAGGTATACCAAAGACAAGCCACAGGCAGGAAATAAAGTTGCAAAGATAATGACTGACGAAAGAATCATCATACAGCAAATCAGGAAACTATCAAGCGAAGAACGACAAGCCTGCGGAAAGACTGGTCACTGGGCAGGGGTCTGCAAGCGTACCAAAATAAGACAGATCGAGAATTATTCACGTAACGATCTCGAACGTACACCGTGAGAAGACTTCAACATATACGCAACGGGCCTAGCGGAAACTACGCAACGAAATGCACGAATTAATGGGAAAGTAACAAATCTGATAGACACTGGAGCTGACGCTAACATGCCACCGGTGTCATTGAATATGCCGTAAATCTAAAGCAATGTTCGGCAAAGGTCAGAGCTTGGGGAAATTTCACAATTCCGGTTTTGGGTAGAGCCATGTGTACTGCTGAATATCTCGGAAGCTGGGTATGCTAAATGAACTCTTGCATGTTGGCAAAATGGATGTATTAGAAGAATTTCGTGATTTATTTGACGAAACTGGATGTTTAAAAAAGGGATTCAATATAAGAGGTGCATAAATGACAACATACAACCCAAAAACGCACCCGCTAGAAGGCTACAACCTGGTCTAACGGAACCAGTACGTTTTGAGCGTGAGTGAACAGAAAAATATGACGTAATCGGCAAAATCTCCGAACCAAGTGACTGGTGCTCTCTTTTTCTAATTACAAGAAAGAAATAGAGTGAAATATGCTTAGTCATTGACTTTCGAAATTTGAATAAGGCAATCCGCCGTCAGAACTATCAAATTCCTAGACTGGGAGATTTGCTACCTTCCTTATGAAATGCCAAAATATTTTCAGCTCTAGCTGAAGCGTCATGATATTAGCAAATCCCTGTACATCCAGAGAGTTAAAGCATGCCTACATTTAGTTCTCCTTTTGGTCGTTTTTGCTACCAACGGATTCCATTTGGCATTAGCTCTACAAGTGAAGTTTACTAGCAAGTAATTTCCGAAGTATTGTGTGATATACCTGGACTCTATCAGGATGATGTCCTAGTGTACGGAAGCACCAAAGAGGAACATGACATTCGATTAAGGAGTGTGCTAAATCGTTTCAGAGAGATTGGTCTGAAGCTTAATTGCTCAAGGTGCAAAATCTGCAAAACAGAGTTGGAATTTCTCGAACATCGAATATCTTCTGAGGGTATATCCCATCTCCAGAAAAGATTGAAGCACTTATAGATAATTTCCAGATACTCTAGAAAATCTGAGATCGTTTCTGGATATGGATGCATACAGCAGACAACGCTTCATTAAAACATTTTCTTCTAAAGTAAAACCTATGTGGAATGTTTTGACAAACTCAGTGATTCAGTGGACTGATTCTGCTACAGCTGATTAATTCAAAATTAAGGAGGAATTAACTAAACCAATAACATTAGCATACCTTGATAATACCAAATCGACAGTACTTTCTGCTGATGCTGGTCCGAGAGTTCTCGGAGCAACTATTTCACAATCGGATAAAATAGTAACTGTCGCATCAAGACATCTTACCGATGTAGAAACTCGATATTCCAAAATCGAATAAGAATTTCTGGCAATAATTAATTATTTGAGAATTTGAATAATTTAATTTAAGAATTATTTGGCATCAATCGGTTTCGATCTTTGCTTAATGGTAGTAAATGTAAAGTGACAACAGATCATAAACCGTTATTACCATTTTCAATCGGCAGGTTGGTACCTTGTCATTGCGAATCCAAAGATGGATGCTAGCATTGCAACAATTCGACTTTGAAGTCGGATTTATCAAAAGCAATAACAATTGCATTGATGATGACTTTTCTAGGAATCTAATACCTAACCAAATGAGTTCTGAAGAAGCAGTGGAATTCAATGTATGTTTTATCCACTTGACCAGCAAAAAGAAGCTGAAATAACAGTATCGTGCAATGAATACAGATTCTTAATCCAAGCCATTGATACAGGCAAATGGACTGAAGAAATTCAATCACGCTTTCCTAAATTTCATAATTCTCAAAAAAAAACATTTAATAGGAATTAAATAGGAATTTTGGTGGGTTTTTTAAATAGGAGGCTGGGTTATTTAAAACAATAGATTGCGTTTATTCCATATAAGGTCAGGATATTTAAATACAAGTTGTATATCATCAGATGGAAGCTTCAACAGCCTACCCAACTTTGAAACTCCATCTGGTGAATGAGCGTGGTATCAGACTTTTGTTAGTAGCTGTAAAGATGTCTTACTCTGATTAGTAAAATTTTATAGCTAATCTATGTTGCTGTTTCTGGGTGCTTTAATCAGTCTGTTACATCATTCAATTTTCATGGTCTCAAGGGTTTCCATACATTTTTAGTAATTTTTGTAATAGCCACACTTTTTGTTATGAACATTTTGGATCATTGATTTTAGTATGACGAAATCATGCACGTGATATTATCAGTTGTATCACTAAATTTGTTTTCATTGGAGTAAATACTTAGCTAGATAATCTACTGATGTCAAAGTTACTTACAATTTCATGTGGATACGTAATTATTAACCCATTTAGACGTTAGGCCAGAATTATGTCTTATCTCATACCGAAAGAATTGTCTCGGTGGTAAAAAAAGAATTAGACGTGTATTTCAGATAATGAAGAAATATTATGTTCTGAGTAGTTTGATAATTAAATTAGAATACACCAGTGAGCTTGCGATTTGTCATCGGACATAACCTACTATCAATATCTGTCTCAAATTCGATCGTATGTTCATCAATTGGTGAATGTATTTATAAACCCAGGGAAAACTCACATATTTAAAAATCCATCGGTTTTTTGGGTTTCTTTAAATAGGGGTGGGTTTTTACCAACACTGTCTCAAAACCAGCTGACAACAGAGCATTGCAAAGGAGCGACGATCATTTCAAGGGAGACAGAATTTTCATGCCTCCTTCCTAGAATTCATCGTTATTAAAACAAGTACATTCTGGTCATATTGGTGTTCAGAAAATGAAAGAGGTGTTTAGAGCCTATGCTCAGTGGAATAACATGACACATGAGATTAAAACTTGTGTTAAGAACTGTTGTTCGTGATCTAAGCACATGAAAGCTTCAAAGAGATCGCCTCTACAAACTGTTGAATCAATTCATCTCACTGGTATATATGGCTTTGGATCTTACAGGACCTTCTCTATTTGATAGATCAATTCATCTCACTGGTATATACTATTTTTCACGCTCCCCGTTTGCATTTATCTTGAAGAATGGACATCACGGACTTCATGAAAGCCCTACAAACGATGTTTTCTTCATTTGAACTTCCGGAGACCATCATCTCAATTTGCTCATCATCATCATCAAACCAGTTTGAATCCGGTTTAGTACCCGACGAGCGAGGGTGGCCGGATGTACCTCATTGCACAGAACCCCCTCTCACACCTCTCTCCATTTTGTCCTGTTGTGGGCATCTTCTTTTTGAAAACCGATCTTCTTCACCTCTTCCTCAACTTGTTTTCGCCACGAGCCTTGGCCGGCCCCGCTTCCGCTGTCCCTGAACTTCAAAGTTAAGTGTTTGATACGAAGAGCATGCCCTTGCTTACCCTCAACCTCGATTTTTAAAACATGAGTTGTCTGCGGAACATTTATTATCGAAGTGTCCATCTCCTAGGCTGACTGTCTTCACCACGACTACCGAACTCAGCCTACCCAATTTCCAACTCTTTCTCCTCTCAACGGTGCCAGCCATCACCGCATACGCCGCCGGTTTGCTTGGCACCAGCACTACAATGACAGAAGTGGAGACCAGGACTACTAGCGGGATATGTTCCGGTGCCAACGGACCCACACTTGGGGTAAGGTGCTACTCCTCCATCTGTCATCGGGTTGTACTGCACAAACATACAACCGCAACTTTCTCACAGTCTGGTAAATCTCAACATTTATAAAAACCATGCCAAGATTCACTGAGAGTCATTTACTCTTGGCACATGTTTGAGTGAGACAGTTACTGAAACAGCCTCAACGATTATAGGCCCACTATCCTCAAGAAAACGGAGTCATTGAACGTTTTCATTCAACCCTCAAGAAACGTCTCGCATGCATTCGGGAGGACACAACTACTCTGCTACATACGGCTTTGAATAAAACCTTTACTCGATATTAGAAGTACAGAAAGAGCTATGACTTGCTCAGTCATGAAGGAGAGCGAAGTGTTTGCAATTTGTACATGGCGAACGAGCAGGTACTACTAAGGAGAGGCGAGAAAGGTAAATTTACAATACCAGAATAATATAAAGTAAGGCCAGGAAAGGATCATGGATGGCAGATACACCATCTGGTCGACGCATCTACAACCAGTATCACTTGGAGCAATGCGTCCCTGTTGGCGCTTGCATTCCGTACATATATGCGTGTATAAAAAAGCATACCGTAGACGAAAAAAATTCAGAACGTGTTATAAATAAAGTAAAGCGTTATGCTACTGCTGTGGGACTTGTAACAAAATTCACAAATTTACATTACTAACGATTGCTTTTTTTGATTGGAAATCTTTTTATTTGCATTGAAGCAAGTTACAGAATCTTTTATTAAGAAATATGTCAAGCATGGCTCATCAATTTTCATCAAGCATAAAATTGGCGAATTTTGAATGTGTAAGCATTTCAAATCAATATGAAAACATGAACGTTAGTTATAACTTAGAATGCATTGGCTACAAATTGAATCTAATTAGAATCACCATGCCTACCAATTGTCAATTGGATTGAGACCAATTGATTGGGCAGGTCATGAGATTGAGGTTACCTATCGCGACAGGCTTTGGTTCTTCTTTTGGTTGAGAGGCGTTGTCATGCTGAAAAACACCCGTGTCAACTGGAAGCCATTTAAGCATTTGTTGAGTCACTGGTCCTTCAATAACATGTGTGATGCAATAGCCGCTGACCATGTTGTCTTCAACAACGTGCATTTGTCCGCTACGTAGGTCTACCAGGAAAAACACGACTACAACTAGAGGTTGGAAATTTCCTTGTCAACTCGCAATGTTTGACAGTAAGGGGATGACCATCATCAACAAGAACGAAGAGGCATTTACCATCCACTGCATACACCATCTGGCTCCTCACTCTATAACACTTCCTTCCAATTTTCCGTTGCCCATTCACGATCATCGATTGCCTACCAATCTGCGTTCGCATTTGAGGTCTGTCATCACGTTGCTACACTGTCAGAATGCGGATTTTATGAATGTTAAGACAATAACTTCAAATTCTACTGATTCTAGCTATCTATGTAAATTAACAAAGTAATCCACCAATGGATTGTAAACAACCATCGATGAGTGACGATTTAGAGAAACTGATGAGATTTACTGAGTTATAGCCATCTTTTGATGTTTGATGCAAACTTCCTGAGTCATCCGGTAAGTTACAATCAATAAAGGCGTATAACCTAACCTTAAAGTTAAAGTGCATAGTTTATCAAGCATGTCAAGGTATTGGCTGCCAGTCAGGAAAAATGTACCGGTTTCAATTCTACTCAAAGACATGTTAAGTAAGTAAGTAAAGTTTGCATTCGAAAAATGGAAATAGAAACCATACAGGACTATGTTGATTATAAAATCATCGATCTGTTTGCAAAAGCATATTTTTACACTTATGTGTATCAAGACAAATGCAGTAAAGAATGTAGAAAAATTGGAATCGAAGATATTGATGTGATTTGTAATAAATACTATGGCTAGAGGCGAAGGGACATGATGAAAGATGACCAGTGAAGATTGCTTAAACTGTGCTTCACAATTTTGCAATTTTATATGAAACCCATAGTTAGTAAATTCAAAAAGGATGCAGTGATTCAAGAAACTCTGACAGAAACTCTGCTAGAGTTCCTTTGAATAAAACTGTGCTTATTTAGTAGGCGAATTCAATATTAGAGATCTACTCTGAGGTAATATCTGTGCCCACTCTCCCTATTTCAACTGCCGACATTTTCAATCGACCGACATTATTGACGACATTACGAGCTTCTATGCATTGGACAAAGGTGACTTGTCGTTTGAGCAGCATACTGGATGAACAATGTGCCCGCCAGTACTCTACATTGTAAAACTTTTGAGCATGTTGTAACTCTCCTAGGAATTATGCTAGATTCAGACAATGTATACCGACAATAAAGTTTATTTTATATCTTACTCACGAAAATGTTGTGTATGCACTCTACCCAATTCTGATCCATTGAACTTTTGCAGTAATGTTAATTCAACAATTAATAATCGAACAGTTATTAGGAAGGAACAAGAGCCGGCACACACATTCAGTTGGCTACATCTGAATTCACTCACTCGCCATTAGTCTAATTATCAAACACAACAATGTATGAGCTTGGTAAGTGCGTATTCGGTTTCATGTACACTATATATGTCGTAGCGTAGGTCTACACATAGCGTGCCGAATCGACAGCCACAAAAGTTGAAGTTTTGAAAGTACACATACATTTGAAGTACAATTCTGAAACTACTCTGGAATCACATGCACTGCGATTACTGCACTAAATTATTAAATGGCTTGCAGAAACACCGTAAGCATAACGCAAACGCATATATCATTGCTCAGTCTTACAGACGAACAAGATGGACCTTCAAGCGGCATTTTGGTAAGTGCAGTCCCCCGCTGCAAGAATGTAAAGATGCACAGCTTGCTTAAAGGATTTGAAAAGTGGTCACAGCTCTGGCCACGGAGTGGAGAAATACACAGCAAAGTATGCAACGTAGCATCTGTGACAATAGTATCTGATTCCATGCTCATCACATGAAAATCCGCGCCAAATAATCGCAACGATTTTTGTTCCATCTGTCTCTATAAACGAGTTATTTGTGTGCCGGTTGAATTTGAGTACATTGTCGGTGTTTGAATCATTCATAACATTTTCAAGTTAATGGTTACTTATCTTTTTTGCAAGAAGGCTACAACAACATATTATATCATGCATGATGACCAATTTGAATGTAGCGTAGATACTATTTATAGTTATGGAATAACACGATTTACTTGAGTACAACTAAACCATAAGTGATATCAGATGTGCTTCCACTATTTCGCTTATACAAATTCAAGTCGTTGAACATATTAAAACAACAACTTATGGTAGTTTTCATCTGATTTTCCAATCTTTCTTTTGGTCATCAACGTTGTTCAACATCCGATGAGAAAGAAGTAGGATGAGCAGCTACATTTGATTTTGATGAACAGTTGGAATTACTTGTGCAGTGATTCCATGGGAGCTGAAGCAAATTATGCACAAACATCGAAAGTATATTTCTGCCATGGCAAACATATGCGCCACAATATATTTATCCTGCTACGACATCCGCATGACATCTCCAAATGCTCTCTGTGTAAAGCTGGATGAAGGACTGAAGGAATTTACGGACCACTGCTACTCCAGGATGAAGTGGATGTATAAATATTCTCAAAAAGTGAGTATATTAGGTAGAGTGGCAACTCTGCATTTATCAAATCCCCAATGTGTACACACGTTCTATTTTTTTAAAATGAACTCGAGGTGAATACAGTTGGGTATTGAGTAAGTATATCGGTCGAGTGTCGACCATAGAGTAGGTATATTAGGTAGAGTGGTAATTGCGCATTTATTAAATCCCCAATGTGTATACCGTAGACATCGGATAACATTATTAGGACTATGGTGTCTATGGTGTATACACTTTCGATTTTATCAAGTGAACTCAAGGGAGATACAGGTGGTATTGTCACCAAATGTGAGTTATGCAAAGTTTTGAAATTCATAAGAAATTGCCAAGGAATTGAATGATCATGATTGGTATTTCACAGATTCTCATGACAGCCTTGGAGTTTTAGAGCTTGTTAAATTAGCAATTCGATGGATTCCTATTACTTTCATGCTCAACCTCAAGAGTATTTTCTTAAGGGTGATCATATCATAGGCAACCTGTCATTGGCATAGCAAAATCACAATCAATGGCAATGATTAATATTTAACTTTAAAAGGTGTAAATGGTTTCACATCACTATTCAGATTCTAGAAATGAAGCATGAAATTAGTGAATCATGAAATCAAGCCGCTGAAAATTGAATTAAAAACTTGAAATTTCAGCCAAGAAAGCACGAATAATATCGCGACGTTTGCATCAAGACGTTCATTATAATACAATTCATGAAATTCCCTTGATAATCAACTTGATTTCCACTTAGTTAGGATGCTTATTAGCAAATATTCATTCCTTCTGATATCCAACTTGTTTCATCCAATGAGCACACTTAGTTGCCTGCACGTGTAGGCAACGGTGCCCAAGACGGTTGCCTACACGTGCTATTTGTCGCGGCAGACAACGCCAACACGTTGCCTCACAGTTGCTTGAACGTTGCCTATCGGTTGCTTAAGCGTGAAATAGAAATAAATTAGTGGTTTCTTGGACGTTGCCTAAAAGTGTTCGATTAACCTTAACCTCACGTGTACCTCTACCTTTTATCCGCCACCGGCAGATCATCAGATCCAAAAAGTGGATGGATTCAAGATGAAATTCAAGCTGAATGTGGGGATCAATTGTTTAAAACTCTCGCAGAGAATCCGCGCCATGTGGCCGGACCAGGAAAATATGTCGTCTTGGAATAGCCCGGTACTTATGGGTTATCTCCCCCCCCCACGTTTTCAAATTTGTCTAAAATCTGCAAAAATGAATCAACCGTCACAAAACTTCAGAGACACGTATTTGAGTAGTCTATATTTCCTACACACATGTAAAAATTGATGCAAATCGGACAAGTACTTTTTGCGTTAGAGACGATAACGTGAAGTGTAGCGATGTAAGCAGCTTGATCCGACTTTGTCTGTTAGACACATTATTGCTACTCGTGTGTGCACTGTTCTCCTCCTGTCTTCGTATCATCCGCTGCTATTTGAAATCTTCCCACGGTCAACGGCCACTACCTTGCCACACCTTTCTTAAGTTCAAAATGTTGGAGTGAGAAATGCGACCTGGTCATCATCACTTCACGAGTTTACGGGAAATGATTTTGTTGACATCAAGTGCTTTCTGCTCTGACGATGAGGTCAGTCAAAGTCAGATCAAGCTGCAGATATCGCTACACTTCACGTTATTGTTTCTAATCCGATTTGCATAAATTTTTGCATGTAGGTAGAAAATACATTCAAATACGTGCTTATGAATTTTCGTGACGATTGATTCATTTTTACAGATTTGAGACTAATTTGAAACCGTGGGGGGAGATAACCCATAAGTACCTAGAGCCCACACGGGATGATCACAAGTGAAAAGAATTGACAGACTGCCTCTCCCAAAATCCCATGTAGATGTTGGCGAAGGATCCAACCAGAGGCGTCGCGACCGGGGGGTGTGGGGGACCGTGACACCCCCCCCCAATATGAAATTATTAAAAGATTCAGGTAAAATGAGAAATGTCAGTTAAACCGCCGGTTTGCCGGCGATTCAGCTCCAATATTCACTGCCGTTGTTCTTAGCCACAAAAACACGTCTTGTCACAAAAACAATTCATAATGTGGGGAAATTCTTACCCTTTCTAGACACCAGAAAGTATATGGTTAGTTGCTGTCGATGATATTGATTTGTCACGCGAAAGCGGTCAAGCATAGCGCGCTGAAAACGACCTCTACCCGGGATGACTGTATATGCGAGCTGGAGGAACCACAGAATTAAATATTTTGTTTATCTGCTTCGGTTTGCTAGAAGTGTGATTAATGAATGTGATAGAAGAATGTGATGGACGGCACATTGAGGAACCTATTAGGTGGGCAAAAAGGAATTCCTTATACCTTACAGAGATATGAAAAAAGTGATTAATGTGAATGTGAGGATTAAAAGGATTAATGTGAGTTCCAGCAAAGTGCTTCGATTGCCAAAATTCCTTCAGATTCGAAGAATTCAGATCATTGCCCACACGTTTTCTCCATAATATTGGCCCTTCCGATCATTATTAAAGAAAGTCGCAGGCGTACGAAAATTAGTTCACTTGATGATTTCACATCCTCTCCTCGGCATTGCTCAGTGTATAGTGCATACATTGAATGGAAGCCAGGCATCGATGTGTGTTTTGGTGTGTGCGAGGAGTGATATCACAGCACGCACGCATCTCTCAGTGGCTCTGTTGTCCTCTGCTGACAGCTTATTGTTTGCCATTTCCAATAGCAAGCGATACACGAATTATCCATTCGAGAAGGAGCAAGTTGTCTAATTCTGTGATGTACCATTTCGATATTAAGGTTACATATAACTCTTCCTTTCTAGGAAACCGAAGCCCACGCAGATGAATCTAATTCTGTGGGAGGAACAGTCGCCTCACATTTTCTTAAAAATTGGAGCATAAGGCGATGTGAGTTAGCTCTGCTAAATTTAAAATATCTAAGTGCAATTGAAATGTAATTCCAGTACCCTACCTATAATGTGGCCAGTGAATATTGGCACTGAATCACCTGACGCTGAAACGCCTGCAACTCATTCTGCCTAGCTGTGTAGTGTATTTAGCCGTTGATTCATATAAGTTCTGGCTATTGCGTTGTCCCTTGAGGAGATGACGTCATCTCTACGGTGGATTTCATCAAACCTTCCTCATAACGCGTCAGTCACACACGCACCGCGGAAAGCGCACGGTATGAATAAGGCACACCGTCATCTCTGTGCGTAGAAGTTTATTGTTAACAACGTGTTAACTTTCTCGATGCAAACACCATCGAAAATTTCTTTAGCAGTCGAGACTACTCAATATGAATAATATTCGTATGAACCACCAATTAAATTATTTTTCATTTATAGGCGTCATTTCCGGCCGATTAGATGACTAGCTACCTCTTCTGCAGGTTATAATCATGAAACATGTTGGAATGTGTGTGTGAGTATGCGTGTGTGCAATAATCAGGTAAATTTGGTTCTTAATTGTAAATCAGGTAAAATTTAGCAAACACCCCCCCCCCCAATGATGTGTCCTTAGCGACGCCTCTCGATCCAACAAAAGACTTCCCCATAGCCATGCAAAAAAGAGAGAAACAAAAAAAACAACAAATAAGAGATGGCCAAACGCCCTTGTGTACCTTTGGAAGTGCATAGAACTTCCTGTCATTGGGGCTTATCAAAGGTGGTAGAAGGCGGAATTCCTTCCTGTTGATGAAACCAGAAGAGAGGAGACCATTGAGGATGTCGATAAACGGCGAAGCATCGTCTTGAAATGGTGAAACACTGTAGAATTGGTCAAGGCATTCACCGTCATAAGCAGTCTTGTCCATGATAACCCAACGACCTCCCCTGTCAGCTGGACGGATCACGATGTCATCGTTGTTACTCAGAGAAGAAAGACATTCACACATCTCCGGAGACAGATTTTTAGTAGAGTACATGTAGCACTGATGATCAGAGAAAAGGCTAGAACGAGCTGCAGACAAAATACTTTGGGAAGAAATGTGATGGAACCCGACCAACAGGAGGCACATAAACGATCGCTGGAATCCAAAGCGATACTCAAAACCGCATTTGCGCGACAGAATGACGTGTCATTGAAGCTTACGGACGAACTTGATAACCTCACTGAAAACCTGTCGATGACTGCAAGAGATCGGTGTTTGAAAAGTAATTGCAACAATGGGAAGGAGACAGCCACGAAGTGGGTAAATTGCATCTCGACGAGAGACGTTGGGGTGTTTGCCTCCCAAATATCAGTTTAAATGAGAGAGAATCTTCTGATACACACCTCGTTTCGTGGCATCGTTCCACACATTATCGACACCAGGGCTGTGGAGCCGGAGCCGAGCCGGAGCCGAGCCGGAGCCGGAGCCGAGCCGGAGCCGATGGTTTTGGTCGGAGCCGGAGACGGAGCCGATTTATCACAAAGGCTCCGGCTCCGGCTCCGATAGTTTGAGCTTCGATATAAATCTAGAATTTTGAAAGTTATTAATTGGCATCATAAAAAATTAAATCATTTGAAATCTAAAGATATGTCTTTTAAGTATACCAATGATCTGTCCTCCACGACATCTTTCTTTGCAGTTGCCGCCTTCTTTTGTATTATATTTATTATATATTTACACACATGTGTAATATTTTTTATTGCATATGTTTCGTAAGACTAATCTCCATATTGACAACGTATTCTCCAAAATCCATTAATTTGAAGACTTGTTATATGCATGCTAACTAGATGATTGTAGATTCCTAGAGACAAGTCGCCAGTCATTTATGTACATATTTCCAGTTCAGTCAGTAAAGATAATATAGCTACATTTCTTGCGCAATGTCTTAAATCTAATACGGTAACTATGTAGGCTATCATCTATCGGTATGGCTACTGGCATCTGTGACAATGCCATTTCCTTAGATTGTATTGTAGGCTCTTGTGCAGTCCCCCCACCTACATTTTTCAAAACAATCGATTATTCAATTTGATCAATTTTGATTGGAGGGATAACTCTTCACACTCACACGAATGACCTGACTACAAGTCCTCACATGGCTATAGCAATAAGCGACCCAGCCACTTCTGGTAGCGCCCTATTATTTTAAAGGTATCTCATTCACAATGAATTTCCTTTGACTTCAAAATTCAAAGGGTATATTTCAATGCGAAAAACCTGAAGGCAAATTACAATGTTGACTTGCTGACGAAGTTTGCGACCATGACATTGCAATTACCCACGTAGATTTTTACAACAGCACGGAATGCTTCACTCAAACCGGTGATGCTGAAACGGACATCCAATGGTGCTGCATCTTTTGACCAGAGAAAAAATGGGGGGGAGGACTGCACAAGAGCCGTATCGTGTAATAATATTTCCCCAAATGTCATAGACCTGTGGATTTCAAGAATTTTCATTATTATTTATTCCGTGTGTCAACACTGTATGCTGATATCATGCTGACTTATATGTAAACAATAAAAAAAGACTGAGACGCTCTCAATAAAGGCGCCTTTTGACCTCCCTTTTCTATTGTCTGTGACATTAAACCGCACGCGCATTCGAAAGCTAGCAAAGTAGATGGGATTTCTGCTCGGTGCTCGCAGTCAAATTTGTATTATGCATTGCACCCTGCAACATGCTGTGTGATACTCCGAGTTCAGTTTCATCAGCCTAACCATCATCAGAGGAATAGTGGTAATGTGTTACACATAAATTGAATATAATAATATACATGAATCATTGATGAATTATTTAGTGCAACTTTACGCCATAATGAAAAATACGAAATTAATATAATGTAAGTTAGGCCTTAACTTATTAAGTATGCTGCATAGAATTACAAAACTTGTCCTAAATTAGATATTTTTACTTTTTTTAAGTATAATTTTCAATTGTACATTTCTAGCCTACACTGCAATGAGGCTATCTAAATTACAATTTCTACAGATGATGAGTCGTGGGCTACCCACCGATCATATTATTCATGGACCAACAGACTATTGAATAAAGGCAATAACAAATAACAATAACAACCTAAGCTAGCCTATATACACTTTAATATTCAATAAAGCAATTGATATCTTTATTGATACGGTATATTTGGCTATATAGCCGATACCCTTTCCATGTTCGAGTAGATACAGGCCCTATAAGCTATCTAGAGGCATACGCTATCCAGTTTCATATTCAAGCTTTGTTAAAAAGCTTATACTACTATTCGGCCCCTGTGACGGCTAATTAGGTATATCATCATCACTCATGTGGTCTTATTTAATGTAGCCGTAGTAGACTGGTTGCAGGCTAGGCCAATTTATATTTAGCCAGTGCGGGAGATCTTTATCTAATTTAACCAATCCTGGCTATAACTTTATTTTATCTTTACGAGATAGTCAATTCATGCAAAAATATATGACAAGTATGTTATTTGTCATTATATTAGGCTATTATCATTTTTATTATTAACTTAAGTCGTTGCTTGTTAATGAAAACTAATTTGATGATTGTAGCAAGCCTCTAAAGGCCACACCATTATCCAAAAAACCCGTTCAACGGATCCAGGATAACCAGCATAGATAGAACCTGAATTTGAAGTCGAAGCCGGAGCCGAGCTGGAGCCGGAGCCGAGCCGGAGCCTTTCACATCAGTGTCGTGGAGCCGGAGCCGATGAGATAACGCATCGGCTCCACAGCCCTGATCGACACAAACGAAAAGAGACGGTGCAGAACTCCTGGACGGGTGCTTGTTGCGAAGCGCCGTAACCAACTCATGAAAGGAGGCGCGATTCTCGGCAGAATAAGTATGTGAATAATATAGTAAAAATATAATTTTTTTCTCTTTGGTATTTTTCATGTTTTGAATGTAATTGGAATGAGCCAATATTGAAACATGGTAGTTGTATTTTCTTTTTTGTTATTTTTTACAATTAATTTCACTTAACATCCGTTGACTATCTTCAGGTAATAAGGAAGGAAATTATGGTCTAGTATAAAATTTAAAATTCAAACCGACGTTTATGTCATAATAACATATAGACTGAATGAAAAAGGGGGAAGGGCTATGGAATACTTAGTATTGGGTTACATAGCACAAATAGCATCTTAATGATGACCTAACTAGATATGAAAACAAAGGACATAGAAATGGATTAGTAATAGAGGCTTGAGTTATAAGTACATGCACATATCATACAAGTATAGAAAAGCTATAAAACTATTGGAAGAATGTTATGCACTTAGCACAGAGTTAATAGTTGTCAAGACATGAGGTGTGAATTAGAAATCTGATACTGTTATAATGTAACATTGTCATTTTTTTTATGATTTTTACATAATAGAATCAAAAAGAAAATCTGCATAATATGTTGAGGTTGATTATTTTGTTGATTGTGAGTTTCATTTTTCCAATATAATATGCTTCACGAAGTCTTAGGTTTGATGGATCACTATCGTGGAAAAGAATGGTTGTGGAGAAGTTGTAACTGTGGCATTTCTGAAGATGGCTATACATGGAAGACTTGCTGTTTATTGTTTTATGCTAACGGCAACGGATATGTAATAGTCTGATAGTGCTTCCAATGTAGAAGTTATTACAATTATCACAATTCAGCTGATAAATTGCACATTTCTGATTGCAGATGTTGTTGTTGTTATTTGCGCAATTTCTTAAATGAAAATCTTGGTTTATTTAAAGCTGTTTCAATGCACTTCTAAGAGTTCGTGATCTTCTTGTCAACCTTACGTTCAAGTTTTCTCGACGAAAAACATTTTGTAGTTGTTTATCCACTTTCTCAGAAATAAATGGAAAATTGAAGCAAAAATAGTGTCTTTCCTTCTCCTTTCTGTTATTTAGTGTATGTGTTTTGCGATAATTGTTGGTGTTGCGAATGATATTTACGGGATATATGTTTAGTCGTAGAATATCATTGAAATTGTCTGTATGTTTGTTTTGAGCTAGATTATTGGAACATCGCTCTGCGATTCTTGCTTTTCCGTTTCTAATGAAGTTAATTTCGATAGTGTATGGTACTGCCTGTTCGACTGCCTGTCGTCGCGGCATCCATCGATCCATGACATCATGAGATATTCTATCGAAGAGCTGCAGAGGATTCGCGATCAAGGCTGTGTATGCGTCAATCGACAGGCCAAGAGACGCCTAAAATATTTCAAACTATTTGTCAGTCACATTCCCGTCGTGAAACTCACAAACACCTTCAACCATTCTCCAACAAATTGTCCAACGTCTCAATCAGCGGGCCGTCGCAACTCCTTAAAATAGTGTGTACCGACGATCGAAAAAGGAAGCCAAAAGAGGTGGAATAATCTTCTACGCGCTCGATTCTTTTACTGTAAGTGTGTTGGACACTTCATTTCTCTCTGATCCAACTCAGACCGAAACTGAAACTCTCTCAGCTTACATTCACGAACTGAACTTATTTCTTTTATGTGTCTATCATCCTGCTTGGAACAACAAAGAGAAACATGAAGATGCTATCACTATGAACACTGATATCATCGATTTTGTCCTCGCATCCC
Source organism: Prostheceraeus crozeri (assembly GCA_907163375.1). Lineage (NCBI taxonomy): Eukaryota > Metazoa > Platyhelminthes > Polycladida > Euryleptidae > Prostheceraeus > Prostheceraeus crozeri. Next base: position 114,026 of record CAJQUW010001502.1, on the reverse strand, counting down.
CCTCTTATCCCTCCGATGTAAAAATCATTCGCTGTGTGGTGACTTCAATGATTTGCACAACTTCACGGACAACATTTGCAACGCCAAATTTTGTCCTAACAACAGTAGCAAACCTTTGGATTTACTTTTTTACCAATTATCTGTGTGACCCTAAAACTTTACTGCGACCGCCCTTAGGGCGATCAGATCATTCTGTTTTGAAGTGGACACCGTCAGCGACTAAGAATCTTCCGGTAAACAAGTGTGTGGTGAGAAAGTGTACGAAGGCGAACAAAGCGAGATTCAGCGAGCATCTGCTTCGCAGTGACGGATTAGTCACCTCCATCCGATGCCTCGACGACGCTGCATCTTGCTTCACAACCTGCCTGCACTACCTGTTTGACCTATGTTTCCCCACAAGGACTGTGAGAATGCGCCACTCAGATCCTATATGGAGGAAGCCATCTCTGAAAATCCTCATTAATGACCGCAACAAAGCATACTATGAGAAGAAATGGGAAAAATTCCACAGACTGCGAGACAAAGTAATGAAGCACATCTGCTATTTGAAGGCTAAATTTGTCAATGACGCCACCGCTAACGGCAATTCACGAGACTTTTGGAATTCCCTTCGTGTGACTGGCAGAACGTGACGGAAGAAGAATTCACATTGTGATCTCAGCGGAAGAGTTTAGTGATCACTTCTCATCTGTGTATCATACTCCTACCAGTGCATCTATGTCCTTGTCTACAAGTAATGAGAATTCCACTGCTTCCCTTCCGCACGTCCCTCTCCAGTTGAACAACTTTGAGCGGGCCTTCGGCGTCCAGCGCCTTCTTACGGTCGATGGTCACATGGCGGTCAGCATTTATTATTATAATTTGTCAATTTCGTCAACTTTCTGAATCTTGCAACACATGACTGACCAACATTCAAATATTCTGTGAAAATCAATGAAATGCAGTTACTTAATTGACAGTTATATTGCGTTAACCGATAACAATATTAACAAGTTCTGCCATCAGTTCCTCACTAAGAAATTGAAATGATTCTGTATTCGCACTCTGAATGTATTCTGAATTCAGTAGAAAATGTTACAAAACAATTTTCAATTGCGATTTCAAAAAACATGATTTTAGATCTCACATTTTGCTGAAAATTATATAAGAAAAGCTATTAAAAAAAGAACTATGAAAAATTATGGAAAAACTACATAAACATATCCAACCATACAAAAACAAATAAGCAAGAACGAAGAATAAACAGAGAAGCGAGTCTCTCTTTAACACTAGAAGGACCAACCGGTCATTTTTGACCGCTACTAAAATGCGAAATGTTGTAGCTTCTATTAAATTCGATATTCAGACCTTGTTTTTCTTGACTTTTCTTGAATATGCAGTGGCTTCATATTAGAAGCATTAAAATTTGATTGGACCTATTATTTCCTTTGTTTTATATGTGTCTACCTACAAGGACCGGACCGGGCAAAAATGACCGCTTATCAACATCGCTTATAATTTTTGCATTTGGACTATTTTTGAATAGAAGTTGGAGTAATTGTGTAGTCACAAAGCAGATTGGTGCATTGCAAAAGCTGAATGAAATGTATCTGCATGAGCAATGACAGATCAACCATAGGCTACGCATAATTTATTATGTGACTTATATTTTGTTGCAGCTGAAACATAGCAATTCATTTCCATAAATCCCTCATATTCACAATTTCATGAAAATTCAATATGCAGAAACGTGCGCTGAATATAATTTCTTGTTTCAATTTTGCACAAATTCCTTTGGTATACCAATATCAGACATTGATTATCATTGGTGTCTTGAAACAAGCAACCAAGGAGGAGAAGATGTGGTGAATTAGGTCATGGAATTCATTAGTCAGACTATGAAGATGTCAAGACTGTTTCATTTGCAACTTTACGGCTGAAGGTGATCGAAGCAATGTGTGGCCAGGAAGGCTCACTGCTAATCAGGTACAGACTGAGCTGCAAATGATTGATTGGAATAATTCTAACGACGACGAAGACATAGTAGATGAAATTGACGATCCTGCGGATTACTCTGACAGTGACAGTGTTCACGAAACCATTGAACTTCACTAACATCACGTTCAGGGACTGAATGGAGAAATATTTCTTCTTGCGATTGTGAACATGAACCAGCGCCTGCGGAGAAAATCTTTCGGCAATGACCGAATCCAACGGCGTGCGCTTATAAAGAATTTTATTAGCATCCAAAAAGGATCCCGGAGACGATTGCATATTACAACACTGCAGATTGTGGAGTTGATATTTTCGACCAGATGGCCAGATACCATTCATGCGAAAATGGTAGTTAGTGTTGACCAATAGCGGTGTTTTTCAACCTCATTGATATGGCGGGAAGAAAATCATCGATAATATTTCGAATGATAGCTGCATATAGTCACGACGAAAGCATGTACCACTTTTTTTCAAGATAATGTGCAGACAGAGACAAAACAGAAGTAGGCCTATTGAAGACGCATTGCAGTCGATTCAAGAATTACAAGAGTGTTGGTCTTGGTGGCGAAAATGGCAGTATGGCTTTTCAAACAAATCTGTAACACAATGCTGTGGCAAAAAAGCAGCAGTAGCAGGTTTAAATATGACATTATGATATCGAACATAATGGGTATCACTAAAATAGTAAGCGATATAATAATATAAGTGAACATTCATAATTAAATGGATGAAAATAGATTAATTTAGTACTTAAGTTATATGCCGATCAATTTTGACCGCTTTGGTCCTTCTAGGTAGTGAAATTTCTTGGTCCTTCTAGTGTTTTAAATGCTTTTCTATAGTTTTGAAAAATAATTTTGCTTTAACTTCGGATTAAAGTAACCATTCCTCTTGATAGGCCTACTTCATATCATGAACAGTAGCTAAACTTGATGCGTTAGACCAATTCATTCAGTAGACCTAGTATACAGGCCTATGACCATATTTCTAAACTTGAGAAGAAGTTGTATATATACAAGTTGTTCATATACAAGTTGTACGTAGATACAAAAATTTCAAATATGAATTTCGCAAAAGAAATTCTCATTTAAGGATTGCTGAAAAATGTATATTTCAACACAACTTTTTCATTCCTTAACAGATGTAGATGAGAAAATTCAGATTATTGATACATCACTGACTACTTAATGGCAGGTAGCGACACGGAAAAATTGTGTTTCATTATTTGTTTAGGGAGGCACTATAATAAAATGAGGAAAAAATGAACAAAACACATTTCTTGAAGCAAAATTGTCTCCTTCTATTTAAATTTACTACGTGCAGCTTGTACAATCCTTCTTGCATTGACAACTAGTTTGGATTGCATTTATAGAAAGTTACAAATACTTGCAGCGTATAAATTCATAAAATGTTAAATTTTGCGTGCTGAAACATAAAATTGCGAGATTTTGAAACACAATTTCATGTTAAGCAAATTTCATTCGAAATTTTAACCAAAGGAACCTTTTATTAAATTGAGTTTGATTGAATGTTTCATGATATTTCCTTGATTATCAGCTTAATTTCCACTTAATTAGGATACCTGGTCGTAAAGGCTCACGCGTAATTACGGAACACCCCAAACATCCGTGGTTATAAAGACATTCTATTCTTCTACCCGCGTACATACGCGCTGTACTAAGAGTCAGCAATCACTTGATCTGATGCTGTCAAAACATGGGGAATGCTAATGAATACACGCGGGCGAGCGTTTATAGTTTGCGCGTCGTCTACGGTTGTCTGCGCTGCCGCTTGAACCACTAAGATGAACCGCTAAGCATGTTCTGTCTTCCCTGAGCATGAAATTGAGGTCCTATCACATTGTTTAGCCTCTGATACATGCAGACACATGAGACGCAAAGTCTATATAACAGGACTGCCAACTATACTAGCTTGTATAACTTATATTGCAGCAATATCCCGCATAGCCACGGATGTTTGGGGTCATGTGTAATTACGCGTAGTTTACCCGTGAATTACGCGCAATTGAGCGTTGCGTGTCACCTAGTGTATAGGCTGAATTCTAACAGTTTTTAATTCAATTTTCATCGGCATGACTTTACGATTCACTAAATTTATGCTTCATTTTTTGAATCTGAATAGTAATGTGGACCGATTTGCATCTTTAAAAGATAATTATGACGATTGTCTTTGATTATGATGTTTCACGCCTTCAGTGGCAGATAGTTTTATGACTATGATCACGCTTATAATACTCTTTTTGATAAGGCTGAGCATCAAGACAGGTATAATAGTAATCCATCGAATTGCATTTTTAACGCACATTACCTCTCCAAGGCTGTCATGACACGGAGAATTTGTGAAATTTGTGAAGTATTTATACTATTATTCTTTCTGTATTGCTATCATGATCATGCAGTCAATTTCGTGGTAATTTCTTCAAGAATGTAATAATTCGCATATCTCACATTTGGTGATGGGTCTCAATAATTGGAGTTTAATTAATAAAATTGAAACTGTATTGGGTCTTCAGGTCATTTCCTACCATGTGTATTATACCATGTGATATTATCATGCTTTTGATCGGCGATGTATACAATAATGTGGTTCAATATATATAAAGTGGGCCAACATATTGGTACTTGCCGACAGTAGGAGGTTGTCAAATCTGAATGCATGTAGTTTTATAGATAAATGTTCATGAATCTGATAAGAAATGACCTGAAGACATTCCATGCCAAAAATTATGACTCTTGACTGAGTATTTTTACCGTAACAAGCGAAAAGATTGAAAATTTCATTTTGACCAAAAACTGCAATCTGCGTCCCATTGGATTTACATGTGTATTTCTTTGATCGTGTCTGACAAGAAAAGGAAGTCGGCAGACGCGCGAATTCGTAGTAGGCATAGGGTGTACATCATTCTGTGAAAGTCTCATTTTCGGCCTCGTTCCCTGCACAAACTTGTGCTGGCTGCGGACTATCAGGTGTACATCATTCTGTGAAAGTCTCATTGTCGGCCTCGTTCCCTGCAGAAACTCGTGCTGGCTGCTGCCGGACTATGAGGTGTACATCATTCTGTGAAAGTCTCATTTTCGGCCTCGTTCCCTGCAGAAACTCGCTCTGGCTGCCGGACTATGAAGTGCACCTCATTCTGTGAAAGTCTCATTGTCGGCCTCGTTCCCTGCAGAAACTCGTGCTGGCTGCTGCCGGACTATGAGGTGTACATCATTCTGTGAAAGTCTCATTTTCGGCCTCGTTCCCTGCAGAAACTCGCTCTGGCTGCCGGACTATGAAGTGCACCTCATTCTGTGAAAGTCTCATTTTCGGCCTTGCTCCCTGCAGAAACTCGTGCTGGCTGCCGGAGTATTATTGCAATCTGATCATTTATCCCCCAGAAACCTGAGCTTTTTCACACCCTCTGAGACCTGAGGAGGGAATGTTCCAATTTACCCATTTAACAGTTCATTGTTTCCGTGCTTAAATCGATATGAAATCATTGGGAAAGTTGAATTTTTAGCAAAACAATGCTACTTACGTGTAGCTCATCGATATAAGATATTGATGATAAATATAATTTAATCCTTTAAGTTGGTCTATCCACTGCCTGTTCTTCTGATATTTCCCAACATTGAACTGCTTCTACCATGGGAATATCTAGAAAAGTTTGTCTTGATTCCAGGGAGACATCGTTTTCTCTTTTATCCCTGAAGTGGTTTGCGGACTTCAAAAACTTAAAATAGCCTTTTCTTCCACTGAATTTTAGCAAGGAAAATAAAACTAAACTCATAATAATACATTATCTTGAGCACTTTCGATGACTCTAATCATAAGATACGTCATTTGCAAGAGGATTCTAAACAATCTTGCACTGAAAGTTATAAACATTCAAATTACATAGCTATGAAAAGAGATTAAATAAAAACATTATGCATAGGTACATACTAAAATCGAGACATTAGACTATCAGAAAATAACATAGATAAGATGAAGGCAAAAAGGACTAAGACCATGGCAGGAGCAAGTTATGTTGTTCGGACAACGAGATGTCTTGGTATCCGTATCAAGGAACACTATTCTAAGTGGGCAGCATCAAGATCTAGAGTCCCAAAAGATCAAAGCAGCTCAATATGTAAGCATCTCTGGGATTGCAATCTATTTGCCGGACACAAAGTCGCATCATATTTTTCTGTTGCTGCGTATTGCAGAAATGTGCCCCATGTTAAGATCACTGAGACCATTTTGTTGAAGCGGTTCAGGCCCTCGCTGTGTGTTATGAAAGAATATGTAAGTGACTTGCTCCTGTCATGGTCTTAGTCCTTTTTGCTTTCATCTTATCTATGTTATTTTCTGATAGTCTAATGTCTCGATTTTAGCATGTACCCATGCATAATGTTTTTACTTAATCTCTGTTCATAGTAATTTGAATGTTTATAACTTTCAGTGCAAGATAGCTTAGAATCTTCTTATAAATGACGTATCTTATGATTAGAGTCATCGAAAGCGCTCAAGATAAAATGTATTGTTATGAGTTTAGTTTTATTTTCCTTGCTAAAATTCGGTGGTTTGCGGACATTATTTGAATCGATGATGTGAAAATGGTCCACTCCGACTTTGACCTTTGAAAGATCTTGATCTGCTTGATAGATGCAAGTTGTTGATTTGTTTCGAAGCTGCAATAATAGCAGCCCAATTGTAGGCGCATTCATATTTTGGTTTCACGATTCACATTTAGGGCCTACTAAAAATAGAAAGGAAAGAGATGGGAAGTAGGTTTAAATGAAAATATTAGAACGAGGAAACTGTATAACTTATGAGCTTGCAAAATGATGTTGAATATAGCATGTGAGCTGCATACAAAGACTAACTATCAGACAGTTAAATTGATTAGGTCAACATATCACAGAAATATTTCAAGAAAAACACTTGAAAATTTTGTGTCAGATAGAAAAAGATACCCATATTTCAGACAATCTAACTATGAACAGAAGCTGACAATAAAAACGAAGTGGGGCACTTGTATTGTTAAGTAAACATGAAAGTATTCCACAACCATCACGAAAAAATATGAACTTATAATAATAATAATAATAATGATAGCACTTTTCGTTGGTGTAACTGCAAATTTTAACATAGAAATTTCAAGAAAATTGTTGATATACTTTAACGAAAAGTGTCTGTTTGTACACTTTACTTCATCCTCTGTCACTGAATGATAACTCATTTGAAAGATCATGATCTGTAGATGATTTCTATAATAACCAGTTCAACAAAATACCAATTTGTGTAACTTTTATGAGCAAAAATTCGAAAAAATGGAGTCAACACCTCAGATGTCACAATTTTACCACTGGAAATACATAGGATTGTGTTATCCTCTCTATTTCTGAAAAGCAAGTGATCTGATCCGGCAGACGCGAAGTTTTGCAGTAGGTTAGAGGTGTACTATGCTTTGTGAAAGTTTTGTGTACTACCTCGTTCCCTGCACAACTTCACGCTGGCTCCCGGACTAGACGTCACTTACTCCTGTCTGCTGTCTAATCCATGTGTTCTTCTTTTTACCGCGTCTTGTAATCTTCAACATTGCTCCTTCCATTGCTCTTTGGGTAATTTGAAGTTTATTTCTATGTTCCTTCGGTGTCCTCCACACTTATCCGTATGTCAACACAGAGAGAATGCACTGATTGAATGTTTGTCTCTTTAGACACAATGTCACTCTTGAATATATATTTTGTACTGTACCACCAAAAAGTATCAAAAGTCAATTCTCGCGAGATAAATTTCAGACATCACTCAGACATCTTCAGGCGTTATTCAGGTACGTCGAGAGAATTGAGTTTTGATACAGTTCTCCCCCTCTTATGCGATTTTTGAAATGCCAATAAGAAATAGTCGTATAAGCGGGGTGGTCGCATATGGTGGCTTTATCGTTTAATAGGCCCTTTGCCCAACAGCATGTGTCGTGATTGTTATGTGAGTTCTATTATTCTAAACAGACAGCAGCATAAATGTCATGTAGATTCAGATTTCGAAATCGATTTATTATAGGCCTATTGCCTGGTCATGTGCCATGAAATAATAGCCTACGTGTGAACATGTAAACATCTACGGTCTATTTCATATTATTGCCAACACTCTTAAATTTTCATCCAAATAACAATGCAAAGAGATCTAATTATCTGATGATATTTGTTTATTGCAATTAAATTATGTTCTTAGACTCAAATAGAGTTCTTGCAGATCACATTCAGTAATTGCTGTACGCTATTTGATATCTACAGCAATTCACTTATCACAGGTACGTGTACAATATCATGCCTTCATTCTCAATAAAATTTGTGAATTTGAGACTCTCTAAAAACTTGGTTTTTCTTCTAGCGGTTAGATTTCTAAACAACGTAAAAGCCAAAATTTCTTAACGATAGCAATAAAGTTATGAGCAATTAATCCAAAATTGGGTTCAAAAAATTCGAGCAAAAAAAAACTTTTCATGCAGCAGGCTACTGTCGATTTCATTTTAATCAGTAGTATGAAACGTGGAGAAGATCGTGATGAAAAGGTAGCCGATATCGAATTTTTGTGCAGATTTGAGTTCCGTTTTCAATGAGAAATCGTAGGTTAACTAATGTAAAAACACGTTATCAGCTGCGATGATAACCCGTGGATCTGATAATTCAGGCAATCCAATCGCAGCGATTTTTCTTTTATCCCTTTCTTTATCAACATTTTTGTCTCTCGATCGAATCCTCGTTTGAATGCATCTCGCCAAGATTTTGAATAGTTTTGCAAGCGCAATTCCACTTGCTTATGATCTTGTCTAAAGACTCAAATCATGGATGACCACTGCAACAACAAGTGAAGCGCCCAGAGAAGGTTCCTTGAGGAATCATGGCTGCACATGTAGTTGATGGGAGGCTTCATGTGTGCGAGGACATGTTGAACAAAGAGAAGCATCTAGATGTTCTTCAATCTCATGTGGTGCCACAAATGCTGAATTGGTTCCTCAATTTACTCACGTAAATGCCCTGTCATTCTGATAAAGTATGCAAATTTGCAGAACCTTCTTAAATCAATCACAAATTGCCGTATTGGAATGGCTGAAAAATTCACCGGAACTCACTTGACTCAAACGCGTAGAGGTATCTGCAGGGGTTCGATATTTCGGGCAAGACACGCTGATTCAGGAGACAATTAAACTGCACGTGTGACCACAGAGCTAGAGGTTGTTCAATATCAGAGTCTTGCAAAAAATTCATTGACACTATCTTACAAAGACTCACAGTTATCATCCGTTCCCAGGTGTGTCTATACCTAATTTAGATGCGTTTTGTAATTTTATCGAAGGACCATTGCCAGCTGTTGAAATTTGATGTTTTTCATTTATAAATGTGATGATGTTCAGGTAGTAAACGAAAATTCTAACTTTTATATTATAAAACTCAGATGATATTAAAATATTGATAAAACACTAAATTCAATGAGGTGTTACCAATAATATGGAACGAACTGTACATACACGTAATACAAAATTGTAGTGCAAATGAAATAGGCTTAAAATAGTCATTGACTTTCGTCTTCTTCCTTGCTTCCTTGGCTTTCATACACTGAATTTCATTGCTAGCTGTTATCAAACATACCGGTAATGAGGTTTTCGTTGCAACGATTAGTCGAAAAGAGCAGCAGTTCATACATGTACACTAGGTGACATGTCACGCTCAATCACACGTAATTCACGGGTAAACTACGCGTAATTACACATGACCCCAAACATCCGTGGCTATGCGGGATATTGCTGCAATAAGTTATATAAGTTAGTATAGTTGGCAGTCCTGTTATATAGACTTTGCGTCTCATGTGTCTGCATGTATCAGAGGCTAAACAATGTGATAGGACCTCAATGTCATGCTCAGGGAAGACAGAACATACTTAGCGGTTCAACCGTGGTTCAAGCGGCAGCGCAGACAACCGTAGACGACGCGCAAACTATAAACGCTCGCCCGCGCGTATTCATAAATATTCCCCATGTTTTAACAGCATCAGATCAAGTGATTTCTGACTCTTAGTGCAGCGCGTATGTACGCGGGTAGAAGAATAGAATGTCTTTATAACCACGGATGTTTGGGGTGTTCCGTAATTACGCGTGAACCACTCGTGGCATGTCACCTAGTGTGGTTTGTTGATATATTTATCTCGTTATGCCACTTTGAGGCTACTTCCAAGCGGACGTGTCTACCGCTTACATGAAAAATGGTGTCACATATACTTTGGCCATGACTAAAAGTGCTTGAGCGCAACAAGTTTGTTGCGCTCAAAATAATTCTATCTTGGTGACAAATTTTTGCGACAGATCTCCAACGAGCACTATTTTCAATTCAACACATACATTAATTAACTCGCTATTAATAAGAGTCTATGCTATTCAATTAATTTGGTTGCTCTAGGCCTACCTATTAGCCTTTTGCTGCATGAATTTTTCAAAATTAACGTTTTTTGCTGAAGATATAGGTTAGACCACTCTCAACCGCCTCCGGACAGGTGTAGGCCGCTTCATGAATAGGCGACTGCACAAGTTCATTGACGAAACCGGCGACATTCAAGGTACCGAACTACCACGCAGGCAATGGACCACTCTCAACCGCCTCCGGACAGGTGTAGGCCGCTTCGCCGCCAGCATGAAAGACTGGGACTAAAAACTTCATCCGCCTGTGATTGCGGACACCCAGAGCAGACACTACACCACATCATACAGGACTGCAGACTCTACCGATCCAACGGTGACCAAGACCTCAAGATCCTGGACACGAGGGCTTGGCTAGCTGAGACGAAGTTGCAAATTTGAGCGACGACAAATGGAATGGCAAACGACAGAAGAAGAAGGAGAGAGGTCATTCAAATTGAGATTCCAGAATGTGGAGGTCGTTGGTAGCGTTGAATTTCGTGTAAATTAATGAAGTCGTATAAGGAGCAGCCGCATAACAGGAGGTTGTCTACAAGGGGAGGTAAGTCTGTATTTCTGATATTGAAAATCAATAAATGCACAAAAATACGAGTCACTAAGTAAGTCAAATACAATAGGGTGATTACTGCAATTTTTTGGGTGTGTTGACCGAAATTCAGAATACAGATGTGAATACATAGGCCCTACTTTAAAAGGAGGCGATATCAAGTTGGACGGGCTTGAATATTTCATTCCCACTTGCGTAGTCTACGAAAAAACAGCTTGTAAAGGTCCTATTATTCATCTTTCCAATAAAATTCACATTGCCACAGTTTAATAACATAAAGGATGAGCTTCCGTAGTGACGTAGGCCTATTTACGGTTCATTATTTGCATATTTTTTAGAACATAAAATACCATTCCTTAATGATAAACAAATTTGTTGTGTACAATACTGATGTACAAGTAATGCATATCAACGGAGTATGTATGTGTATATTTGTATGTACAATAATGGCATATGAGGATGTAATGGTCTCCATTCTCTTGAATATCGACGTGTTATCATCAGTATCCGGATGTTCAAAGCGATGACATAATATTCGGATCATCCTTTACATCATATGGTACCCCGAAAACTCAGATTCACAAATAATTTCTCCATTCCCGAAAACAAAAGTTCAATGTGTTCACGATCATTCATTGTGTTAATAGTCGAATTTGTGAATAATGGCTTTTAATATTTTATGCATTCATACTTCATTCCACTTACTTTTAAGATATTGGTAATAAGATAATCAATTCTATGGCATAAAAATTATGGACTATAGCTTGTAAAATTCGTGCGTGTAAAAGTTTCATGACAGGTACTTGTATTGGCCTCACGATTATCATTATTAAGGCTTTGATGAAAGAATAAACGCCTTCTATTCAATTACCCTTTATGTACACTAGAAATTACAAAAATTTTATGGCTGCTTCATACTGCCTTTTAAAGTTGAGACCCGCAGAGCACTTGATGTGGCCAACTATCCCAACTTTGGATGCCCTTCATGCTCCGAGTGATGACGTTTCCTCTGCTTTCTCGGTATTCATCCTACTCGTCATAGATATAGTGGAAAGAAAAATGAATACAACGCCGTTCTTCTCTAAAAAAATTTAAAAAAAATATACATATACTAACTTACGGATACTTTTGTCAAGGCGCTGTCCATCCAAAGCATTTGTGACTACATGGCTGATCTTCACTCAGAAAACTGTTTTAACTTCGTGAAAATAATTGTAATTTTCCCAGTTTCAAAGAATGATAATGACTCAGATTGTCATCTGACTTTAATTTATTCAGTTTCAATGTCCACACATTCTAACATCATGTATAATCTGTTTATTCAAACGTTCGCATAAAACAATTCAAACAAACCGCCTGCTATTTCAAGAAGCGCATTCCCAACATAACACTGCCGCTCCAATACATCTTTAACTCACAGAGTATCAGTCAGTCCACCACTATAGCTACTTTCCGAACACTGCGCTTGTAAAATGAATGCTTTTCTCCCCACACGACAACAAGTCTCTTGCACATCGCGCCGCTTCCTCTCATTGCCGCTTAAATGAGATGATGAGGCCAATGATCCCTAATTTATTGGTGATAATGGCGCGATTGTTCCATTCCCTGTCAACATGGATATGGAATCCGCTAATGGGAGACTATACCTTCGGTGTATCCACCAATTAGCAAATTCTGCAGCGGATGTTGCACATAATAGCTCCACGATCTCAATTAGTCCCATATCCTGTTATTAGACTAATTGGTGTTAATTTATTTAAACAATTAAGCTCGAGTCAAATTTCCCAGAACGCTAATGATAGCAGGATTCTTGGTTTGCGCTTGCGAATCCCCCTCATTAGATTGACAAGGGGGTAAACAAGTGTCAAATTGGATTTTATAATACTTCCCTCCTCTATGAAGCCAGCCGTCAACGCAAACGCAATATCATTCGCATTGTTGCTGACGACTGAACGACAACGGTGCTCCCGACACTCGAACAACGTCATCCCGCGCGCGCCGAAAGTGAGTCTCCCTGCATTTTAATAAATGGTCGGGTGGAGAGTCATAGAAAGGCCTATTACGTTGGACTTGAATTGTAAGAATATTTAAGAAAGGGGAAATCACTTGAAACATCTAACAATTGAATTATCTTCGTCGCATCGTCTCCTATTGTTATACACTTCACAACAAAAAACTGTAAGTAAATACTGACCACATAACAAGTGATCTTTACTTATAGATTTACCGCGTTTGTCAAATCGAGGTAGTCCTTGAACAGAATCGGCACCTGGAATAATCAATGATCCAACTTTGTGATATTGATGTACTTAAGATGATTGTTTAAAGTAATTTTGCTGTTAAAATATTTAACCCAATTTTCATCTCAGTAACATTACTTTGAATTGTGAAAAGTAAACAAACAACAGTACAGCGCTAATATCACATCATAGAACATTACATTTTTCGTGTAATTTCTATGTTGGTGAATTATCAGCTAAGTTTTTATTTTGATCTTCTTCGTCGTGATAATCACAGAACAGAAAAACATTAAAAAATGCTATCTTCAGAAATTCGAAAACCCGACAAAAATTTTATTTTCTCCATACTCAAATTACGGGAAAATCATGCAACCAGTACAACCAGTGGGCTTTATTGGACAAAGCACAGTGCTTAAACATGCTGTTTCATTTGGACCAAGTAGCTCATCAGTTAGCCCAGATATACTATACGATTGCAGCACTCAAACTTTAACTAACACAAGACCAAACTAAGGGCAAAACGTTTTGTGATTCATTTTGTACTTGTCCTTTATCATGTAAGTGTCAGTTGAAGAAAGACCTTTCCTAAAATGATGTGGTTTCAGCATTTGTTTCTTTTCAACAAATTGTCTGCATCAATATAAAGAAACTCGAAGAAAAACGTAAATTCTCATTGATCCTCCAGAGCATTTGCAATCACATTAATTTTACATCACAATTTTATTAAATAACGTTGGTTAGTATGTACAAGGACAAACCTACATGGATTATTTCATCACCAAATCGTCCGAGATATATGTATATTTACATCTAAGGATTTGTCTAACATATTAAGCACTTTATGTCGCCTATAGGACAAGTAATTCTATGGCTGAGGATTCTGAAATCAGACAACAATCCTCCCCGTCTTTCAATTCGGCGGCATGCAATCCGGTATTGTATTAATTTTCCCATCAGAAAAAAATTCATTGTTTATATTTTACCTGTAAATAACGAATAATATCGAAATAACAAAGAGTTCTGCGTGACAGAAGAAGTGATACGATGCATGTTCTAATTATCTTAAGGTTTTCTGCAAGTATTTTGTATGAACAATATGTCAAAATAGCAATCCCTTTTCTCTTCGCTGAAACTTTATTTGTCAATAAAATTACACAGGAGTCGACAAGTTTCAGCAGGTTTTTATCAATACCCAAATGTAATTTTAAATTTATTGACAAATAAAGCTTCGGCAGAAATGAAAAGGAGCACTATATAGACATTCTTTTTATGCAAAATACTTGGCATGAAGAACCTCCCGTGCGCTACCATTAATTTCATATTCTAGTTATCTAAAGGGCTTCTGCAATGGACTTAAAATCAAATTGTGGTTGGATTTTCAAAGTTTTCTGGCAGTTGTTTACTTGATATAGACAAGGATCAGATGTTTGCTGTAGGGCCATAGACTTTGCTAACCAGAAATTCTGGATTTACGGTGACCGGCTGTCCTAGACTAAGATTGGGTGCTGATTCGATTCCGACTTTGAATTATTTAATTCTCGAAATTCCCTTTTCAGTTCATTTTCAATTCCATTATTGCATGTGAAGACAATGCTTATTGTCAAACAGTAAATATATTGGACATGATTAGATAAATTTCAGTAGAAGAAATATTATTTAACATCTACTTCAGATAAATGACAAAATGGAACGCAACTTTATCTCAATTGTTGTCATGATTTGCTGAAATGATTGTAGTAATGTATATGCATAGGCCTAAATGTAGAGGATGTAACGATGAAAAATCGTTGAAAAACAGCACAAAGAATATAAAATAAATCAAGATATAAGAAGTACCAGGAGAATCCAGGAAATCACATAAAGATTACAAACATATGGCTAACATGTGACCTGCTAGTATTGAAGAAACATTTTAAATTTATACTCTGCAACTTCAATTCACGGAAAGACACAAAAAATTCATATTAGCATTGAAAATATTGAAAAATTAAGTTGAATTGACTGAAGAGAACTCTTTTAAGCCACTATCATTGTATACGACTACACTGTATGCTTAAATTCAATTGGTGGGTGATTTTAGTAAAATCATTTTATTTTGTTCTTGCGGATTTCCTAAATTTTGTGTTAATGGACGGCATCATTCCGATTATAAGTAGTAGAATGTGCACATTTGCTTATTATTGGGAAGAGAGTTAAAAGGTAGTCCACAGAGTTGAAAAGCATAAATAATGTTCAGAATTTATAAATATAACTTTTAATAGAAAGTTCAAAATGTGACATTAGACTGAAACTCTGTCAGAAAATAATGTTCAAAAATTGTAATATTCGCATTACATACCGTACTCACCGAAATTCATAAAATCCTTGTTTCCTTAACCTCCACAACAAATAGATTGCTGGACCAGAAACTGCCTCACGATTCTTCCGCACTGAGGGCAGTGAGATTAATTACTGAGAGGTGACATGCTATGTGTATGTGGCCTCTGCGGCGTATAGAAACATGATATGGTGGCGGTGGTATCTTTGAAAATATGCAGATGGAATAGAATTTTACACTTTTGCTTAATATTGGCATTTGAAATACGATTTATGCTCGGATCACCGATATCTGAGTCTGTCAACTGTCAGTCAACGGTTTACAGTGTAGATGTTGCTTCAATCGTTTATCATTTGGTCAATCGACCCTAAAGAAGAATGATTCATTATTGACAATAAAATTTTTATAATAATTGTCGCAATTGTAGCGGATGCAAAAGGCTGCGGTGTCACGAAATGTCAATAGACAAGTATCTTTATTGCTGTCAGGTTGTAAACCTGATACCTAATTTAAGTGAGTTATTGACTTGTAGTTCAGTTATTCATCAGAGAGAAAAGTAGAATCAAATCTACTTGCTTTTCATGAATCAGCTCTGTAATCATCATTAAAATGCATGATAAAGGCGGTTACCGATAAATGCCATGTGAAAACGCACTATAATTGTAATTCTATGCTAGTAATTAAAAGATTCTTTCGATGAGGACAGAAAATTGTCTGAAAGAATAAAAAAGACAACGTAATTTTAGAACACTTAATTTTCATAATGAATATTTTACAGAAATAAGTAAATGATAGATTGCTGTTTTCTTACTGAATTTTTCAACGTCGGGCACCTTTTGATGCGTTTTAGCATCAGCATTCTGTATAATTAATAGGATATTATCTCTTCTATTTTCATATGAAGACGTTTGCTGCTGGATAATGGTGAGGCATCTTTAGAATCCTTTAAGTTATCTTATGAATTCAAAAAAGATTTCAGCATACATTTACCATTCATTTGATTGAAATATATCAATCAAATCAATTTGTTCATGGCCATCAATTAGTCTATACGTGCATGTCCCTTTTTGGGGTACTGCTAGCAGTATCAAAGCAATTGGGCTTACTCCAAATTCTTTTTGTCATCGTTAACATGCTTATTTAATGAGTTTAGTTGTGAATCAGCTATAAACCTTGAGGTAGTCCAGTAAAACATCAACCGACACATTGTTGTAGACATGCTTTCAAGGATGCTTCATCTATGCTGTGGAATCGATAAAGATCAATTTAGATATTATTTCAAATCGAACGATATTTTCATTGTGAGTGAATAACGACATTAGTTTCATCGTTAAAACATCAAAATGGTGGTGTACGTATACTTGTAGGATGACTATTCCAAGTTCTTCGAACATTTTTCCCTCACAAAGGCTGAGATATCGACCTTGGGAAAAATGTTATCGAAACTTCTGAAAATCCGCTTTTCCAATTTTTCATTGACCTTTTTGAAGAGTTACATTTTTCATTGTTCGTGACTGCTGATTATGATTGGAAGCCGAAGTCTGAATTCGAATTCAACTTCTGTACTCTGCTTGTTGATCTTGTTACTGTGGCAGATATTTTCCACACTCTGAAGTGGACATATTCCAAGCAAGTTGCCATTCTAACAGCTGCCAACTTCCAAAATTCTTTCTTATAAAGCTTGCAATTTTCATTAAATATCTTACAGAAGCTTGATTATGCCGAGAGATCTTGAAATGGATGTGATATAAACAACAAAAATAGTGATGGCACAATATGTCCTATCCTATCTCCCTAATCATATCAATCGTTGAATTTCCTCGCTTTGCACCGCATTGCCAAACTGGAATTAAGAAGTTACCAATCTTAATTAAAATTTGATATAATTCCTTTTGGATTCTTTCAACAACGATCTCTTCTCTAGATATTTTGTTCCGAACTTTGTCAAGGACTGTGGCGCAATTTTTAATTACGTTTTAATTAAGCATGGTGATTGACAATTCTCAACTCTTGTTACACGTGTGCTGCACTGAATTTAGTTGTTTGTGTGCGGTGTTTAAGTTTTCAACAAAACTGTGAAAGGTACTTGTCATTGACTGAAAGACAGCAGATGGCGAGAGGAACATACTGAGTACTACTTTAAAGTAATGCCAAAAAGACAAAGCAGCCATGAAAGTGAAATCAGGCGAATCTTTTGTCAATGATTGTGAGATAAAATCCAACTAAAGCAGCCTTTAATGTCCACTCAAAAAAATTCTCGAAAATTTGATTTTTTTGTCCTGCCAGTATTTGGCCCTTGTGAGATACATTGTGTGTGCTAAACCACAATATAATCACTGTTGTGATTATGTTAGGGTATGCGAGGGTATATTAAAGACAAAATGTGGAAAAAATTAACAAAAACTGTTGGTGAAAATTTTTGATATGACACAATAAATTGATAAAAGAAGATAGCTATGTGGAGCGTACTGCAATGTCGACAGGCGGGAATCACGTACTTGCTATAATGTCGACACGTGCGTGAAGCTAGAGGAACCAGTTTCTTCGTCTCGCGAAAAATTTCAAAGTTTCGCGAAAAAAGAATCAATTTTGTCACTACCTGATCCAATTTGTTGCGCTGATCACAGCATGTGCTTCATTTTTCACAAAAACGCAGTTTTGAGTGCACCGTGAGTGGTACATTTTGAGTGCTTTGATAAAAAATTGTTCCACTAACTTCGTAAAATAAGCATTTTATCTTTAAACTCAAACTTCTTAAATGCGACTTGCGAGTTTGTGGAATCTGAGCCCAGATTCTTGATCAGTAAGCTGAAATTATGATAAGATCATATGAAGTAATATACTTCTTATCACTAATTACTTCATTTAACAGACCACACTGCTTCCTAAACCAAGTAAATGTCTCGGCTGACCAAGTGAATAAGTTTAGTAATCAATTAAATGAGCTTGCGGTTTAATTTGATGAGAATAAGCATGAGATGAAAGAGCCTTTGAGTTGTGCAACAATTTAGGAAAAAGAACTGTAGAAGTTATGTTTCGAATAGAATGACGCTGCAATAAAACCGCTTCGAAAAAGGACATTCTAAGCATGTCTTAGCACAGCAAATAGAAAAGAAACTAAAAGGGATCTTGCACACTGAAAAGCATTCCAGCTTGTAGAAAGGATATCTACTCATTCTTACCGATGGTTTAAATGCCGGAATTAATAAGCGAGTTGATCTAACCACGAGTTATTCTGCATCTATAACCTCCACTTTTGAAGATGCTAATAGATCTGCAGCGCTTAGAACGAAAGCGGTGGTATTGGAAGAAATTCTGGAGAATCTAAGTAATGAAAGTAACAACATCAACAATAAATGCAGCTGCAAAATACAAAGATGAAACAGCTCTGTCAAAACATATTTGGGATCTAAAAGATAATGATAAAGAGTATGAAATCAAATGGAAAATGCTGCAACATTCAACAGCATGCAAATGTGGAACGCGACGTTGTTATCCATGCATATCAGAAAAATATCATATCTTGGTGCATAGAAGCCAAAATCTTTTGAACAAAAAGTCAGAAATTGTTTCTACATGCCGTCACAGGCGAAAATATGATGACTTACTTTCAGCGAGGCATAAGTTTTTGTTTTTATTTGCTGTCTGTGTACAGTCATTCTGTGTCTGAATGTGTCCTCCGTCTGTCCGATGTAAGAGTTTTTGCAACAGTCACAGATCAATATGTATATTACATTCGACCACCGGCAATCCATGTTGTGTTTGATAGTAGATGTCTTAGTTCCCCCGGTAAGACATTTACTATCAAACACAACATGGATTGCCGGTGGTCGAATGTAATATACAAATTGATCTGTGACCGCTGCAAAAACTATTATATCGGACAGACGGGGGACACATTCAGACACAGAATGACTGTACACAGACAGCAAAGAAAAACAAAAACTTATGCCTCGATGAAAGTAAGTCATCATATTTCGAGCTGTGGCGGCAATTTTAGTGCCTTGCCATTTTATCAACTGCCTCCAAGTGCCGGCCGTTTGGATAGGGAATCAAATGAATATATGTTTATTAAGTTATTCCAGCCTACTCTTAATTGTATTTGATTTCTATATCCTCTGAATTATTTGGATATCTGTAATTATTGATTTAAATATACTTCATTTCTGCCTTGACAAGCAGCTAAGCGGTAGAAATCGATTGGCAGGGCATTTTGGCTTTTGATTTTCTTGTGGCTTCATATTATTTCCATTTGTATTTTATTAATTATATATATATATATAATATTATGGAATATATCTGAATATTTCTAGTTTTCTACAATAATATTAATATATATACAATGTATATATGTAATTTCTCACTGTATGTGGAATCGATAAAGCTTGTTATATAGCGAAACCGGTCTTCCACATTACCAGCAGTCTGTCTTCTCATTCGAATTTCCGAAGGTCGGTATTCGGATGACTATAGATAACATAATATATCAGATATATAGGCAAAATGATTGTGAATTGTTTCTACAAATGTGTTTTTAATTGTTTCTGAAGAATTACTTGAGAGTTTTGATCTTATGATCAATTATGACAATAAAATTACGCAAATAAAAACTAAAACATTTTGCTAAAATTTGTAGTTGAAATTAGAATTGAAATGAAAATTACGGACATCGCCAACTCTAAGTTATCGAAAGATAGGGGTGAAACATAAAAGAGAGCAACAATATTGATAGGTGTGAGTCGATCTGGATAGCATATACATCGGCTTTCGACAATAAACATTTGAATTTCAATTAATTTTCTCTTTTCCTCAATGAAGTCTTCATCATAACACTCTTGTTTGTAATCGTCTCCATACAAAGAAGCAAACTTGAAAGTTTAACAACATTCATAAAAATTTACTTGGACAGTTCATTTAAACTTAATGTTGAGTTTGCATAAAAATGATTCATCTTTGCCAATATTTCAAATCTACCATTATCTTGTCACTGAACTCTATTGCTACCATTTTAAATATTTAACGTTTTATGGCTTCGCACGATAATTAAGTCAATAATTTTACTCTCATTATTAAAAGCATTGACTGAAAATGTTGTCAATGTAAAGTTGGCATCTACACTGTAAACCGTGCCGTGTATTAACAACATACTTGGTGAAAAATAGAGATTATTAAATGTGGGTAAATCCATTTGAATCCAACATTTCACGAATGGCAAGCGCCTTCTATCTGTAAAGTATTAATTTCTGAACAGATTTCAATGACCTCTTTTATCGAACCGCTGAGATACTACCGGTTATGCCAGAGTTCTTTTGAATTTACACATCCAAAAAAACATCCGAAATTGTATAAAGAAACATGACCAAAAAAGAATCATGCCCAAAACAAAAGTTCTCCCAATTCAAAGTGGATATTCAATTTGTTTCATTCAAACACACTCTTCGTAAAATAAACTGAAGGAGAAGCATCAGCACTTCTATTGAGTTTATCATTGAACACTTTCTGTTTTCCAAAATGATTTCTATATATATGACCTATTCTCTTTCATAAATCGGACGAAAGTGAATGATATTGATTTGAAGGCATTTTCTCCATTTGGAGATCGAATTGTCCCAGAAATTTAATGCTGAAAGCATACATAGTCTTCATTCGATCAGTTTTGTTATATTCTTTTTCATGCTTCTGTAACTCTTCTGATTATTTGTTAAAAAAGTTGTTAAGTGTTGAACGCCGGGCGTACCGTATAATGAAAATTCCGCATGAGTCCTGCAATTCACTCAGGTCAGTTGCTGATCGAACTTGCGACCAGCTCTTCCGGGATATTGTGAGATCTGCAGATCACTTGCAGATCTGTCGTCACTTTCAGAAGGCCATTTTCAACGATCTCTCGTTTTAGCGAATCTTTTATAAAGTTTTGTAAATAATTTTATTGTCCTTATTTTTTAGTTAAGTAGTCCATTGCGATTCTAGTAATTTACTTAGATGATTATTCGTGTCGACTAATTGTAATGTGCTCACCGACTTATCAAACTGTGAGGCAAATAAAGAGTATGTTTATTATTTTTACTATTTTTGCTACCACTGAATTTGAACTTTCCTGAAAACTTCATTTTGATACAGTTGGCCACAGTTTTTGTCGAAATCTATGTAATTTCACACAGCATAGTGGGGATCTAACACAGACAACCATAGAAAAGCAAATCTTGATTTAATTGAATTAACCTTTTTAAAGGTTCCAAAAACAGCGGAGTTGCTCCTTGACGAATACATTCAGAACATCGGTCAGAGGACATCTTTGATACATGAAAGTATTACAAATTCTCATTTGATGTGGTTACCAGCGTGCAAAATCAGGTTTGCAATCACATCGTAGTCTATTCCAGTTGCTTTATTTGTGCCCTGTTTGAACGATAAAGCAGAATTCGATATTTCGAAAACTGCAGACAAAATATATAGCAATATCTAGAGCATGACGCATTGATATCTACTGCACAAATGCATCTATCAAGAATTGTTTCGATTTAAACTTTTAGTATCGATACCGAAGGCACGAAGGGCTGTAAATATTTCGAGTTCAACAACCTCCAACGAAATGTTTGGCGACGATGTAAAGTTAACGTGAAACAAGATGATTAATGTCACAATTTAAGTCAAATACGAGATGGGGAAGCAATAGCCTTTGCAATATGCACTTCATTTGATTCATTAAGATCATTTCAGCAATTCAGCCAAGTTTATGTAGATTTAATCATTAATCCATAATGGTCATTTTCAATTGCCATAGTTGTCTAACTTTGTAACGATGATCTATGAATTGAAGGTCATGTAAATCTTCGCAAATAATTACCCTATTATATGTTTGACTCACGAGATATTTTAAGATTTGACGATAGTAATTTGCTGTTTTGCAATAAATTGTTTCCTAAGTTTGCCGACAACACACATAAGCATGCTTTATGAATGTGTCAAATAAGTGCAAAAAGTGTCTGGGAAATGATATAATGAATGTTAGTAAAGATAACTATGATTCCTTCTTTAAGTCAATATTTATGAGGGTAGACAAAATTCAATATAATTTGGCTGCGAAATCAATTAATTGCAAATGCTCGATGACAGCAATCAATAAATTGCAAATACTTGATGACGACAATCAATAAAATGCAAATACTCGATGACAGCAATCAATTAATTGCAAATACTAGATGACAGCAGTCAATTAATTCCAAATACTCGATGACAGCAATCAATAAAATTCAAATACTCGATGACAGCAATCAATTAATTGCAAATACTAGATGACAGCAGTCAATTAATTGCAAATACTAGATGACAGCAGTCAATAAATTGCAAATACTCGATGACAGCAATCAATAAATTGCAAATACTCGTTGACGGCAATCTCGTTGTTATCGGTGTTTTGTAACATTGCAAGCACATTGAGTTCTACACTAGTGATCGTGATTGCAGTGTAATGCACATGTGCACCTATAATTGATACATGCTAAGATGCTACTAATGTCATAATATGTCAATATGACTTCCGCCATTTCAAATTATATTTCTACTTTTTGGTCACCTTCAGAATTTTTCAGTTAAATTGACCTGTCGCAATTTTACGCATAAATGACAGTTTAACTCTTCGAACTATCAAATGTACATTCGTTCTTGCAAATTTGAATTTTTTCATGTATATAAATGCGACAATTTGGATTTGTAATCAATCAAATAGCCAAACCATGTGAACCTTCATGACTATTAGCTTTCGCGCATTTTCAAACTTCATTTAAGTCGCTGGACTCGGCCACTGAAATGTCAATTCATGACTTATTTTGAAAAGTGCTTTTTCAGAAGTCTTTGGCGAACGTCCATGATTTAACTTGATGTATTTCACAGAAATCCTCAATTGGGAATTCTCATTCTGTCTCCAAAACTTTTTTACCTCTATAATTTTCATAGTGTAATCCTTTAAGCCTGAAATAATTAATTTATGTTCTTCTTTTGCCCTTCTTGACATTAAATTACTTTTGTCTTATCTTCATCCTATTCTATAGCTATATGCTTCCATACACAAAGTGATGCGTTCTAATTAAATAATTGAAAAATCTGGTTGATAATTATGAATTTCAAAATGATTCGTCTTTTTGGTTGATCTTTAATTTCCGGTCAATATCTGCGAAGAGTAGATATTCATCAATCCAATAAACAAATGTCAGTGTTTGAATCATTTCTGGAGAAGAAAGTGATGTTGAAAGGAGTTTCTTTGCCTACTCCGTTCGTTGAATATAAAGAAAAAATGATTATTGGCCACAAGATCACCTTGTGCGAATTTTGAACTCACTTTGACTCCATCTGGATAAAAGTAGTGATAGCAGCGGAAATTATGCCGGTAATTAATTTTCAACTAAAATTTGAAAATTTGCTGTTAAATCTGCACTTCTAGGCCTATACAAGTAGTTTGATGTTGGAAGACACAGACAATTATTATCACTATTCTATGGTCACACAATAGTCAGCAGAGTTAGAATGCATATTTTTAAGTTTCACTTTTTCAACTTCTGACTCAATTCAATTATCAGATCTACGTATTCAAATTGACAAATAAGGACTTGTCAGCCGTTGATGTGCAGCTGGATTTCTTTACATTACTTTATATAGTAAGCTTACACACAACCGCAATACACAGTTACCGAATGCTGTATTTCTCTAAATAATGCATAGCTTCTGATATTGATCAAAGGTAGAAAAATGTTTTTCAAATACCGGTGCTTGATTTTAAATTTGTGTTTTGTTGTTTCAAATTCTTTTTTTAAAAACAATTTTAATACCGTGATTTTGAAATTGAGTTTTTTTGAATGTGCTAAATATATAGTTGTAAGGTTATATTTCTTACAGGTGTGTTAAAAATACGCCATGTTTTAAGCTGTAACTGATATCCCAGCAATCATTATGCATAGACTTGTTGACAGACACCATGACGCTATGAGAACATGAAATGATTAAGGCAAATGATCCAATTGTCTATTCCATGCCTAACTATAGGCGAGTGCGAATGATTACAATACTAATAAAATTATAAGTAGTCAATACCGTCAATTATAAGTAGCAGGGTTGGAACCGGCCGGCCAGTTTTGGTCATGTATAATAAGATAAAAAGACCAGAGGTTTCCAAATTAAATGCATTCCCCGACTAGTTTCATCAGCCACCGCTGACTTCTCAAGGAGACTGGGGAATGAAATGAGGGAGGATACATAGTAATTAAACATGTACTAAAATCATACACAAAATTCAAAATCAATGAGAGGCATTGAGTGTCGGTTGATATCTTTGGATGAAATCAGATTCAACCCTCTCCCTGTCTGATTTCTTGAAAGTGGGAGGCATCTTATAAAATGGTAACACTAGGAACTATACATGTATATATAGACCTATACTTGAATGTGTTGCCATTACCTACTAACTAAACATTTGAAAGTGGTTTGTTGATTACTCGTAAATCTATGACCCAAAACTAGTGAAGTGTACAGTGTACAAGTCTACAGTCCTCATGTTGCCCAATATCGTAGCAACAAATGTCGGTCGCCTCGGAACTAGAGTTTGTGACCAAGTTAACAGCAAGAAATGGCATCCTCTAAACTTTCTTGAGAGTGAATAATTGCGAGCAGGGTCAACATGACACAAGACAATTAAATCCTTGATGCTATTAAGAAACGTCAAGTCCTGTGATAGCCTAAATTAGATGCTAGTCCTTTATCAAGTCTCACATATCGGAGTTACATTCATCTCATCAAAAATGTCATGCGGTTACTTTGGAACGTACACGTAGTAATACTCATCTACACGCTCATGATCTTCAATGACAATGAAAGCATCAGAATTTTAAATAGGCCGGCCTCCGACCAGCCAGTTTTAGATACGCCGGCCTCGGACCCGGCCGCTAAAAACCCGGCCGGTTCCAACCCTGATTAAGTAGTATGATATTAACACAAAACATAGTGAGCTTGCGACTTGTGTGTTATCGACATATCAGGTGCTCTGTTCGACATATCAAAGCTGCCTTGAGGTTGCATTTTCACTTAAATGTAAAATGTCGGTATTAAAGTAGCAGCAGAGCAGAAACCCCAGAAGACATAAACTATTATACATTTTTGATTTAAAATATTTCAAAATCATTTTTGTGTTGAAAGCTTTATGTTTTCTATCCTTCTGCAATTTCTCTTTTGTGATGATTGGTAGTAATATTTATTACTGCGCGTCGATCTACTCAAATTAGGAGTACAAAGAAATGTTGGTGGCACTCATGAAGGATATCGAGTCTGTTTGAGTCCTATATTTACTTCAGATGCAGATAAATACTTCCTCCTTAACCTCAGATATGACAAGCAAGTCTGAGGACATCTTTCTATTTATTGCCCAGGCGAACTGTAACTCTGCAATCTTTATGATTCATTCATGAAAATAGACATTTACTGCAACAATAATTATAATAATTATATTGATAATAGCATAATTATAATAATATTTGTTACTGGAAAATACAGGAATGATAACCGTCTGAAGAGTGCAATAATCCGAGTGAGCATTGGAGTGACGAGACATTCATTTGTCTGACAGACGGAGCTCCAAGGTTTGTTCGTGTCGTTAAAGGGCATCCATTAACAAGGATCACTGCAAATTCACTGTTAAACATCCAACCAAGGTCATGATTTGGGCCTGCTTTTCCTACGAAGATCCTGGACGGGCACATGTCATTGAAGGCTCTATGAACACTGATCGCTACATCAATGACATCCTAGAGCGGCGAGTCATTCCAGAAATCGCTGAAGCGTTCCATGACGACGCGATATTCCAGCAAGACAATGCACCCTGCCACGTCAGCGAGATCAAAACAGTTTCTTCAGAGCCCCATGGTGTGACACTGCTTGACTGACCACCACAGTCACCGGATTGCAACCCAATCGAGAACTTGTGGGCCCTCGTGAAGATGAAGCTGGGAAAGTTCGACTTCAAAACCAAATCCACCTCATCAGCAACTTCATCAAAGTGTGGAACAGGGATATGGAGATCAAAGAAGTGTGCAAGATTTTTACAGACTCAATGCCCAAAAGAGTGAAAGCCATTATTGATGCCAGGGGGGATAATATTGATTATTGAGTTTGGGAAGATATTTTTTATAGCAAGGATGAAAATATATATGTAATTAATGATGGAAGTCATTGCTTTGATTAATAGTGATTAAAGGAAATTAAATTGCTGATCAGTGATAAAAGCGTGCAAAAACGGGATTTTGTTACGATATGACAGCTTGTTGTCCGGCATTGTACATCAAACCGTATTTGAGTGTCTATAGTTAAGACTGATTATCACTTGTATCAGTGTGCACGCTTGTCCTGTGATCAAATATACAAAGATTTGGCCCACTGCAAATTTCAGTTGAGAATGTGAGTTTAAAAGACTTGTGTTTGCCATTTCATGAGACAAAAGCAACCTCGTTTGGCTGAAATATGAAACAGCTCTTGTATTTGGTTATCAACTCAATGCGGTCAATGAACAGGCAGATGAAGATTGATAGAATTTGAAATCCAAGCGTCGTTTTCAAAAAAATGATTGGAATACATTTTTCGTTTTTTCGTAGTACTTTCATTTTGGAATTTGCAATCCAAGAGAAAGCATGATATTGAATTAACGTTTATAACATCGTATTATTTTGACAAGCATAATTCTACTTTCAAATTACTTTTCATTTTGATAAATGGTTTAGAATTGAGCTGATTATTCACGAAATTGCTTATTCCAATAGCCTTTCTTTTTGATACTATCTGACCTCATAAAAACAATTTATCAAATGCACATATATTCATCGAGGAAACTGCATTTACAACTAAAATGAATTTGACATATGAAGTAAATTTGATAAGTAATCATTTGCCATTTGAACTTCAATCTTCATTTCAAATGTATTTAAATGGTGATTGTTTGAAATTGACATCAGGTTGATAGCTGCATCATCGAATTTGCGGTGTACTCTTTTATCTAATTCCGTGCCATTATTTATAGACCGCTGTACGTATTCAGGAACAAATTCCGCCTCAAACTTCCCATTTATGTAAAGTAAGTATTTGAAAATTTAACATAACAAAAAAACTATTTATATTTCACAGTGCAGTAATCTCTATGCTTATTGCCTCCATAATGAAGGCTATCCTTTCGAAAGAGTGCTTTCATTTCAAGGAGTGCAATAAACAATCTGTATTGCACTCCTTCATTAGAATACATTAACCGAATGTACCATAGAGATGAAGTGACATTTAGGTCATGTCGCTGAAGCGCTATGGTACATTTGGTATGTCCCATAGCTGCAAACAATCTATGATGTTTCCAAGATATGAGAGAATAATCATGATCAATTCAATCTATGACAGATGGCAACATATATCACACTTGCATCATCAGAATGATTATAATGACTGTTGCAAGGAGGTCTAGATATCTATAATTGTACAAATATAATCTACAATTATAGATATTCGTAAATTTGGGATGCAAATTATTCATTGTATACCATGTATATAAGACTGATATCTTTGATAATGCCCAGAAATTCATTAACGGCTCGGAAAATTCATGGCCTGGAAATGAAACCATAGAAATATTTCGCAACATGGCATACAATGATTATGACATCTACATTTTTCGGGCTGTCAATGGCAAATTGTCGGGCCAATTTGCCATTGACGCCCTCAAAACATAGCTGTCATCATATCATTATACAAGTTTTATTAAATAGAATATCGTTTTGTAATTTCAAGCATTTCTGTAAACTTCTTTCGGTTTTTCTATATAGATCTTTTCCTTTTGTGCTGAGTTGCTTAAAAGCAATCTTTGAATACCATTTTATTATAAAAAATTCGACGTTTCGGACACACATACAAGGTCCATTATCAAGAAATGTCATGAAGATAAAAATGCCAAAAAGTTCAAATTCAAAAGTTGTGGAGAGATCAGCATTAAGTAAAAACAAACTAGCTATGAGAATGGTGGTAACATTGATAGAACATCACATATGTGGTGTAACTGCACCATAGAATGTCACTGCTAGACAACATAGCACTAAATGATATTGAGATTTCTTGTGAGTCCCTTTTCCTGCTTGTTCATAGATGGACACTTCTCTTTGATATCAATAAATTACAGATAGTCATCAAAAGTCAAAACGTTTATTTCCAACTTGGAAAACGTAGTACAAATATACATGACATTGATGTGATGAGTGATGAAATGATAAAAATGTCCATATACAATGAATGATGGATGGCGGATGAGATGTACAAGTAAGTGAAATGATGATACGGATCGGAAGAAAAGGCCATGCGTAAAAGTGTCCATCTATGAACAAGCATGAGAAGGGACTCACAAGAAATCTCAATATCATTTAGTGCTATGTTGTCTAGCAGTGACATTCTATGGTGCAGTTGCACCAAATATTTGATGTTCTATCAATGTTACCACCATTCTCATAGCTAGTTTGTTTTTACTTAATGCTGATCTCTCCACAACTTTTGAATTTGAACTTTTTGGCATTTTTATCTTCATGACATTTCTTGATAATGGACCTTGTATGTGTGTCCGAAACGTCGAATTTTTTATAATAAAATGGTATTCAAAGATTGCTTTTAAGCAACTCAGCACAAAAGAAAAAGATCTATATAGAAAAACCGAAAGAAGTTTACAGAAATGCTTAAAATTACAAAACGATATTCTATTTGATAAAATTATAGATATCTAGACCTCCTTGGACTGTTGCATTGACATTTTGACAATGGATATCCATGTTTTGACAATCACTGTCTTCTAGTCATAGAAATGGAGCTACGTACATAGAGTGATGGGATGAATGATCTAAATTCTAAGTTACCAATGTAAAGAGAGATGCACAAAAGTGAACAAAAGTGAGGTACAAAAAGTAATTTCGTCGAATAAAGGACTTGTCATAATTAAGAAATCTGGAGAAAAGCCCATTTAATATAAAACATACCATCAATCAGAAGGACTTTTCTCCAGATTTCTTAACAAAAACTGATGTCGCATACCTACATAGACATAATTTACAAACACCTATGCATGCATTTGTCTATCTTGAGGCAACGATATCACAACGACAATATAGATTTTCTTAGATCATACATCGCAAATGTCACTTATAAGTAAGTAAGTAAGGTGTATATTGCAAGACAATGAAAATCAAAAAAGACAAGCATAGATACATATGACATGAACTACAAAATAACAGAATAAAGTAGAAGCACGTACAGATTTGATGCTCAAACCACAGAGCTGGTACTATTTGCCAACATACAACACCAAGGAAAGAACGAATTTAGTCGTCTGTTCGTTGAACAATATGACAGAGCATAGTGCCCGGAGCGAGGCAATACTGACTTATCGGAAATACATTACGAGCATAGACAAGCTATGGGACATTAACCCATAGAATGTTTTTCATCCTCTACAACGGTAAATTCTACATGGAAATCTCAAGAAATACCACTGATATCTACAACTCCATAACAAATAGAGGTGGATATTTGACAGCTTTAAAATTCGGATGGTCATAGATTTTGATGGCAATAAAGATGGGTACTTTGCACTTGTTTTTACTGATCAGTTGATTATAAGCACTTAATTTTGCGCTTATGAAATTCCATGAAGATGAATGTACGAAATGTGCCACCTTGAGTATTTTTGACATCAAAATTACAACAATATGTTTGGTTAGTAAATAGAAATCAGCAAATGTATTTGTAATTTGAAATATTGTGCCAATAGTAGGTCTACTTTTATTTTAAGCGTTCCTTCTATGAAAGACGGGATACAAGCGATAGTCACGACAGATAACAGATCTCTCTAGATAACATAGATAGCATGATAACATCTCAGACGGATAATATGTCTCCCTAGTATTTTCCATTGCAATTCTTCAATTGGAATTCCACAATTAGGCTTAAAATCGGACTTTATGAATGCTTCACTGATTAGAATTTCACACATGTGGTCAATAAAAACATAAGGACATAAAAGAATCATAAGTACATATTCGTAGGTGTATATTCACAAGTATTTGTGCGTGTATATCAGAAATATATTTACAAATTGATCGCGCATTGAAATTCCCTAACTTAATGAGAGCGGGTCTACCAACTCGCCCGCTACAATTTCAGACAGTTTTCAATGATCATAGACTGCATAAATAATCATTGTTTGATAATTTGTCTTGAGTAATGCAATTCTTAGTCAAGTAAACTAATGAATATCGTCTGAGCCATTTCTCAGATATGTCACAAATCGCTTACTATGTTCTAGTGAAGCTTGCGAAATGTAGGATTTGAGGTAGAGATTGAAATTCAATAATAGAAAATACATTATCATGTAATAATTGCGTGACACTTTGTTACCTTGTGAAAGTAAAACCCTGGGATTCATATATACTCGCAAGAAAATTTTGTTGACGAATTGGCAAAGTGTATTATGGGAGTAGCCCTCAAATGGAAACACTAAAAATAAATTTCTTCAACACTGAGACCAGTATGAATCCAATTTCAATTATTGCATTTCATGAAGAAGTCACTCGTATTTATTCCACAGTGAAATAATCTCAACTTTAATACAAGGCAGGATGAAATCCTTCAATATGACATTAATTAATCAAATATCCTTACTTTGTATCCACCAACAAATTCAAATGATCAACTGAAATAAAAATATTGACTCGATCCTGATCTCTTTGCAAATAGACAGGAGGAAAAGTTGCCAAAAATGGACATCCGTAAGAATGTAGTGATTGGCATTGATTTGCACAACAGTATTAAGCTACTAATGATATTTTTCATGTGAATATGTGAATATACCCGGTTTACTCTGCACTGAACGGGAAGATTTAACTCTTGAGTAGGTAGATTAATTTCATAATTTTGCTGAAATCAATGAAGTATGCCTCGAATATCACATTTAAAGTTGGAAGTTTATAGTCATTCTAAACATTTGTACATACCGGCGATGTGGCCTTGTGGTAATGTTTGGCAGACCTTGTTTCAAAGCTTGGTCGGTTCAAACCTAAGACTTTTCAAATAGGTACATTCTGCATTCTGCCGAGTTATCCCACTCGGCCG
Organism: Prostheceraeus crozeri; assembly: GCA_907163375.1. Classification (NCBI taxonomy): domain Eukaryota; kingdom Metazoa; phylum Platyhelminthes; order Polycladida; family Euryleptidae; genus Prostheceraeus; species Prostheceraeus crozeri. The sequence goes on along the minus strand of CAJQUW010001502.1, from coordinate 82,329 downwards.
CATGGAATAAAGACGATGTTTCCGGGGATATATTTGCTTCATTTCATTATGCTTGAATATCCAATATTATTTCAAGAATCAGTGAAGATATTTTCTAATTAGTGAAAGAAAAATATGGGCAGTTCTAAGCTCATATGCACAGCCACTTATCAAATGTGAATTTCGATGAATAAATTGCAGTAAGTTTATCTATTCATATTCGTTAAAACCTGCAAATTCATCTTTCAGAATAGGGAAGCACGTGCTCATTTTTCAAACCGTAATTATGAATCGCGCAAAGCAAAGGAAATCGTCATGTTATTGATTAATTGATTACTTACCACACTGTAAACCGTAGACCGACAATTATCCTACAAAATTACTGACAAAATCAACCGACGATTGTCACCTCCAATATCCTGCGATATCCGACGAATTTGTAGGTTCTCCACTGACATCAAAGCAGATGCTTTGTATGCAAATTGACTAAACAAAGACTGTTGAATCTTGATTGATTTTTGGATTAGTGATTGCTTGACTTTTGGGCAGTCTGTATTATTGTGTGGCAAAACCATGATTTATCTTGACAATTAAATTAATTACCTACATTTTTGATCAAATTTAAGCTATAATTCATTGCTATTCACTTTGTCGCTTTTTTGTCAGATATTGTAGGTGTTCAGTGGCAATCATCCTACAAGAACTACGAGTAACAATGACCGACAAAATAGATTTTGTAGGATAAATGTCTGTCAATTGTCAGTCAATGGTTTACAGTGTAGCTACCGTATGGTTATTATGTTGATGAAGGCACTTCTAATTGTTGCAGATATTTATCTAAAGAATCAGAAAAAGCTTTGGTGCGTCTACAATCTTCCTACGCTAATAAAATACATTAAAGCAAATATCTTATAGAAGTCGTATAGAACAAGTGTTTTTCTCTCTTTTGGTCAGGGGGATGTCAGGAAAGCTCAGGGAGTTCCCAAAGCCCAGCACCAGACCACCTCTTCCTCTGATTATATTGAATAGTTCAACGATTAATGATTAACATTGAATCATGATACATTTTATAGAAATATCACAAATTATAGGCATTTTCTACTGACATTTGTAACAGGGATGTGGAGTCGGAGTCCCGGAGTCCTATCATTTTTGCTGGAGTCGGAGTCGGGATGGGACTCCAGACTCCGGCCTATAACTAGACCCGAAATATAATACAAACAAATTAATCATCCTCGTGCATAGCTGTCATTGTCTTGATGTCAACTTTCTTCGTCAAACAAAAGTACAGAGGCAGGAGTGCATGCAAAGCTTATAATAGTTGAGGGAATGAACCGTGATAGTGAAAAAAGGATTGTTTTTTCACTCGGTGATTTAGTAGAGAAGACACGCCTTCCTAGCCTCGATCACACCTACGCACCAAAGGTCACATCAGAGACAAAAATGAAATACTAGTTTGTTTGAGAACATTGCATCATACCCTCACGTTAATCGTGTGTGATGGCTCCTGTAAAGCGGATATTAAAATCGAAAATGTACTCATATTTTTTGGAGAAGGATGGGGATTTTCGTGCCTGATAGCATACCGTGTGAAGCATACATCAAGGAGATGGGGGAGCCCAGTCGCATGCATCCAACTTAAAGAGACATCTGATCAATTTTCATCGAAAATGATTGATAATTGATGCAATGATCACTAAATATCGATTCAGGAAAACCTATAATGATCTGTGATGTAGGCTACCAGTTAGGCTTATATACTTGCCACCCGGAGTCGGAGTCCTATCAAAATGATAGGACTCCGCATCCCTGGTTTGTAAATCATTCCTTGTCGACGATGTTTCAACTGCAAATTCAAAGAAACTGCGCTTGGTTTCACTATCTTTTCATTGACTGATTTTAGTGTATTCATTGCATACAACGTTATGATCATTATAATCAGGTTTATATCTCAATAACTATTCTCTGGATTGATCTTGTATTTGAACAAAGTCATCTGTTAACGATTATTGTCTATTTAATGATTGATGATTTCTTAAAATGAATTTCGAGATATTTTGAATCATGGTAATGTCTGTAAATTATCTGTTGTAATATCATTATCATCCTCAATAATGATCCGCGTGGTTCTTTTTCCGCAAAACAGACTTATTCAAAGGTAGGGAAAGTACCAAAATATTAACTGTAAGATAAATAATAAAAATGAAATATACTTATGAATGAAACATCAAGCAAGAAATAATGCTGGCTATTTGCCGGGTCAGTTAACGCAGCAACTTTATTCCAATTTATTCCTCACGGGTATCCGCACAGTCTAGAATAGGCGCCATAATTTACTTTTTCCTGTATAAGATATGCGCACCTATACATCTGACACTTCAGTAGATTGTAGATCAATTACCACTAAATGACATCCAAGGCCATTACATAAAATGATTGCACGATCTCCAATTTGGAAAACATATATTCTTGGATAATGATTAAACTTGCATGACAAAAGCCTACCTCTGACGTTGCTTACCATGCGCACAACGTCATAAACAATTCGCAATAGCATTAAACTACATACATAAACAATTCTAAACTGCAACGTTCTGACTTTAAATGACCGGCTTCCCTATGCGTGTTTAGCCTTGGATTTGCTAAGACTCAAACTAAAGATGCAGTCCTGCGTGAGATATTGAGGCTTGAATATGTATTCAGTTTGCACTTACTTAGACTGATTTAATGTGGATTCTGGAAGACATTGCTTGTCTCTCTTTTCAGAGAGAAAATAAAGCAACACTCTTCCTGATTTACTTCTTCCAATCAGCAATTAGGACTGTGTGGGTGGTACTCCAAACACTTTCCATGCATTTCTCTTTCTGCTTACAAGTGTTGCGCGTTTTTTCTGGTGCTGATATTAAATTACTGCCTTCTTCTCATCGCCATGCGTCTCTACTCAGACTCAAACTGATTGAAAGCTTGAAGAGAATACATTTGTTTGTCTTCTTCTTCCGAGAGGAAATAAAGTAACACTCTTTCTGAATTACACACGATCAGCAAATAGGAGTTTTGGGATATGAATACCAAAACACCGACCCTGACGGTCACATTGCAACTCTTCAATTCTGAATTCCATGCAAATGTTCATTTCTAAGCGTCCGCAAATGTATGGATTCATTGTACTGATAAAAATGCACGACAACTGTGTAAATCTTGTTTCGTTATACTAAGCAATGAAGAATTTTATAAGCAGAAGTATGTCTTGAGATTAATTTCGTATCTGAAAATGCCGTGTACTGAAAGAAAATAGAAACCGTCTTCCTTTGTAATGATTTTTTTATCTCTAAATGCAACATCGATCTTTATAAACTTATGAAGATACAAATAGAAGTCAACTACATACAAATAATTTTGCTTTGAACGACCCAACAAATCTCATAATGAACTGATACATTAATGATACATTGCTTACAGTGTACAAAGCGTAACCTCTACTCTTGTTAGCTTATAGAAAGATTTTTGGTAATTTACATCCTCGCCAAACTGTCGCTACATTAACAAAGATAAAATGAATAGATTATTAAACAAAAACATCATGAAAACATTTGCAACGGATTCAAGTGCACTGATGTGCGTAATAAGTTATTCCTCATTTCGATGCAATAATGATTCATTTTGATATTTGTGACAACAACCATTCCGAAAATGTGTTTAACACTTTCGATAATCGTTCTGGATTGTTAAAAACAAAGCAACAGATTTAAACTGATCTAATAATAAATGTCTAATTTACTTGAGTTGATAAAGTTTCCCACTTTGTGCCAAGTTATGAAATGTGAACAGGCAGGACAGTAGCGTTTGTGCAAACGTTTGTTTAAAGTTGTGAACTACGTCTGTTGCACACAAGACATTGTGATTTTCATATGAACATGTGTTCGAAATTAACTTTGAAAATTGTAAAGTTAAACTTCAGAAAGGACGCTCACCATGATTTCTATTCAAATTTAATATACATATAATATATTATTTGACTTTTTATTTGATTGACTTATTCATGAGAATAATAAATTTCATTGAAAATAAAATATAATAAGTCAACTTTTTATAGAATATGATAGTATTGTTGAGCATGTGCACTTGAGCAGCAATCAAATGACAAAAGCACTGACTAAACTTTGATCAATTTTGATTGTCATGAGCTTCTTATACACAATTACTATAAATAAAATAATAAAATGAGGCACACATATTATACACATGTGACACATGAGGCACACAATGACCTACACATATTATTGAATCTGAAAAACAATGACTGCTTTGTAAGGAGCAATAAAAGTAATTCCCAATATTTCGGCTTTGCCTTTATCAAGGGATGCAGAAAAGGAAATTATACGGAATGTCGCTAAGAAAATTCAAGCTAACCTATCTATGGAATGCAACCTAGAACCTTAGTAGAGCATGGACAGTTAGACATGCTGACACAGAATTTCAACCAAAATATCATGGATTACTTGAGATATCAAAAGGATAAAAAGTCTATAAAGTTAAAGAAAGGAAAACTAAAAGTTACACAGAATTAATTAGATTGAGGAGCATTTCGGTAGGCCTTGCTTTTATCTCTTTCTACACAAGTCCATCACATGGTCAATATTACATCGAAACTTGCAGTACATGGCTCAAGGAAAGAGGGTCGAAAAGAAAGAGATACTTTTCTAAAAGAAAAAAGAAACTTTTCTAAAAAGGGGATTTTGCAGATAGGCCCCCTCTCTGATTCTCCGGCGATGCACCATCTAGTGTAGTGCCATTTCTAAATCTAATCATTCATGTTTTCACCATCTCTCTTTTTTGACATATTTTGCATCAATATTTACGATTAGCTATTCCAAATTCTCTACTTTGCATTTCAAGCTATCACAGAAAGATGTCCACTGACCCGAGCATCATCCGCAACAATGTATTTGTTGTTTGTGCGGAAGGAACACACGTCGCTAAAATAACATGCATATTCAACTTGCATTTTGGAAGTCGCCAGATCTAATCGCAGCGCATTACAGAATATAGTTTAAATTTACAATCCATAATTAATTTTCTATATTCTTTTGAATAATTTCCTCATTGCTAAGTGCTCTGAAATAGATATCTGAATATGACTTAGTATTTAGTTAAAATGCGGAACTGCAGTCACTTCAATTCTATTTCAAACTCAAATAGGCCTACATAGTAATAAATAAGTGCTGGCTTGCAACTTAATTCTCATTTTTCAGTTTATGATTCCAAGAATGAATCAGTGCGATATAAAGCTGAAGAAGACGAGAAATCGGACGACATTTTCTGCACATCAATTATCAGTCCTCGAGAACGCGTTTGACCAATCTCCGTATCCTGATGCACTTACACGTGAAGAACTTGCGATGCAGCTTGGTCTTAACGAAGCTCGTGTGCAAGTGAGTCCTTCATCATGTTGTTTTACATGCTACTATCCACTTCAAAACCGGAAGTAGTACGACACGAAAAAGGCGATATACTCACCTGTACAATCAAACCAAAATCCTATGCATTAGGCCAAGTCATCAGTGTTCTTTATCATCAAAATCCTTCCATAACTTTCTTGTTATTGCTAACTCCTTAGAAAACGGATTGTGCTTGTCAATGTTATGCATTTTTCAGGAAATATTGATTGTAGGAGTTTGATACTCAAAATCTTCGATTTTCAAAACCTGTGTATTCTCCCAACTGAACTAGAGATGAAACATTGATGTCTGATATTTATGAAAACAGAGATAGGCCTACATCAGAAATAAGCTATTTTCTGTTGCCGAACCTTAATCCCTTCAAAAGATCACGCGGCGGAGAAACCGAGTTTGCGGAAAACAGTTGACTAAAAGTCTTGTAATCAAGATTTTGTTTGGGCAAAATCTTAAGTGGGTAAAGTAAAAAAATTTTAAAGTGTAAGCATCCTGTCTGCTTTTATTACATAGGCACCCTACAACAGAATACATAGAAAGAAATTTTGAGCAATCTTTCGCTTTTTACCGAAATGAAGTACGAAATAATGTACGCGTTTGTTAAGATGCATTGGAAGCCTTTTGACCGACACGCCGGCGATCTCATTATCAAGATACCTACACTGCCATCGAGATAACAAACACAAAATTAGTGACGTCACTAATTTATGAAGCTCAAAACATTGCATGAACCAAACCTGCTGACAATGGGACGCAAATAGTGATCGATAATAGCGTATGTCAATATATAATGTATCAGGGTAAAATGCAATAAATACGTCGTAGAAGCATAGATAATAGTACAAAATATATAAGGAAGTGTTGATTTCTATGGTTTTCATTGTATTGTGCACAGCAGGCTTGATTTGCATCGTGCATGCGTGATGTCGCGATCTACAGTTGTGTGACGTCACCCATTGTTTGATCATGAATTGAACTGCGATCTCGATGAATAGTGGTGACCATAGAAAGAGATTGCGTATCTGAAGTTAGAATAGAAATTGACTCAAGGTCGTGGCACATCCTGGGGAACTAAATTGGGGCATGAGCAGCCAATAAAGAACCTGGAATTACACATGTGACTGTTTCTAGCCCAATGATGCAGGCGAATTGACAGGTGTATCTAAGTGCAAATGCGTGCGATTTTTGTGCCACTATTGTGTATTGCATGAAGCCTTACTTCCATTCTAGAGGTTTTATTGTTATCAATTTCTATGGTGGCGACGGTCGATAGGCCTCGAATAATGTCGATAAATGCTTCGTGTTTTATTCAGATTCCTCCCATCGTCAGAAGAAAATTCACTGACCCTCATAGAAATTTGATTCACTGGCAATGGAAACACAAGTGAAATTCATTGCGCAAGAAGCAGCGTAAGAAAGATGTCCAGTTTAATAATGTCTAGGAAATCTGGCAATAGTTGTAGAGTCACTCATTCTCAGCCAGAAATGAACATCTGGGTGTCAATCAGATTTGCATTATTTGTTGATTTCGAGAACACTGGAATCTGTGTATTCAATTACCAAATAATTTGTATAAATTGCTTACTGATTGAATTGAGAAAGAAAACTGAAGGGATGATAGTATCATCTACGAATGTTTTCTACTTTATCATTATTAAGCTAAATTGAATCGATTCATGTAGCTGATAATGGTAAGCGGTGATAGGGATACTGAACACATCAATTTCATTGCACCACGGAAATAATACACTTAGTGTTTGCAACGCATGTCATAGAGAGCAACTATACGATATCGTGAATGTCAACTTCGTAATAATTACCGGAAGAATTGCATTGTTGATGCGTCAAATCAATTTATCTAGTTTTGGCGATAGGTCAATTACACAAATTCATTAAGTTTGACAAATTAACCTAATCGTTTCGAGAAAGTCAATGAGCAAATTTGACAATTGGACTGTCTATCAGTATAGAGATTGAGATACAGTCATCAAGGCTCATTTTCGCTATTGAATTAAGATATAACAAATATCTCCCTCATTTTTAATAGAATATTGTAATTCCTCAATTGTTCCGTTGTAAACTTTAGTAAGACGCATGCACAGTAGTCATCAATTTGCTCAACAAACCGAATTAGCAATAATGTAGAGCGGAATACTCTAACGTCAGTTTTAACTTCGCGAAAATTCTACTTTTTCACATCCGATTTAACCACTCATAGTCCGACAGCCAAAACGAGTTTCTGCAGGGAACGAGGCCGAAAGTGGTACTTTCACAGAATGATGTGCACCCTATGCCTACTACAAATCGGCACGTCTGCCGAGTTCTAGTGAGTTCCTCTTCTTGTCAGACAGGATCAAAGAAAAGCACATGCAAATCCAATGGGACGCAGATTGCAGTTTTTGTATGTTTTTCTGATTAAACGAAAAGTACTTAACCCAGAGTTATAATTTTTGGCACAGAATGTCTTCAGGTCATTCCCTTTCATTTTCATACACCCCTGTCTATATAGCTAAACCCATTTAGATTTGGCTAGCCTCTAAATGTCGGCAAACACAAACATTTTGAGCTACTTTATCCACATTCAACCATATTCTCACATGCATTGCCGATTAGATGCATGATAAAAGCACATGCACATTATAGGAAATGACCTGAAGACACTCCATGCCAAAAATTATAACTCTGGGTTAAGCCTACTTTTCGTTTAATCAGAGAAAACATACAAAATTTCATTTTAGCCAAAACTGCAATCTGCGCCCCATTGGATTTGCATGTGTTTTTCTTTGATCCTGTCTGACAAGAAGAGGAACTCACTAGAACTCGGCAGACGTGCCGATTCGTAGTAGGCATAGGGTGTACATCATTCTGTGAAAGTCTCACTTTCGGCCTCGTTCCCTGCAGAAACTCGTTCTGGCAGCCGGACTATCAGTGTAGGCGTATGACTTAGCATTCTAGTCTCATAATTGTGCATTACCAAACAGTGAACGGTGTATATACAGTGCTAAGTTGAATTTAAATGTATAATATCTCCGGTTTTTCGCAAACAATGTCCACGTAATGAAAACACAATCCCATATGAAACTTCCTCGGCCAGAGGATGAAAAGCAAATTCAGTACGCAGCTTTTATCAATACTTGTGAATATCTATTGCTAAACGTGCGCAGGCTAGACCCCTCAAGCAGAGCAGAAATGTAGGTCCCGACCGCTGTACACATAGAAATTAACAACAATAAAACCTCTAGAATGGAAATTAAGCTTCATGCAATGCACAATAACGGCACATAAATCGCACGCATTTTCACTTAGATGCGCCTGCCAACGTCTGTATGATTGGGTCAGAATCAGTCACATGTGTAAATCGAAGCTTTTCATTGGTGGTTCATGCCCTAACTTAGTTCCCCGGATGTGCCGCGACCTTGAGTCAATTTCCATTCTAGCCAACTTCAGATAAACAGTTTATTTCTATGGCTGTACACCTCAGATGGTCAGTTTATGATCCTGTCTATTTAATAATTTTGTTTTTACGAAACAAATTTATTATAACAACATCCAATGACCAATCAGCAAAGTGAGACCAGTGAGACTTGTAAACGAGAATTTATCTAGACTGTTGCCAATCCATGTTTGTCGCTCTGCACTCAGTTTCACCGGCGTCTGAAACATCCATTACTACACAACAACATTCTAAGACCTCAAGATAATGACAACAGATAGGATTCATTGGACAGAGACGAAATTTCTATGCGGAAATTGAATTTTTACTTTGCAGATTTCAAAATGGATAAACTGACTGATGGGCACCGCTTATAACCAGAAATCCAGCACTCTATGATAATAAAGTACTAGAACGAACATGCTGGTGCCTTGTTGTGGTATTATAGACTTGACATAATAGAGTATTTCAAAGATATAAGGACTTCTCTTAGCACACTCCACCGTTTGAAAGTGCCATGATGAACTATGACTGTTTTTATTACTTTCGTCAGTGGACTTCACTCTATAGATCATGACTCTTTCAAACAATGATCTTTGGAACAGCAGTGTTTTCCTTGTTCTGATTTCCAATCAACAAATATATAAAGAGATTTGAATTACCATCTTCTGAATGCAAAACATCAGCGAACTGGATGACATCGGCTTCATTTCTTCGTTGAAGGGAGTGGAGAAACTAATAACGATTGTGATATAGCAAGAAATCCAATAATTACAACATAATCATCTGATAATAAGAATGTCCCGATTCCTCGAGAAAAATAATAAGTCAGTTGCAAGTTTCACGTTATCTATTCACGAAGTATTTTCGGTAATCTGGTAATAACTGCAGCTTGAATCGAAAGCTTCTAAACATAGAAATTAATAATACCATGGAAAGTAATAAATAGTATATAATAGAAGTGTACTATTATCTACTTCTATGCTTCTAAAGGATTAACAGAATTAATGTTGGAAGTGTTTTTTTCCTGTTTAAGAGAGTGATTGAACGATGCAGTAAATTGAATCTTCAAGGCATAGAAATATAAGTACTTCCATAAGCATAGAAATATTTCATGTTTCAAGATATATTATGCAACCATCTGCAGTTGGGATTTGTATATTATCATTAATCTATACAAATGCCGAACCCTCGTAAGGAAATCAATATAAATTTGAAAACCAATTTCCTGGCATTCTACGCATTATGTGGACTGAGGAGTGTGGACTGCGTTGATATATTGTTGCTCGGTAGTGCTCTGCCATTGTCAACGTTGGATTCGGATCGAAAACTTAGTACAAATGTTCACCGTGTACAAATACATCGATGGAGAATTTTTCCTAATCATGGAAAAGAGTGCTTCATTTCTATTGCAATAATCGCAGTGATTTAAGCCTAATGAAAAATGAAGATTAAGAAGAAAGATCTATAAAATTCAGCGATAGAAGCAGCGACTGAGCTGGCTGAAACAAGCTGCTTCATGAAATAATGCTGCCGGAGATGACGCCCATCTCGATGCTCATCGCCACTTCAATTATGCGCCAACATGAACGAACATGTGATATGTTGGACATCAGCAGGTTCGGTTGAAAGGTTCGCTTTAAGAGTTGCATAAATTGATAATTAGGAGTTTCCGAATTAATAAACTTTAATTAATTTCGAGATGCAATTTGACAAATTAATTTACATACATTTTGTTTGATCCGCTTGTTTACACATTGCGTCATTCACTAATTTCAAGTTTCTATCATTCATCAAGTTACACTTCCTCTCACAAGTTAAGGCAAATTATCAAAATTTCTATTAGATACATCAAATGTCAAAGTTGCCATTTGTGGTTCTGACAATTCAGTATATTTTCTTAATTTTTGTCATAAAACTAGCTTGGATAAGAACTGCCTTATGCTGTTTAAAATTCAAAAGTCCCTGATTACGGCAAAGACAGAAAAGAGGCGAACGGTCGGTTGGTGGGGATGGAGAGCAGATAAAGAGATTGTGCACATGTGAAAGAGAGAGAGAGAGAGAGCTATGAACTGCGAATTCCGTGTTGTAGATCCTAAGACAAGAATTTCATCACACATTTACAAAATAGGCCTATCGCAAACTTGAAATCAAATAGATAATTTTCGACTACAAAAGTTACCTAAAAGATGAAGTGTTGGTGTGACGGGCTTGTGTTGTGTATGATGACTTCTTGTCAGTAACTGGTGTGGAATCGTTGGAAATATGAATGGATGTTGTTCGTTTTTAGAGAGAAACAGAGAGATAGACGGGGAAGTGAGAGAGAGAGAGAGAGAGAAAGAGAGAAGGGGGAGTGAGTGAGGGAGAGAGAAACAGAGAGATAGACGGGGAAGTGAGAGAGAGAGAGAAAGAGAGAAGGGGGAGTGAGTGAGGGAGAGAGAAACAGAGAGATAGACGGGGAAGTGAGGGAGAGAGAGAGAGAGAGAGAGAGAAGGGGGAGTGAGGGAGAGAGAGAGAAGGGGGAGTGAGGGAGAGATAGAGAGATAGAGATAGACGGGGAAGTGAGGGAGAGAGAAGGGGGAGTGAGGGAGGGAGAGAGAGAGAAGGGGGAGTGAGGGAGAGAGAGAGAGAAAGAGAGAGATAGACGGGGAAGTGAGAGAGAGAGAGAGAAGGGGGAGTGAGTGAATGAGGGATAAAGAGAAACAGAGAGAGAGAGAGAGAGAGGGAGAGAGAGAAGGGGGAGTGAGGGAGAGAGAGAGGGATAGACGGGAAAGTGAGTGAGAGAGAGAGAGATAGAGGGGGAAGTGAGAGAGAGAGAGAGATAGAGGGGGAAGTGAGGGAGGGAGAGAGAGGGGGAAGAATCTCTTATCTGAACTAATTCACAGATTCACAAAGTTGGATATCAAGGATATCAAAGCCTGAGGACATGAAATAGCTATGATGATACTCGTAACAGTCTGGACTCTGACAGCGGGTCTAGAACTTCTGTGTCTTTATCGCGAAGTGAGCTCTGATGTAACCGCTGTGTAACCTATTGTTTTCACTCAGAATAAGATTCACTTGAGATATAGAGTTTGTCTGAATGGACAACTAAAAGAGGCTGTATGAAGACCGTATGAAGGGAAATGATACAAGTTCATCTTGTGACCACAGATTGACGAATTGCGCTCCAATATTCTGCATGTTTGATATTCATAATCTATTGCAAAATATTCTGGGTAGCATGATATTCCGGTATGCATCTAAAATATTCTGGAAAAGCTCGCAGTGTGGCTGAGGCCTTAGTCTTTATCGCCATCTCCCGTCATTGCATTGCCATTGTCCGGTGACGCAGAAGCACGATTATTGAAGGCACGCGTTTGCGTCCATTCTTTTCTGAATCATCATGGATCGAAAAGTGTCGGCAACAAAGTACCACGGGTAAACGTACCCTAATATAGGAAACATAGGTAACCTTCCCGTCTCTATGGGTGAAGGCATAGAAATCGGACTTTTCTCTTTGTTTAAATTGGACAATATCTGCAATGATGGTTTCAGCCAATCATGTAGCCACCGATGTAGGTCAATGCTGCTAAATTACTGAATACCTTTACTATCATAGAGTTTCGGATTTCTATGGGCGCTGGTGGCTGCCATCTGGAAGGTGCCGTCGCCATGGCAACGTGTACCTACGCCGTAATGTTGTTTTCAACGTGCCTGGTCGTCCCAGTCATCTAATATTGCAGTGTCGTATATCTATGGTACAAATAACATCGATAATCGCATTGAACCGCACTATACTGATGTCGAATCGTGAATTAGCTTGGAAGGTAAATTTCTCTGCCTTCGTCAATTGTTTGACAACATTTGGGATCTGGGATCATGTAATCTTGCAGATAAATTGTCACAGACACTCTCAGTCATTGGAATGATGTCCTCGTCATAATTTAATTCATCAGGCAGTCAATTTTCTAAAATTATCTTGTTTTTATCGCTTGCGATAATTACAACGGACTGGTTGAATACAGCTCACAGAGTGGAATACAAGTTGCACTAATTTGTCATCTATCATCAAGTCCTACTCACCATCCAAACGGCTCATTATTAGAAAATGTGATTTTCAATCTTCAGTCTAAACAGATGGAGACCGTTTATGAAATTCCCATCATGTGGAACATAATTGTCATCACCGCGGAAATGAATGTCATTTATAAAAGTTCTTTTTTACAAATTATTGTATGGAACGTTATTCACAAGGAGCTTCGCAAAGCGGGAAATCACTTGCCCACTTTCATTTAGCAGCGTAAAATTAAAATAGACTTTGGATACTAATTGGTAGACAAATGAAAGTAATTTCATTGATAGACATTTCATGCCTGCTGTGCATTGCTGTATTTTATTTTGCCAACAGACTAATTTGCCCGGAGCATTTACACATGAGAACTCAACCATTTCGACATGTACTAAATACAATTACATTGATGTGTCAATCTTTTAGGTTTGGTTTCAAAATCGGCGAGCCAAATGGAGAAAGCAGGAGGGAAGTTCGATTTCAAAGGAACGGAGCATAACTGCGGACAGGCCCAGTAAGTGTTTGATGACTTATTTTGCAGAAGATAGCCATGGAAAGAGACTTCTGAAAAGTCTGATGAAAATTGAATTCAGAAAATCTTTCTTATTTATCATATTTTCATGTTTGACGACAACTTCCTCATTAATAGGAACAGGCTGGTAGGAAGATGATGCTTAAGTGAGAGTGTGATGCAGAAGAAAGGCAAAAGAGCAGTGAAAAGGAACATGAATTAATTCAAAATAACTGAGCACAACGGAAATGGTCATAATTAGACACTTTTCAGCTTAAGTGGAAAACCCTGCAGTTCTCATTTTTGACATACAAACTAAGAAAGTTGAGCGGCATTGAAAAGTTCTGCATAAAGTATTGTGGAAAATATCCTGTACGTCTTAGAGAACCCATTTCTAAAAGTCTAGTGCAGATTTAAGCTTTGGCATGCCGAAGCAACTTTTTGCTCCCAACAGCGATGTTTTTCTCTTTGACATTTCTAATATTATTGGCTATTATTTCTACTGGCTTCGACATGGAAAGCATTTTGCATTTGAACAACTATGTACAGAATAGTTATTTACACAACTACTGCAAAGTATCCATTTTTATTGCATTTTTCGAGATCAACATGTCTACGCACGAGCCCGAAGATTACGGATATTATTCCGGATATTACGGAAGCACTAATCATGGAGATAATTGCGCTGTGAAATATAAAAGTTCTAAGACCAGAAATTAACAATAAGGAAGATTGTAGACGCACCAAAGCTTTTTCTGATTCTTTAGATAAATATCAGCAACAATTAGAAGTGCCTTCATCAACATAATAACCATACGGTAGCTACACTGTAAACCATTGACTGACAATTGACAGACATTTATCCTACAAAATCTATTTTGTCGGTCATTGTTACTCGTAGTTCTTGTAGGATGATTGCCACGGAACACCTACAATATCTGACAAAAAGCGACAAAATTAATAGCAATAAATTATAGCTTAAATTTGATCAAAAATGTAGGTAATTTAAAAATTAAATAAAAATTAATTTAAAATTTAATTGTCAAAATAAATCATGGTTTTGCCACACAATAATACAGATTGCCCAAAAGTCAAGCAATCACTAATCGAAAAAATCGATCAAATATTCAACAGTTTATGTTTAGTTAATTTGCGTACAAAGCATCTGTTTCGATGTCGGTGGAGAACCTACATATTTGTCGGATATCGCAGGATATTGGAGATGACAATCGTCGGTTGATTTTGTCAGTAATTTTGTAGGATAATTGTCGATCTACGGTTTACAGTGTATATCAGTCATTTCTGACCGGATGAATCTTGATAATGCTCAAAAGAATAAGAGCGAAACGTTGGAAAATTCATTGTTGCTTTTCTTTATTTCGAAAGTGACATTAATAAATTTGTTGGCATATTTTTGGATTTTGATATCCTCTTTTGCATAGTTTTTCGGTGAAAATCAAATAAATAAAATCCAGCAGTTTGGTTAAATTGATTTTTTATTTCTGAAAATGCTTCTATGTTTTTGTAACAATTCAAATAAGCAATCATCGGGAGCTCGTCGTTTCTTTCGGTGTGCATAATTTACTTTCGATATGCAGAAATTAATCTTTCGCCTAAAAAATCAAAATAAATGTAAAATAATCTGAAACTATAGGCAAATTTTGACTTTATGCTCGTTGAGGAGACTGTAATTGTTTAAAGTTGTCGCTTGAATCATTGCATTCAGGTGCTACTCCTTTCTTCTTCTGGGTAGAAGTGGTCAGCGCTATGTTGAAATGGCAAAAACTTTGAAAGATAGCGTCAGCTTCAGGTGCGCGCATTAAAGCAAGCATGGACAACCGGTATTCGGTGGGTCAGTATGCGAGTCAAAAATTTTATGTTCTTTGCTTCGACGAGGTGCCTGGTAACTGTAACCAGGATGTGGATATACAGTGACTTAGAATAACTGACACACAGAATTAGATTGTTCAATCGTATCACTTTGCTAGAAGTGTAAGCTGATTCAAAACAATGGCACATGCAGGAACTTAATAGGTGGACAAAAAGAAATTTTTAATACCTTGCAGAGATAGGAAAAATAGTCGTGCGTCGCTTGCGGATTGCTCTGAATTCCTTCAAAATGCTCCGATCGCCACGACTCCTTCAGATTCGAAGAATTCAGATCATTGCGCAAAAGTCTTCTCGATAATGTTGGGCTCTCCGATCATTTTAAAAAAAGTTAGCAGGCGCATGAAAAAACGTTCACAAACTTCTCTGTAGAACTTGACATCGTCTGTGTCTCTTTGCTGTGTGATCCGGTTGATAACAGTCACTGAAACTTCGCACAATTTGGCGTGTTCAATGTTGAATTGCCTGCCCATTGTTCGATTGCTATGGTATTGTCACCAGATTGTGCCATTTCATTAACGTTACATGTTCCAATACTTCCCTTCTTGTCAAACGGAAGAAGAGACGACCTGTCTAATCAGGGGCGTATCCAGGATTTTGAAAAGGGGGGTACAAAAATTAATGAATTTTTTGGGCCTACCACGAAGATTATGCATATTCAACGCAAAGAAATATAATAATCAGAAATAGTATAATACAGCTTTTGAAGATTTTTGAAGGGCAGGCAAATCAAGCACTAAAACTCAACTCCACAGAATGTATTGAGAATTGATGTTTGAGTGCACTTTCCTTCTTCATAAACTTATGTGTTAAAATCATATCTCTCAGAGGGGGGGGCCATTCCCCCGTACCCCCCTTGGATACGCCACTGTGTCTAATTCTGTGAACTGACGCTTTGATATTTTTTACTCCTCAGAAACCGTTCTACAAACAAGTGATCCATGATCAGTTGATCAGTCTATGATTCTTCACAAAATTGGGCGAAACGTTGCATGTTTCCAATAATAAGGTAGTGTTGATGGCTGGACGCATGTTAAGCTCATGATTTGTTTGTGTGGGCTGCTTGTTTGAAAACGAACATATTTCCTGAGTGACTGGCAATTTTAGCACAACTATTTGAGTTACGAGTTGATTTTAGCAGAACGCAATTAACATGGCCCAGCCGCTCAACTTCTGAACGGTCTGAAAAACAATATGTTTGTTAACACAGAATTCTGTTTATTGAAGTACAAGTTGTATTCTATAGGGAATTAGAAACCACACATGCATTCTGATTACTTGCATGAATGATAACTCTAAATGAAGGATGTAGGAAAATTATGCGAGTAACTCGAATATCAACGAATTATTAGTTAATCAATCATAAATTACAGATCTCCAACGTAAAAGACGCTATCAATACTACTTTTCAAATACAGTAGTACATGACACCTAGAATTTTAGAAAATTGTAGCATGGAAATTATTGACCTATAGATTTAAGATCTGCAAATAGGAAAAGCAGCTACAACACATGTCTGACCATGTAAGCCGCTACGAATTCGCCATGAAACGAATTATGATTGCCTATTCGTGTGAGAAAGCTTGTCACTCCTATAACTGCCACGAAATGTCCTTAAATTTGATGAATTAGAGAGCAGTCAGAAGATCCCTTCACCAAACAGAGGCTGATCCTCATTTCTGATGGTCGCACAATTTCGTAGCATGTCGCAGTGTCATTCTGAGACTGCTTCTTCCTCCACTGCATGTACTACTCGATTCTACTTTGATGAGAAACGGATCTAGATTTGACTTGCACAAAGAAGCATGTAGGACCAAGTAGGTTAGCGGTATTGGAGGAGATGGAATAATCAGTCGGGCTATTCAATAAAATGTTCATTAAACGAGAATAATGCACACATAGGCAGAGCTTGACGCCAGCCTCCTCACAGCTTCCAGGCCAGCTAGGTCTGAATCTATAGCCGTCATTGATATAACAGAAACCCCTTTATAAGCGTATAGAACTGTGAGTGAGTAAATTGAGAGAGTATATTAACTAGTAGGTTACATTTTTGTAGCTAAACATGAGACATACATTTTTGTGGAGGGCTACATATACTGGAAAAACAACGTATATATTTGTACTGTATATCCCGAAAAATCTTGATATCAAATAGATTCCTTAATATACTGATGTTGGATTAGCATCCACAGGACATAGCTGCATAGCTCATTGACATCGTCAAGTCCGTTTCAAACAACACAATTTCCACTTAAATTCCTTGTCCCAAGCAATTACTGTTCTTAACTTCATGTTGTCACTAAAGGCTAACGTTGGCGACCACAGAACTTGACTGCTGACTGCTCGCACATTCACACTCCTGCGCACAAATTACGCGGTTCTCTTCTCCTTGTATGAGCTTTCTCTGTGAAGTCTTCTACCTCCTGCACTGTAAATCGCTCAATACCAATCACATACGAAGGATGCATACCAAAATGTTGTTTTGGTATATTTCTGTATTCTCTTGGTATATATTTGTATGCTTTTCGTATGTTATTTCAAATGTGGTATGCTTTACATACTAAAGCTATACCGGCACAATGTTAAAAAAAGCATCAGTCATGTCCAAAGTACATGTATGTTGATTTAAGGCCTTTTGTCAATAAAGATCACACTAATGTTACTACTGTTCGGCAAGTAGTGAGATAATGACATTCAAGAGTCATACTTTCACTACTGAATTCGATTTTAATACACGTAAGTCTAAGGCATTTCATCAATAATCAATAAGTATTCAACCATCATCAATTATGCATTATGTAATTTTGAAATAAAGCATGTTATCAATCCGAATAAAAACACATTACGTGTATAATTCATGAACGCAAAAATAGTTATGTTTGAGATATAGATAAGTCAGCATGATTGCACGAAAGATATCATTTGAATGAATTGATGGCTTGATTGGCTCATGAATTGATTTGGCTCTTAAAGTAGAGCTACCTAAGCGTCCTGCTAATGTTGCTAGACAAGTAGCAAAGACGACAATCTCGAGGAGCATATAATTCTCCATAAATCTAATCTAGTTAAATATCACACTATCAAACAAAAAATATTCGCGACTGGTATTACTGAAAAAAAGTTATTTGACAGTAGTATGTAATACACAATTTTTTGCAATGTGACTTAAAGCTGCACATACCAAATACATGCCAGAGGCATACGAAAAACGATGAATTTGCATCGGGTCTCGTATATAAAGCATACCAACAGCTAGTGATGCAAATGGAAAATTTTCCCGAAAATTTTCCAATTTTTTCAAAATTTTCTGGAAATTTATTTTTCTGTGATTGATGTTTTTCCCTTTGTTTTGGAGACTTATTATAGTCGTTTGAAAAGACTATGTAATATTCAAAGTCCGAAAACTTCTCTATCATCCCTGTATGTTGACTTTTGGTATCAGCTGCACCATTTCCATGTCTATTTCAGATCTTTCCAAATGAATTTCAAACATTAGATGGATTTCAGATTTCTCTAGCTGAATTTCAGATATCTGTCAGAAGCTCAACTTTGAAAAGATCTTGAATTCAACTGGAGATCTCCAATTTATCTGGATCATATCTGAAATTCATTTGGGCAGATCAGAAATCGATTTGGAACTATCTGAACCATTTGAACTAGAAATAGAGGATGTGTATCCTCAACGAAGATATCGGACAATACGCCATAAGTTTGAAGCTATCATAGATATTCTTTTACTCATCACAGATATCTTTAGTTTCCAAATATCTCACGAGTTTACAGTCTTTATATCTTCCAATATGGTTGCTCATGAATGCTGCGTGGACTGTGTGCTTGTACTTCATCACATGTTCATCAACACATGGAGAATTTGCATCACTATGATCAACAATGCATAATAAAGCTTAACTTTGAAGAAGCTAATAAGCAAACTCCAAAATGAAGCACATTATTTTTGCTCCATATCTTTCACATTGCATGAAATTATACCCCTATTGTAAAGCAAGATTCACGTTATCCCAAACGGTGTCTGTGTGATAATTAAAAATGCTAACAATTGGTGCAAGCCACTGGTGGCAAAGGAATTCATGTTCAAAAATCCGCGGACGGAACTCGCATATTGCTACGATCGCTTTAATCGAAATAATGATGAAATCAAGCGAGACCCAAAAATGCACAATATACGTTCAATTGTCTCTCGTCCAACAGGTGTCAATGCAGCTGGGCCCATGTATTTGTTTCCGTGGAGTAGAACAAATACGATAGGACGCGACTTGGAAAATCGACTCTCCGCGGCAGGATCAGCATCAGGTACGGGAGATTCATTGAATTACTGTCTATTTCTGTTGATACAGACGATAGAACTCCATATAAACTGGTGACACTGGGTTTTAAAAGATAGCGCTCTTCAAATTAGGAATACATAATCAACAGCTGTTTGGTTACTGTAGTTTGTTTACTGTAGCTGTTTGGTTACTATTTGTCGATCAGTTTCGCGCAGATGGATTTTTGCATTGGATGTGAAATTATCTTGTTTGAAATCACTTTGCATACTTTTACCTTTAGTTACCCAACTGTATCTAAATATAGCACAAGAATAATTCAATGCAGGCTAAAGCATGCAAGAGTACAGAGATTAGCTGGTTGACAAATGACTCTGCATCAAGTGCAACCAATATCGAATTATAAACGACGATGTTTATAGTGGAGAAATGTCGATCGACTTCTAGGCCACTGGACAAGAAATAAGACAGGACTAATAATATTGTCAAGGGTGAAAAGTATAGAATCAGGCGAAGGATCGCCTCAACAGTTCGTTTTTGAGAGGTTTCTTGAACGTCACCAGAGAGGACCAGTTTGTGATTGTTGCTGGCAGACTGTTCCATGCGCGTGCTGCTGCCATTGGGAAACTGTGATCTCCAACTGTTCTCAGCCGAGAAGCAGGGACAATCAGGGCACTGGAGGATGCCAAACGAAGACGCCTACGTGTCTCAAAGATTTTAGCACAATTAGCGCAATTCTGTGTATGAGATCCGCTAACGAATATGAAGCCAATTGAACTCCTTCAACAGTAGTGTCACGTGATCATGGGATCGGGCTCCGTACACAAGTCTAGAACCCGCATTGAGTAGCGACTGCAGACAGTTGCATGGCTGCATCAGGCAGGCCATAGAAAAGGCTGCAACAGTTATCCAAGCGAGATGTGACGAGTGACACAATTAGATTTTGAAGCACTGAAGATGTTACTGAGTTCTTGATAGGTCTAATCTGTCGAAGTGCGGCGAAACAAGAGGAAACGATAGCCGAAACTTCGGATTGAGCGGGTTGACTAGCTGGCCTTTGATGTCAATCATTGAAGACCGGATGGAAGTATAATGCTTCGATAAGTTATGATGAACCACAAAATTGCCTACAATGCAATGAGCATATCATTATTCGAATGGCAAAAAATGCATGACAGTAGCACAATACAGCTCTTCAGTTAGCGTCCTGCTCTTCGCATTGTGAAGGTTAAACGCTAAACAATACTCTTCAGCAGAGAATTTGAAAGACATGCTTAGACGGGCCTACCTTTCAGGGCCCGCCACACGCGCAGTTTAGGAAATTCCGGACCAGTTCCAACTGTGATCTGTATGTCAAAATTTTCACCAAATATAACTCTAGCAAGAATACAGGAGATCATAACAATCTTTTAAAGCTCTGACTACTCGTATACTCGTATGCTACTCATAACATGTTAAGAATCCGATGTGGACGTATTCTAATTCGTACTTTTCTTTCAGAGTTCATTTTGACTCCATCATCTGGCCCTCCATCTGCCTACGCATCCACCACCGCGCCAATCGGACTATCGCCGGCCGCTATTGCCTCCTCTGCAGCGATGAATTTTATGTCAACTCCAACTTTTTCCTCACGCAATCCATCATCCACTTTCAAAGTCCCGATTCCTTTGACTCCGAATTCTTTAGGATCTCATCCCCCGATAATTCCTCCGCACACCTCCCCAGGTCTCTATGCCAATCCTGCGTACTTCGCCAACGGCGCCGGAATCACTGGAACTGACATATCTTTCATGATGCATCATTATGCCACCCAGCTCATGCTACAACTTTGTGGTTATCCAAACCAGCCGACGGCAATGCCGTCATCTGTTACTCCACCCCCATGGATGGCTCATGGTGAATCTCTCCTCTTCTCGTCTGGACATCTCGCTTGCCCATGTAAACTTTGTCATTCTATGATGTCAAGTGCAGCTGATAAAGGAGAGACTTCAACGCGAGTTTTGCCAGATGCTGAAATCAGCCCTGTTGACTTTGGACGAACGGCTGCCACAAGTAATTTAAGTAGCGTGACAAGTCTTTGAACAGATCCTTGTAATATAGAAGATGCACAGCATTGTGTGTGATTTACGTTATGAATACAAGATGGTATTGCTCATAAATGTGTACACGGAAGCCTCTGTAGATTTTCATCAAAATATAATAAAATCAATCAACTTTCTAAACTGTCTTTTTTATTGCGGTTGTGGCAAACTATCCATAAAAGAGAATACGTCTGCATAGCCGTTACCAGAGAAAATGCTATCTAAATCGGTATCAGCGCTTGTAAAATGAAAACGCGGGAAGCAATCTGCAGCATATTTTTCCATCGAACAAATCTTGTTGAAGGCAATTCGAATGTATTACAATACGGTTTGTTAGAAATAGTCACAATCGTCAATGAAGATGATTTTCTGTTTCTGATGAATGTCGGAGCGAATGACGCACAAAAGATATTGTGCTTTTTCTGGCAGGCGGCTGGAAAGCCAATGGTGGAAGCCGCTGTCTGAATTTCCACCGAAGTCGATGGAAAAATGAGAAGAAAATGGCAAATGAGTTGAAGATGAAATCCGATGAAATCTCATCACTTCCGATGTCATCTTTGCCTCCTCTGTTTCTCCAGAAGATTGACGATCTTTCTTTGATGACTACATTAGGTGACATACCACGCGTAAACCACGCGTAATTACACATGACCCCAAACATTCGTGGCTATGCGGGATATTGCTGCAATATAAGTTATATAAGTTAGTATAGGCCTAGTTGGCAGTCCTGTTATATAGACTTTGCGTCTCATGTGTCTGCATGCATCAGAGGCTAAACAATGTGATAGGACCTCAATTTCATGCTCAGGGAAGACAGAACATGCTAACCGGTTCATCTTAATGGTTCAAGCGGCAACGCAGACAACCGTGGACGACGCGCAAACTATAAACGCTCGCCCTCGCGTATTCATAAACATTCCCATGTTTTAACAGCATCAGATCAAGTGATTTCTGACTCTTAGTGCAGCGCGTATGTACGCGGGTAGAACAATAGAATGTCCTTAACCACGGATGTTTGGGGTGTTCCGTAATTACGCGTGAATCACGCGTGGCATGTCACCCAGTGCATCCTCTTCCGTGGTGCAGTTCAATCTCTTCAATGATTCGAAACAGCATGTCTTCACTGCAGTTCTCTTTTCGAGCCTGGATTAAGGGTCGTAAGAGTGTTGTAACATAATCGACTGGTCTGTGTATTGATCTTGGAGTATTTGATGTTCGACAACTTTCTTCATATCCATTGCAATATCTGCCACGAAAAATTAAGCATTAGAAAAGAAAAATACACACGCATTTGGAAATCGTAAAAAATCGGTTTTCGGTATTTCGGAAAAATAGAAAATACCGGTAAAACGGTATCGTTATTACTGGTATTGCGACCCCTAGTTGAAATCAATCATGTGATATTTTTTTTGTATTGTTATAGTATCATTAGTGAGATGGATTAGGAGAAATGGATATTTTCTTAAACCTGTGAAAAACGACTTTGTACTTTTGCCATTCTCATTGCAGATTCCTAATTTAGAGGCAAAAGTGGCAAATCATTGAAAAAGTTATAAAAATGATCCGATGATTGAAATAGTTTTCGATTGGACACAATTTATCCAAGTATTCGTTCCATCCTATTAGTCTCTTATCTTATTACCAACGCTCTCATCCTAAAATCGCGCCCGAGCTTCTTGTAGATGTCACCCAGCATCAGAAGGGCAATTCTAAGGCTGTACCTGCAGTCATCTTGCAAGTTACAGAGCGTCGAATATGACAAAATTCCATTTGTTTGTGGATCTACAAATGTTCCTGAGTTTGGTACACTCAATTAGGCAATGATGCATTAATTTAATAACTCAACATGAAATTTGTAATTTGCTCTGATTATGACACTACCTGTGTCCTCGTTGACATATCAGCTGACGTTTTAAACTTATTCTTTTCATCGTCTTTCGCTAGCGAAAACTTGTCTTCAAATACTAGGAAATGTGTTGACTATGATTCCTTGCCTGATTTTCCTGTGTCGGTAATGGATTATCAAGTTGATTTACATCTCTCGCAATTAAGGAAAGGTAATGGTGGACCTAGTGGATTACCGTATTGGATATTTAGAGATACCTCTGCTATACTCTGCGGTGTGACATCTCATTTATTGAGCAAATCTTTAAATACGGGTACTGTTCCATCTCTGCTGAAATTCGCTGAAGTGGTTAATATTCCCAAATGCAAAAAACCTATGATTCCATCAGAATTTCGTCCAATACCCATTCTACCTGTTATGTCGAACGTGCTGGAGAGGATCATCCTAAATAAATGGATTCTGCCCTATATTGTTTCAAAGTTAGATCCAAATAAATTTGCGTATATACCTGGTCATGGTAAAAGGACAGTTACTGCAACCACCATAATTTATCACAGCATCCTCAAATTCTTGGATGACAAGTCAGGAGCTGTGACCGTTTTAGCCATCGATTATTCAAAGGCATTTGACCGGTTGCCTCATGATGCTATCGTTTCATCCCTTGCAGACTTGGGTGTACCGATTCAAGGAATTGCCATTATCAGAAACTATCTTAATGGTCGTCGACAAAGTGTGAGAGTGTCAGACTCTGATGTCTCCACCTGGACTGTGGCATCAAGTGGTCTGCCTCAGGGCAGTGTGATTGCACCTATTCTTTTTGCAGCCGTGATTGATTCTCTAAAACCAAAATTTGATAATTCTAGATACTTTAAATATGCGGATGATGTTACTATTTTACATTTCTTGGGTCAAAACTGTGATGACAACTTACAAAATAAGTTTTCGCATGTTGAAAGGTGGTCGAATGATATTGGCTTATCGATCAATTACAGTAAATGTGCTGTTTTGAATTGTATAACTAAAAAGTCGATTTCACTTTCATCATATTTCTTGCTGTGGAAATACACAATCTATTTCTACTGTAGCATCTATGAAGTTGTTGGATATTACTTTCTCTGAAGACTTATGTTGGAAATTGCATATTTCAATAATTGTTAAGAAATATTATCGACGAATGTATATTCTCCGTAAGTTAGAACTATGTTACTGTCCACCAAAGATAATTTTTGAATGCTACGTTACTTTTATTCGTTCGGTCCTCACTTATGGTTTCCCACCTTCTGCAACCTCCCTAAATATTTGTTTGAAAAACTTTTGCAGGTCGAAAAACTAGCAGCAAGATTTTTTCGTAATCATGATTTCTCTGATTTCACATTTGTTACCGAGACTTTGTGTAGACGGTTGTCACACAATTGTCAGTGATAGTAACCATTCTTTGAATATCATGTTTGATGAGAGTAAAAAACCCACTCTGCGAAATCCTCTGTGTATTACAGCACCACGAGCCAAACATATTCGATTTAGTAACTCATTTATCCGCTTCGGAAGTTAAAGTTGTACAACTCTTTTTTATGATGCAATTGTACCTCGTTGTATTTTTTATTATTTGTCTATGTTTTGAAAATACCTCTGTAATGCGTTCACCGTACATTGTGAGCCATCAATTAAGTCTTATCTTATCTCTTATGATTGCACTTTGAGGGCTATTATCTCCCACAGCAGGCAGAAATACAATATTTCTGGGAGTATCTAGCTTGAGTGATTTGCTTCTGTAGTTAATGAAAGCATCATTACAACGCATTTTAATGTTGTAGTTAAACAAACACACTTTTCTACTTACGAGAATGATATTCACAGAATTTCTTTTAGACACAGTACGTTGTATTTGCCAGTGAATTTGAGCAGCCGATAATTCTTATTTCTACGTCATCTACTTCTTATTTCAATTCTATTCCGACAAGTGTAGACGGCATCCATATGATTTGCGGGCATCATGTCATTCTTCTTGATCGTCTGAGTTTTTAGCACACTTTTTGATCTCATCAGATAGCTATGATCCGCAATGAATCGGTTCAACATCTATTCAACAAAAAGTCCCATTTTTCAGTTTTTATTTCAACTGACAGAGTTATCCATAGAAATCCAATTTCACTTTGCGCAAGTTCGTGGGACAATATAGCATTAACATGGATTTTTGAAGGCAGCAATGCTATGAATGCCATAGCAAAATTACGCAGAATAGATGTTCGCTGATGGTTATTTCAGCTGCTAGATCTTAGGAAGAATCAAATCCCTTAAACCTGTCACAATTGCAAATTCCTTCCCTAAGGCGGTTTATTGTGCGCTACTTTATCAGTTGGTTTCATATTAAAGGAAAAAATCTTCACAAAGTATACTGAGAAATGTGGTGATAATCATACTCCTCAGAACATATGGTATCTGCCATCAGCAAACTTCAAGCATGCACAGTATCTAGAGTCGATTGAACATGCCTAGAATGGGGTACAAACCGAAGATTGCAGGAAAATAATGACTAGGACTATAGAAATTGATATCAATAAAACCTCTAAAATGGAACCAAAGCTTTAGGCAATACACAATAAGGGCGCATAAACTGCACGCATTTTCTCTTAGATACACCTGTCAACGGCTGCATCATTGGGCTAGAATCAGTCACATGTGTATTTCTAGGCTTTTTATTGGTCATTCATGTCCCAACTTAGTTCCCCCGACTGTGCCGCGACCTTTAGTCAATTTCAGATAAACAATCTATTTCTATGACTACCACTAATACTAAGCATATGATACTAAGTGTGACTAAGCTCGCTTTCAGACGACATGTCCTATAAATGCAACACTTTCTGCGGGTATGGCACGTCATGTAGTGCATGCGAAACACCTGTGGCACACTATCATGGTGGCAGAGGATGTACGAGGGCTAGTCAATAAGTTTTGCACATTTGAAAATTTAAAGCAAAGCAATTTACTATGATTTTTTTATTCAAAGAAAAACAATGACAAGTAAACGTCTACAAGCCCTCTATGTAATCGCCTTTACTGCGGATCACACTTTCCCACCTTTGAGGCAGTTTTTCTATGCCCTCCAACCCTTCGCTGTTCAAAGACCGAATCTGGGCCTTCACTGCCACCGACAAGTCTTCCAACGTCGCGTATCGTTTGCCTCTCATGGGTTCCTTCAGTTTAGGAAACAGGTTGAAGTCTGGCGGACTTATATCCGGACTGTAAGCGGGATGCGGCAAAACTTCCCAACCCATAGTGTCCAGGGTTTCAGTCACATGCTGTGCTGTATGGCATCGGGCATTGTCGTGGAGAATGAGAGGCTGCAGAGAAGGTCTTTTCCTCCGTAGGGCATTCTTCAATTTTTTTGAAATGAAATCGGCGTAGTTTTCCTTGTTGACGGTCTGTCCAAAGGGGACGGCATCGGCAAGAATGATTCCAATGTGGTCATAAGCAAAGATGATCATTTGCTTCACCTTGCTCTACTCATGTCGAAACTTTTGAGGGCGTCAGGAATCCGGAATTCGCCATTCACTCGACAATCGCAACAATCCTTTCCAGGAAATCTTCGCCTTCTCTCCGATATCTTCGACACAACTGCATAGCGATTCTGTAGCGGGAAAGCTTTTCTTCGTCCTTTAGGCGGTGTGGTACCCATCGAGCCGTAACTTTACGCTTACCAAGATTGAGGGTGAGAATCTTGTAAGCAGACCGGTGACTGATCCCAAGTTCTGTGGCTACTTCATCGCAAGTCATCCGTCTGTCTTCGTCCAAAAACTTTTGAACGCACTCCTCGTGTGCCTCATCATTTGCGGATAATGGGCGGCCGCTGCGGTCTTTGTCTTCGATCGACAGATCACCGTCTCTCAGTCTCTGCATCCATCCAGTGACAGTCGAGCGGTCAACAGCCTCTTCCTTGCATGCTTCTTCCAATGCTGCATGGATTTCACACGGGCGCTTGTTTCTTGCGAACTCGATCTTCACGTAAGCGTGCTGCTCTTGACGCGGAAACATTTTTAGTGAATGACCACTTGCAGACAGACTTTGATTGTTCGTGAGTAAGATTCATGACAGCTGCAGTCGAGAGTGATAGAGCGCCAAATGAGATTTCTCTTGTGCTTTATGAAGCAGATGTTAGCCTGTTCAAAATTTGGTATTGTGATCGCTGAAAGTGCTTTTAAACGAATTTTGCAAACAAATGTGCAATACTTATTGACTACCCCTCGTAGTTGGCACCAATGAGTAAGTATAGGTATTAGGTAGAGTAGCAACTCAGCATTTATTTAATCCCCAATGTGTACACACTTTCGATTTTATTAAATGAACTCGAGGTGAACACAATTGGGTATTGTTACAAAATGATAGATATGCAATTTTTTGCAGTTTTGAGGAAATTACAACGGAATTATTCTATCATGATAGCACAAATGCAAAAGAAATGATAGTATTTTACAAATTCTCCGTGTCATGACAGCCTTGCAGAGGCAATGTTTGTTAAATTAGTAATTCGATTAACTTCATGCTGAACCTCAAGACTATTTTCTTAAGCGTGATCATATCACAGGCAACCTGCCACTGGCAGAGCAAAATCACAGAATCGAAGACAATGATTTCAATTAACTTTAAAATATGTAAATGGGTCCACATCACTATTCTGATTCAAGAAATGAAACATAAATTTAGTTAATCATAAAATCATGCCGGTGAAAATTAAACTAAAAACATGAAATCTCAGCCAAGATAGCACAATATGATCTCAACTTTTTCATGAAAACTTCCATTATAATGCGGTTCATGAACTTCCTTTGATAATCAACTTAATTTCCGCTTAATTAAGATGCTCGTTGGCAGATGTTCATTCCTTTTCATATCCAATATGTTTCATACTACCTATAATATTGTGGTCATGTCAATTGTATATATATTTTGCAAAAATGTATCTTTTTTAAAAGCTGCTCAAATAATTTTTTGGACCACGGGAACGTAATCTCCGCAAAAACTGATTCTTTTGATATAAAAATTTTCACTGTATACAGATACTTTTGTTTGAGTCCACACCTACTACATATATGGTTGGCAATGAAGTGGACGTTTGATTCCAGATCAATTTCTCATCACAAGTTGAATGAAATCACTTGAAAAGTTTCCCATCTGCTGTGGACAAACAGAATTCGTGATAGAATCGATTACATGAAACAGTATCTGTTCGTCCGCGGAAACTGTGCGGCTTGGAACAGCCGTTATGACAAACATTCAATTCTGCGCTTGAAGCCGCTGAGGCTTCATTTGTAATTTCAGTGTTATTTCCTAAACAGGATGCTTCTCGTTATGATTCGGTAAAGGATGTGAATCAACTAGATTTACGGACGCAAATGAGTAAGGAGACTATTCACTACATTTTTTCATTCTATGTGAAAAGTGGAATATTGAAAATGGAAAGTGACCAACATAATTCAGGTATTTTGATTTTATTGGATGGTAATATTATATATATATCATTAAAGAGGTTGTCATTCTGTAATTTATTGCATTTTTGGGACTTTTCTGTTTTCTATAAATTTCTTTTCCTTCAGTTGTTAAATGATTCAATGCAATTTTGGAATACCATTTTATTAAAAAATAAAGGCTTAACCTTTCGGACAGTACACTGACCATTCTCAAAAGATAAAAATTGTGAAGGTAATTACATGTCAAAAATTCTAAATTCAAAAAGAGAGATGACATCTGGAAAACTATGAAGTGATACAAATAGAGATATAGCATCATACTATGAATCCTGCAGGCAGAATTGAGCTTTATCATAGAAAGTTGGAGACTAAATAGCATTCAGATTTCGGGTGAGGCCCATGTCACGCTTATTAAGAAAGGGGGAGTTTTCTTTTATTGTGATGGATTCGGCTATTTGGAGCATATTTTTGTCGGGGCATTTGAATATGATCTTCATGGCAGAATGCAGATTTCTTGACTTTCTGTTGTGAACTTTAAGGAAATTAGTTTTGATTGACCCGTTGTTTTCATGTTGCTTAGATCGTGTTTTCAGTTGGTTTGTTGTATAACCTATGTATTGAATATTGTTACAAATATCCTCGTCACATGAAAATTGGTATACAACATGATCGTCTGATTGTCTAAATTTGTTTTGATTGCATTTCCTAATTTCTTGTTCTTGTAAAAAACGCGTACTTTGACTTTTGTTTCAGGGGAAGACGTTACACTATCATTGACAATCTTCGTCAATCTTGTTTCTTCTACAGTAGAGTTGGAAGTTAATTGTCCTTGAAAATAGAAAATAATGTTGATTGGTCTTTGTTTTTCTTCTTCATTTCTCTTCAGATAATTTTTCAACATGATATTCAGGTATTTATCAATCAAAAACATTGGGTAATGATTGTTTGTCAAAATTTGCTTAATTTTCAATATTTCATTGTCGAAAGCTGATATATACATATATACATTCAAGAGTTGAGAACAAAATCTGACTCAAATCATTACGGGAACTACAAACGTTTCTGGCTTATTTGCCGTCATCAATGTAGTACACCCTATTGTAGAGAATCAGT
The DNA here is from genome assembly GCA_907163375.1 of Prostheceraeus crozeri. NCBI lineage: Eukaryota > Metazoa > Platyhelminthes > Polycladida > Euryleptidae > Prostheceraeus > Prostheceraeus crozeri. The sequence goes on along the minus strand of CAJQUW010001502.1, from coordinate 52,227 downwards.
AAATCAGATGCCGATAAATCGTCATCCGACCTCCAGACATCTACAATTAATAAAATAATTCAAATCTTGTTCTCAGAGCTCGGGTTCAAAAATTTGAACTTGCAAACACGAACTAGCTATTTGCATTCGTGCAACAGGAAATGATTGAGAAACACAGATTTAAACGTATTCATCCTTCACAGTGCAATGATCTCTATGATTATTGCTTTCATAAGAAAGTTTATGCTTTCCAAAGAGTGCATAAATTTCAAGGAATTTAATATATAACTTTAGCATGGATTTTTGAGGGCAATAACGTAGGACATTGGAGAGCGCATAATAAGCGCCTGAAAAATCTATGTCAATAATGCTGTGTGTAACTGAAATGTACTAGGCAGCAATACTATGAATACTCACTCACTACGGGCGGCCCCGAGTTCGAGGATTGCCCTCCTTCAGATGAGCGTTTCGCTAGAGTATAGACGCGCTAGCTGAGACTTCTAAAACATCGCTCACATGCATAGATACAGATATCATCATTATCTGATACATTGTTTATACTTATATTTCTATATCTATGGTGCAATGATATAGGAATAATGGCAGTTCGTACATTGTGTTTAGGTTCGTATATCCTCCTTAGTTAAAATACTGAACCACTATATGCCGGTTTGCCATATTGCAGTTCAGAATAAAGAACGTAGATACATGTATACGAAAAACATTTTAATCATTCAATTTAAGTTCAAATTTGAATTAGAATTCTATGATGTTGAACAGCAATATGCTTCGTGGGTATCTTGCGGTTCAATAGTAGCATATTTCAGTTCAGTTACATAGAAAACCCTCAGCCTTATAGCATGTTACGGTTCAGCTGTCTAAACTGCAATACTACATTGCTGCCTGCTGTCGGCAGGCAGCAATGGGCATTACCCTGCCGTCATTTTTCAATACATATAACATAGAAGTTACTGCTAAGATCATAGACTTCCAAATTGTAGAAGACTGTTCTGTTACAGGATGTCTATGGATAGATGCAGATGTATATAAGTAGGCAATGGAAATACCACATGAGATTTCTCGGTAAGTAATGGACAAATTGTCGGTCGCTAACGCGGCCTCTGATTTGTACATTACTTATCTTGAAATCTCATATATGGTATTCCTTCATTGTTGCCTTCATTTTTCTACATTGTACCATGGCTAAATTGCGCATAATAGACAGCTTTTATTGCACTCCGTCATTGAAATACATTAGCACATAGAAAGTTTCCATCTTCTAACACATGGATATCTCAAGAAATACCTCTGATACCTATAATTCCATAACAAAGAGAAGTAGATATTTGACAGCTATAATACATACTTGGTGCGGTTATACCAGTTAATAAGTAGTAAATTTAAATTCGTAGGAGTATTACATAATTCTATAATTGCGGTTAATAAGTAGTTGAGATATCGAAGTACTCCTAGGAGCTCAAGACTGATTTTAGTAAAGTCAGATATCAATGTTAGTGACCACTAAAAGCCATGAAATCGCAACCACAATAATGGAATAATTGAAAAATACTGAAAACTTTACAAACTTCATATACTCGCAAAAATACGAAAGCACAGAAAACACTATTTTGTGCTTTGATAAAAATGCACGATACAACCTGCATTGAAGTTGAACATGTTTGATGCTGTCGATATGAGTTCTTTTTTTGAATTGTTTACACTGAGATTAAGTGATCCCGGCCTGTTGTCAATTTGAGCGCTGCTGTTGAAATCATGAATTTCACCCATTCTTTTATAAGGTTTCAGTCCATCACTTGATCTATAAGCAGTTCTTCTCATTATTCCGTGGTCATCGCAGCCGGATTCGTACAGTCTGGTTGTGCATGTTGCCCTGCAGTTGTGGTTTGTTTTATGTCCTTCAACACCAGATGCTTTGCAAATTCGTTTCATAAAGCTTCTCAGGGTATTGCTCCCAATCGGTACCGCGCTGTACCAAAAAGTCGAATAGTTTTTTGGTGGTCTGAGGTAAAAACTTCAGTTGTCTTCGGTAGAACTGATAGATACTTTTCATAAAGTCTGACATGAGAGCGCTGAGGATTATTGTAGTAAAAGTTGTCAATATGAACTACTTTTTTTGGTTCGATTCTTCTCTGTTTAAGTCCGCCATTGTACGTTTTGCTACACTTTTCTGAATAGATAAGCGAGAGATAGAATACACTGATGACTTCAGCTTGCTTTTTGCTTATCCCAGCACCTTCTGCGGTTGACAGCTTCATCGATAGATCTAATGACTCCTGCGTTCTGGTAAATGCTGCGTCCTTGAAGATGTTCACCGGACCGATGTAGTCTTTGATGGTCGCATTCAAACCCGCCATAATAGAAACCAAACTGTCACGCGGATATCTTGTGCCATCGCGTTTCCTTACTTCAAGTGCGAATTTACTGAACCAATAATCAAGAGCATCCGGCTGCTTGATCTCACTTATTTGCTTTTCGAATTCATTTGCGAAATGTTCTTGTGGCAGCAGTTTTGTTATGCGTTGGCTTTGCCACTCAGTGAATATGTTGACACTCCATATATTTCTACGACAGTCGCAAATGGTATGCTGTCTTTTTCAATGTTTGAATTGCTGCGTCCGATTGCGGCATTGAAAATCGTGTTGTTGCACAGTCCGGCGGTGTTTCATATTGCTTCATTAATTTGTCTATTTCAGCTCCACCTTAATCCTGAAATCATTCCGCCTGGAATGACAGAAAAATCTAGTATTGCGGTAGGCGCTTGGTCTAGCAGGTCCATCTTAACATGGCTGTGATTTATTCAAAATTGAATTTGATGTTTCAATATTAATATCCAAGTCTATGCATTACATTCCCATCCTATATAGCATGACGTATAAATATTCATGAGATATCTAATTCTGACCAACTTTTGGACACAGATAGCCTACACTTTCTATGATACCAGTTAATAAGTAGAAAAGAGGTTAATAAGTAGGGAAAAGGTTAATAAGTAGTCGGATGTCCATCATTGAACTAGTATGTATTATAACAGATATTGCATGATTATTCTCAGGAAAAAGATATTAACCTCAGGCCTGCAGCCTTCTCTTCTGCGGTCTCTTCTTCTGTTTGACTAGAAAGTAAACATTGGGACATCTAACGTAAATGAAATGGCACAATCTCCTGACTAAATACCATAGCAATCGAACAATGAGCATCCAGTTCAACATTAAACACGCCAAATTGTGCGAAGTTTCAGTGACTGTTATCAACCGGATCACACAGCAAATAGACACAGTCGATGTCAAGTTCTACAGAGAAGTTTGTGAACGTTTTTTCATGCGCCTGCTAACTTTTTTTAAAATGATCGGAGGGCTCAGCTTTATCGAGAAAACTTTTGCGCAATGATCTGAATTCTTCGAATCTGAAGGAATCGTGGCGATCGGAGCATTATGAAGGAATTCAGAGCAATCCGCAAGCGACGCACGACTATTTTTCCTATCTCTGCAAGGTATTAAAAATTTCTTTTTGCCCACTTAATAAGTTCCTGCATGTGCCATCTGTTTGAATCAGCTTGCATTTCTAGCAAGGTGACACGCTTAAACAATCTAATTCTGTGATTGCAACACTAACCATTCTATTGTCATTGTATGTTATGCTCTTGACGCTTCTGCTTTGGTTCTGCTGCTGTAGCTTAGTTATGAGAATTAAAGCCTCTGTTAAGGCAATCAGACTTCTTATTACAGCAGCTCCAATCATTGTACATAAAATATGAAAGAGGATAAAGCATGATTATCTCATTTCCATGCTGCGAGTGATTGAGTCACCAATTCGATATTCCAGCAACATAAGATTGTCCAAATTGATATCCACCTTAGGCAATGAGAAATCTTATCATATGCAGGTAAATCTAAGAAATCGTGAATTCAAAATGTCAGCAGAAATTAGTTGTCCTCTGTTCATAGCCCTGGGTGGAATTAATATACTTTCGATAAATCGCTTTTACAGCTACTTTAACGAAGAATTATTTCATACATTCTTCAATTTCTTGCAGCATTATGTCTTTTAATCATTCTTTGCAGCATGATTTCTTCTTTTGATTTTAAAACAGAAAGCTGTTTCTGCAGAAAATTGCAACTGAACATCCATGTAATAGGATAGAGGCCTGATTTGAATTCCTTCTGATTGGTAATTGGGCGCAACAAGACTTCTGGCTCTCCACTGTTGCATCTGTGTGTGATGTATGAGCGCTCTGTTACTGCATCTGTTTGTGATGTATGAGCGCTCTGTTACTGCGTCTGTGTGTGATGTATGAGCGCTCTCTTACTGCGTCTGTGTGTGATGTATGAGCGCTCTGTTACTGCATCTGTGTGTGATGTATGAGCGCTCTGTTACTGCATCTGTGTGTGATGTATGAGCGCTCTCTTACTGCGTCTGTGTGTGATGTATGAGCGCTCTCTTACTGCGTCTGTGTGTGATGTATGAGCGCTCTGTTACTGCATCTGTGTGTGATGTATGAGCGCTCTGTTACTGCGTCAGTGTGTGATGTATGAGCGCCCTGTTACTGCGTCTGTGTGTGATGTATGAGCGCTCTCTTACTGCGTCTGTGTGTGATGTATGAGCGCTCTCTTACTGCGTCAGTGTGTGATGTATGAGCGCTCTCTTACTGCGTCTGTGTGTGATGTATGAGCGCTCTCTTACTTCGTCTGTGTGTGATGTATGAGCGCTCTCTTACTGCGTCTGTGTGTGATGTATGAGCGCTCTCTTACTGCGTCTGTGTGTGATGTATGAGCGCTCTCTTACTGCATCTGTGTGTGATGTATGAGCGCTCTGTTACTGCGTCTGTGTGTGATGTATGAGCGCTCTCTTACTGCGTCTGTGTGTGATGTATGAGCGCTCTCTTACTGCGTCTGTGTGTGATGTATGAGCGCTCTGTTACTGCATCTGTGTGTGATGTATGAGCGCTCTCTTACTGCGTCAGTGTGTGATGTATGAGCGCTCTGTTACTGCATCTGTGTGTGATGTATGAGCGCTCTCTTACTGCGTCTGTGTGTGATGTATGAGCGCTCTCTTACTGCGTCTGTGTGTGATGTATGAGCGCTCTCTTACTGCATCTGTGTGTGATGTATGAGCGCTCTCTTACTGCATCTGTGTGTGATGTATGAGCGCTCTGTTACTGCGTCAGTGTGTGATGTATGAGCGCTCTCTTACTGCGTCTGTGTGTGATGTATGAGCGCTCTGTTACTGCGTCAGTGTGTATTGTATGAGCGCTCTCTTACTGCATCTGTGTATGATGTATGAGCGCTCTCTTACTGCGTCTGTGTGTGATGTATGAGCACTCTCTTACTGCGTCTGTGTGTGATGTATGAGCGCTCTGTTACTGCGTCAGTGTGTGATGTATGAGCGCTCTGTTACTGCATCTGTGTGTGATGTATGAGCGCTCTGTTACTGCATCTGTGTGTGATGTATGAGCGCTCTGTTACTGCATCTGTGTGTGATGTATGAGCGCTCTCTTACTGCATCTATGTGTGATGTATGAGCGCTCTGTTACTGCGTCTGTGTGTGATGTATGAGCGTTCTGTTACTGCATCTGTGTGTGATGTATGAGCACTCTCTTACTGCGTCTGTGTGTGATGTATGAGCGCTCTGTTACTGCATCTGTGTGTGATGTATGAGCGCTCTGTTACTGCGTCTGTGTGTGATGTATGAGCGTTCTGTTACTGCATCTGTGTGTGATGTATGAGCACTCTCTTACTGCGTCTGTGTGTGATGTATGAGCGCTCTCTTACTGCGTCTGTGTGTGATGTATGAGCGCTCTGTTACTGCGTGTGTGTGATGTATGAGCGCTCTGTTACTGCATCTGTGTGTGATGTATGAGCGCTCTGTTACTGCGTCTGTGTGTGATATATGAGCGCTCTGTTACTGCATCTGTGTGTGATGTATGAGCGCTCTGGTACTGCGTCTGTGTGTGATGTATGAGCGCTCTGCTACTGCGTCTGTGTGTGATGTATGAGCGTTCTGTTACTGCATCTGTGTGTGATGTATGAGCGCTCTCTTACTGCGTCTGTGTGTGATGTATGAGCGCTCTGTTACTGCGTCTGTGTGTGATGTATGAGCGCTCTCTTACTGCATCTGTGTGTGATGTATCAGCGCTCTGTTACTGCGTCAGTGTGTGATGTATGAGCGCTCTGTTACTGCGTCTGTGTGTGATGTATGAGCGCTCTCTTACTGCGTCTGTGTGTGATGTATGAGCGCTCTCTTACTGCGTCTGTGTGTGATGTATGAGCGCTCTCTTACTGCATCTGTGTGTGATGTATGAGCGCTCTGTTACTGCGTCAGTGTGTGATGTATGAGCGCTCTGTTACTGCATCTGTGTGTGATGTATGAGCGCTCTGTTACTGCATCTGTGTGTGATGTATGAGCGCTCTGTTACTGCGTCAGTGTGTGATGTATGAGCGCTCTCTTACTGCGTCTGTGTGTGATGTATGAGCGCTCTCTTACTTCGTCTGTGTGTGATGTATGAGCGCTCTGTTACTGCGTCTGTGTGTGATGTATGAGCGCTGTGTTACTGTTGCATCTGTGTGTGATGTATGAGCGATGTGTTACGGCATCTTTGTGTGATGTATGAGCGCTCTGTTACTGCGTCAGTGTGTGATGTATGAGCGCTTTGTTACGGCGTCTGTGTGTGATGTATGAGCGCTCTCTTACTGCGTCTGTGTGTGATGTATGAGCGCTCTCTTACTGCGTCTGTGTGTGATGTATGAGCGCTCTGTTACTGCGTCTGTGTGTGATGTATGAGCGCTCTCTTACTGCATCTGTGTGTGATGTATGACCGCTCTGTTACTGCGTCTGTGTGTGATGTATGAGCGCCCTGTTACTGCATCTGTGTGTGATGTATGAGCGCTCTCTTACTGCATCTGTGTGTGATGTATGAGCGCTCTGTTACTTCATCTGTGTGTGATGTATGAGCGCTCTGTTACTGCGTCTGTGTGTGATGTATGAGCGCTCTCTTACTGCGTCTGTGTGTGATGTATGAGCGCTCTGGTACTGCGTCTGTGTGTGATGTATGAGCGCTCTGTTACTGCATCAGTGTGTGATGTATGAGCGCTCTGTTACGGCGTCTGTGTGTGATGTATGAGCGCTCTCTTACTGCATCTGTATGTGATGCATGAGCACTCTCTTACCGCGTCAGTGTGTGATGTATGAGCGCTCTGTTACTGCGTCTGTGTGTGATGTATGAGCGCTCTGTTACTGCGTCTGTGTGTGATGTATGAGCGCTCTGTTACTGCGTCTGTGTGTGATGTATGAGTCTCTGTTACGGCGTCTGTGTGTGTGATGTATGAGCGCTCTGTTACGGCGTCAGTGTGTGATGTATGAGCGCTCTCTTACTGCGTCTGTGTGTGATGTATGAGCGCTCTCTTACTGCATCTTTGTGTGATGTATGAGCGCTCTTTTACGGCATCTGTGTGTGATGTATGAGCGCTCTGTTACTGCATCTGTGTGTGATGTATGAGCGCTCTGTTACGGCGTTAGTGTGTGGTTTGATCGCTACCAAACGAACGTATCTTCACGATTTATGAATCCAACTGAACACATTTCACAGAAGTATCCCGTGTAAGTACATACTACTCATTTTTTAGACCTAATACATCAGATTTTTTTGCATTTGAATGATTGCTTTTTACGTTGTGCCTTGGCGGGCGAGTGATTATTTTAGTGGCTTTTACTGAATATTTTTGGCGAGCAAGAAGTCATGTTGCACGGTGAAGTCGATTCCAGATAATCCAGTATCCAGATAATAGAGCAAGCATTTTGAAAAAATTACCCAAATATAAGGAAAGTCGAATTTGGGAGCGCCATTTTGGCGTAATTTGGCGAAATCGATTTTGAATTGGCGACTGTGTGACTTTGGCTGAAGCTCACGCTATATAAATTTGATTTTTTTTTAAAATAATCTTATTTGGGGCTGAGCGCTAACAGGGATAGTTTGAAATTTCCTTTATGTGAAAGGGGCTTGGCAATGGCGTCATAATGAGTCATCAACGGGCGAAATATGTTAAGAATGGTTGTTTCTGTTGGTTGTTTTCACGTTCATATGCAAAGTTCATTCAGGTGAAAGAAAGTCGGTGAAAGAAAACTCTTAAAAACAAATACTTGATGTTTTCTTTTAACATTGTGCTGGTATGGCTTTAGTATGTAAAGCATACCACACTTGAAATAACATACGAAAACCATACAAAAAGATACAGAAATATACCAAAAAATATTTTGGTGTGCATCCTTCGTATGTGATTGGTATTGAGCGATTTACAGTGTATAGTATTGGCCAGAATGAATGACTCAGATGTGTATTTTATGTTTTTTTTTGATAAATTTACTGTGATTCTTGTAAGTGTGCATAATTTTGTATAAAGTGAATTATAAATGAAAGTCAATTAATAATCCAAGTAATATATCTATCTAAATTTTACATGAGTGACCACCGGTCAGTACTTGGAGTGCATCCCTTTTTCTGAATTACCGCGCAAATGCTGTCAAAAAGTTCAACTTTTTGCATAAAATTCCATTTATCAACTTCGTCCACACTGCAATGATAGCTTTCTTCAATTCTATTAAAGATGTCTGGTTTCGTATGTAAAGATGTCAGGCTTCGTAGGTTTGTTTCAGCAAGACCCATCAATTTTCAATAGGATTGAGTTCTGGTGAATGTTTGATAATGGACTCAAGGCCTCAACACTCGAATTCCAGAGCCATATTGCTTCCAATTTCAAGGGCGACATCCTGTTGTGAGTGAAAAGCACTGCTCGGATATCTTGGTAAGCAGCTTTCATGCTTGTACCTTCGGTCAAAAGCCATAATCCATAGTTTTTCAACATCAAAAAATTTCCACAGGTCTTTTCACAGTTGAGACCGTGTATCGAGATAGGTGGTTTTTTTTTATCGGTGGTTTTCAAGCGTGTAACATAAAGTGGGTTAGGCTGCGTCCTTTGGTTTTCCACAAGATTGTAACCGGGAACCGTTCGGAGTATTCCAATTTCCATCGGCAGAATGGCAAAAATCTTTTCAGCATTTATCTTTTTTGGATAGCCCGAATTTTCGTGGTCTGTGTGACTTCAAGCCGACAACTACATGTAATGCTAAGCCATGACAGCTCAGTTATCATGCAGATGGTCCTACAAGACAGTTGTCACAAAAACATTTCCGCAGTGAGGTCAGGGTGTCTGCAGATTCAACCACAACAGAAAACAATACACATTGATTAACTAAGTCATCCATTCTGGCCAATACTGTATATGGTTGCATCAATCGGCCCTTCAAGGACTGTAAAGCATCACTAGCAATTATAAACTTAAATCAATTTTAGTTGCAGATGGAACCAATTATTTCATGATGACAATCGATTAATTGCAATTATTTTTATCACCTTTAATAATTAGCAGCTAATATTTCTTAATCATTCATGGATTATGCATGTCTCCCGTTAATATTATCACTTCTAATACACTACTGACAACGTATCTAGTACCATGAATATTTTTATGAGAATGAAACTAATTCAAGAAAATGATTCAGAAAATGATGATGAGATGAAAAAAAATGTCACTCAAGCTTCTTTTGAATGATGAATGAAGACCAAACGTCGATCATCATTTATCAACTTTGTGTTTAGGTCTTTCCTGAAAAAGTCCATCGGCCCATTGCCCGTTGGCAATGGGAACGATTCCTGTCCATTTTGGTGGTTTATCTGGCTAACTGCTTCACGTCGTCTATCCACCTCAGTCTTCGTCTTCCTTGCTTGTTTTTCCATCTGTCATGCCAAACATACAGCGAGACGTACCTGACTTATCCGTCTTTCAATGTGTCCGAACATGCCGAGTTTCCTATGCACCACCATCTGCATCAGGCTCATTCCTGGTAGTAGAACGATAGATTTTCCTTCATTTGTTGTTGTTTATAAGTTGAAATTATGTTATTTTTCAGTTTTAAACATTATGAAAAATAACGTTATTTCAATAATTTCAACTTATAAACAACAACAAATGATATCAAGGTTTTTCTTTATCAAATCAATAGAGATAACAAAACATTGATAGATTTTCCCGACCGGAACTATTGGCGCATTGCAGTATAGTGTACTTGTGTTCAACTGTACAAAATTTCCTTTTCTTTTCAGCGACCACAAACTCTTGGTATGCTAACATAGGCCTGTCTATAGGTCCCAAAGCTTGTTGTTTGCGCCCTTGCACTTTATACGGACTACATTGGGGCATTCGGGGCAGTGCCCCGAATGTTTTTTAGATATATCTCCAACATATTTTAATCATGTACAATGTACGCCAGTGACCAAACGCTACATCTGAAGCCTATCTTTAAGTCTTTACTTCATCTTTCCAACAAATGCATGTGTAATTGTAGATGGTTTCATAGGCGTCGATCCCAGGGGAGGCAAGAGGGGCGGTCGCCCCCCCCCCTGAAAAAATTGTCCGGGGCGAGACTATGTTCTTTGCCCCCCCTGGATTTTTTGTTTTTCATGCACAATTTTGCAGTCCCCACTTGCAGATCAACAATTATCATATGAAATACCGTCTGCGTTAATTGATCATCTGCATTTTGGCGAATTTATCCATCATATATGGTATTAATGTATATCACGCGCCTCGAATTTCTCTTCCGATCGCGCATTGTAAAATGTAGACATCCATTAAAAGATGGCAAATTTCTTAAGGCGATTATTAGCTGAAGATAATCGCTTGAAATATGATGAACACTTGTCGAGTGACGTCCACATCTGTGCGCCAGCGGGATTTTGACCAAGAACTGCATAATGGAACAATGACTAAAACCCGAAATCCATTTGGTCATACTGCATGTTGAGATGATTAGCTTACATTTGAAGAATCTGGCAGGCAGGTCTTCAAGGTTTCGAGGAAATAATCCATTATGTAAACATGAGTTTCACTGTTCTCTTTCCAGGCGATCGCTTGAGAAACGAAATGGAGAAAGTTTGGCTAATTTCCTTGGCTTTTGACTAAAAGAGGATCATAGTCATCGCATCACCTGCAAGTGCCTTAGTCATCGCTTGATTTATCGCTTAACTACCGAATCAGCTCATTCACTTCCATATCTTCGATTCCGTTCCTTCGACCCTCTCATGTGAGTGCTTTTATGCTATTTCGTCAAATCGATCAATTTAGAATTGGCAGGGGAATTAGGCAGGCATTGCTTTACTAATAAAGTAGACAATAATCTCGAATGCCTACGTACTATGATAAACTGCCCAAGTGGACAAATTTCATATCTTCTTTTGAAGGTACACTGTAAACCGTTGAGTGACAATTGACAGACATTTATCCTACGAAATATATTTTGTCGGTCATTGTTAGTTCTTGTAGCATGATTGCCACTGAACACCTACAATATCCGACAAAAAGCGACAAAATGAATAGCAATGAATTATAGCTTAAATTTTATCAAAAATGCAGGTAATTAATTAAATTATGTCAAAATATATCATGGTTTTGCCAAATATGTCACACAATAATGCAGATTGCCCAAACGTCAAGCAATCACTAATCGAAAAAATCAATCAATATTCAACAGTTTTTGTTTAGTTAATTTGAATACAAAGCATCTGTTTCGTGTCGGTGGAGAACCTACAAAATTCGTCGGATATCGCAGGATATTGGAGGTGACGATCGTCGGTTGATTTTGTCAGTAATTTTATAGGATAATTGTCGGTCTACGGTTTACAGTGTAGCAATTTCTGTACGTGAGAGCATTTTTCTCTCCGTTATATAATCAATGACATTTAGCTTTATGGCCTCGTATTTCCATCTGCACGTCATTCATGCGTGTAATTGTGTAACCTTTGTAACACGGTTTGTCAATGAGATATTTTATATCTTATTTCTAATTCCTTGAGTTACTGGAATATGCACGGGTTAAGGAAACCATGTAAAGCAGTCCATAGCATAAGCAATAATTCGCAGGGAGTGCACATAACTTGGCATTGAATTCCCCACAATAATAATGAAAGAATCATGGAGATTGCAGAGTGCAAGCATAGAAAGATGTCCGAGTCATTTAAGCACAAAAATCCTTTTTATCATTCGACGACGCTGCGTTTCTCCGTACAAGGGTTCAACTTGTTCAAAGTTACATTGTTAACCCTTTCAGTCCCACAGTATCATATATGATACATATTTTCAATGGCCTAGTTTAAAGAAATGCAAAATCTTTTTTAACTGTGACGATATATTCGTAATTAAGACGAATCAAATTAATATATTTTATGTTAAATGTATTCGAGTTTGAAATCTGTGTCAACTTTCTATGAAGAGTTTTTAAACACATTTTTCTCGTTTACAGATAAGATGTGTTTTTATCTTTCCTGTATTCATTGTATATTGATTATTCCAACAAAAAATAATTTAGTGTTATCCTGAATATAAAGAAGCAGTTTTCATGATACGTTAGAACCCTGCATTATTGTATTACAAAATAGAGAGACATGAAATCCAATGCATCATACATGATACATTGGGACTTAATGGAAAATCCTGAACATTTGATGTGGATATCGGTTCATACACCAGAATGTCAGGAAGGCAGCGAAGAAAGTATCTGTCAAATGTCCAACTATCGTTTGATGTTGATATGTTCGACATGCTCATGGCACTTTACCGCTGTGAGCACAAAACCCGAAAAGTGGTATCGGCCGATCTTTCTTTTTGCTCACTTTTGTGTTGTGAACCGTTGGCTGCACTGCAAGCGAGACTGAAAGTGAAATACTCTTGAGGTTGAGCATGAAAGTAATAAGAAACCATCGAATTGCTAATTTAGCAAACATTAAATCTCCAAGGCTGTCATGAGAATCTGTGAGATGCCATCATTTCCTTCTGCATTGCAATCATGATCACTCAATTCCGTTGTAATTTCTTCAAAATTGCAAACATTTGCATATCTCACATTTGGTGACAATACCACCTGTATCTCCCTTGAGTTCATTTAACAACAAAGACTATGGATTATGTTAAGACTGAAAACTCGACTGAAAATTGGAAACATTTGATATCTATGATGAGGACTAATCAACATGATATTTCCCTATCTTACAATGTTTAACAATTGTCCGATATCTTCGTCCGATACCACCTCTATCTCCCTTGAGTTCATTTAACAAAATCGAAGAACAATACGCATTGGGGATTTAATGAATGCCGAGTTACCACTCTACCTAATATACCTATTCTATGATTCTTCAATTCATGAACAGTGAATTCATAGTCCTCTGTTCAGTGATAGTCGGAATATCCCGTTCGCTCAGTGCAGGGCTCATGCATTATCTGGTAAAGCAGTGTTGGTATGATTCTGGCGGACATGGTTTTACAAATGTGCAAACATGAGTAATGCGCCCATATGAGGAAGTAAGCCATATTTCATCACGAAATTTCGCCCACCCTGAGTTCAGAGTAAATCGACGCCTATGACTCTGGGCTCATTGCTTTCGACTTTTAATCAGAGAAAACACAGAAAATCTCACTTTTCCCAAAAACCTCATCTCATTTCTTATCATGATCATCAGCATTTATCTATGTTATGAAGCTACACACATTCAGATTTGGCAAGTCTCCAACTGTCAGCAATCAGCAACAAGTTGGCTCACTTTATTCACACTGAACCACATTCTCGAAGAATTCATTGCCGATCAGAAGCATGATGATATCTCATTCACATGAGAGGAAATGACCTGAAGACACTCCATGTCAAAGATTGTGACTCTAGACTTTTCAGTTGATAAGAGACAATTCATTTTGCCATAAACGTCAATCTGCTTCCCATTGGATTTAGCATGTACTTCTCTTCTATCCTGTCTGGCAAGAAACGGAACTAATTATGTCATGTTCATGTTGTTGTTCTACCCTGTAAATCAAAAAGTCCTATTTAAGTATGGATCTGAGTACTAGCAAGAAGAGTACTAAACTTACCGAACTTAAATTCACTGAAGTATTAAAATGCTTTTCAAGTACTAAAATGATGAAATATCAATATTAAGAAAGGACGCGACCCGAGGCCAAAGTCAGTGAGTCAGTGTGCAATTGGCAGTTGAATCCGCATGCTTACATCTCAATTAGTCTTTTTGTTGACACCTGTAGGTGCATTGTCGACGGTGTGATGGAAAGCGACTGTTGGAGGCTAGCCACGAAATCAATCAGCTAGTCAACACACTTATTCATAGTTCATACACAAAAATCGTCACTCGCTTCTGTGTCTGGTCACAACAGCTGGTAATGCTGGCTTGCTGTGTTCCTGCATATTCATTTGGGTGCAGCGAAACAGTAAGTCCTGCTGCAAGCCAACATTTTTCGATTTCCTCTTAATGAACCAAAGACATCAGTTTGGATCAAATTCATCCTCACCGACAGTGCTTTGAGCCCTACCAATGTCTATCATTTTCTCAGACTGAACTTTGAGTCCTGCCAACGCCTACCCACTTCACCGGCTGCGCTTTAGTTCTTGTGCACATTTCATTGATCCAAATGCACTTGTGTTCAATTGCCAAAGCAGTTCCTAGATGGATGTGCATATGCGATATTGCGGGTTAGTTATGCCGCATGTCATCTTTCGACTAGTGGAGCTGTTGCCCCATGAAACTCACCAAATGAGCACTAAAATATGAGCACTATGATAGAGAATAGAAAGCGTAAGAAAGCAGCAGAATAAAACTTTAGTTGCAAGTGTTGCACCGTAACAAATCAGACAATCAGATGCATAGTCAATGACAAAGGATTAGAAACATTTCTTCTCGGAGTGATGCTCAGGCTTTGTTGTAGAGTAGCCCAGGTCAACGGTGCGTGAGTCGTGTGCTGAAAGCAAGCATCTGCTGCTACCGGACCGATAACTCAGATCTGCAGAAAGACACCAATCTCTTTCAGAGCAATACTGCTCACAAATGGAATAGTTGTGATTGCTGATGTGAATAATTTCGTCGCTATAATAGGGGATCCATGCGTTAGGGGTAACTGCATATCCTGCTGAAGGATCACAAAATAACCCGAAGACTGTGTCGTTTGCAGGTTGACTCCTCGATTTGTACACCATTCGCTTGTGAGCATCTTTCTGTAGCTGACATGTTCGACTGACGGCATTGTATTGTCCACCAACACATGCCGGAGTTCTCTCGCACATGAGAAGACATTCTGAAGATCCATGGATCTCTTCCAAGACTTCATCGGCTCTAGAAATGACAAATCCTGTGTTGGTTATGAACACGTAGTTCGACGCTTGAGTGTGATGAAAAAGAAGGAGGAGACATATCAAAATGTAGCAAAATCCTTTCATGATTATGAAAAGTGAGATGATGCGACGTCGATAAGTAGAAAAACTTCTCAATCAATGAAATCCTTCTCAACAGCTGATATGTGTTAATTTTGATTGCAAAAATGTCTGCTATTCACATCTCGATGTGAAGGAAATTCAATTGATTTTCAAGTCCACAGGCATGCGACAGGCGAAAAAGGCTATGAAAAGATATTTCATATGCTGCCGATACTTTTCATCGTCAAATGAAATAAGACAAATTCAATTTCAAACTAGACAAGTCATAGAGTAAGTATATTAGACAGAGTGGTAACTCCGCATATCTTAAATATCCAATTTGTGTACAGTTTCGATTTTATTAAATGAACTCGATGTGAACACAGTTGGGTATTGCCACCATATGTGAGATATGCAAGGTTTTGCAGTTTTGACGAAATTGACTGACATAATAGTATAACGCAGAAGGATATAATAAATATTTTACAGATCCTCTGTGTCATGACATCCTTAGAGAGGTGATGTATATTTAATTCGCCTGCTATTGCTTTCATGCCCAACCTCAAGAGAATCTTCCAAAGCGTGATCATTTCCTGAGCATCATTACCTGCCAACGGAATAGCAAAATTACAGAATCAAAGACAATGATAGAAATAGAAAATCTTTATTGGTCAATACGAAAGCGGTATATGACAGGGAGGGAACGGAAACATGTACATCAGGCATCAATAAAAATGAGAAAATTTAACAAAAGAATTCCGGTAGAAAGCTCGATTCCTCCTCTGAGGCAGAAGAACACTTTGGTGTCGCATGTCACACGAAACATTGTTGCGTACAATAAAAAATTGAGAGAGAGGATGAGTATATTTACATTTGGAAATTTTTACAATGAGGCGTCTACAAATATTCTCAAGCATACAGCCGAGAGGTTGCTTGTCCGAGACACCAGCCCATCGACGGGCAACGCGATCTAGCCTCTCTAACCTACGTAAATTAGCAACTTTCATATCGCACAACAATGGCCAGCAGTAAGCAAACGTGACTGAAAACAAAGGCCATATAGGTCTGCCATATGGTTTGCGGGTCCGCTAACAGTTACTCCTTATCCTTTTGACAAGAGAAAGTCCACTGCACGCATTTTTCTAAATAAAAAGGGAAATTGATAATTCCATGAAAGACCAATTTTCGAAAAACACTCCCAAAAATCTTTCAAACCAGTCACACTGTTCAACAGCACAACCATAGGAATGAAAACGGGGACAGGTGTGGGACTGTGAAGAAAGACGGCAAGCAGTTAAGCCATTTAGTTTTCTTTAAATTAATAGACAGCTTCTTGGCTTCTGACCAGGAAACAAAGGAATCAACCACAGACTGAAAGCTATTAACAGAGTCAGGATCGCATAGATGAAGTAAAGTAATATCGTCAGCGTATGTAACTAAACGAGTGTCGGGGAGTTGGGGAAGGTCATCAATCATGAGGATAAAAAGCAAGGGGCTTAGGATGGATCCCTGAGGAACGCCGCTGGTCACGTCTTTCCAGGGAGTCAGAATGTCGTTAGTAGAAACTCTCTGCATGCGGTTTGAAAGAAAGTTACGAACAAAGCGAATGACAAAAGGACTACAGTCAAATTTATGAAGAAGAGTCTCTAGCAGATTTTAATTAATTGTGAAAGATGTAAATGGGTCCACATCACTATTCAGATTCAAGAAATGAAACATACATTTAGTCAATCATAAAGTCATGACGATGAAAATTGAATTAAAAACATGAAATTTCAGCCACGGCAGCACAATAAGATCTCGACTCTTTCATGAAGACTTCCATTATAATGACATTCATCAGATTTCCTTGATCATTAGCATAACTTCCGCTTAGTTAAGATGCTTATTAGCAAATATTCATTCCTTTTGATATCCAACTTATTTCATACTACTTATATGGGAGCGTCATCTCGGTAGAATATAAAATAAAAATAATATAAAATATAAAAAATTAAAATATAAATTCAAAACTGCTCAAATAACATTTTGGACCGCAGGAACGCAATCTCCGCAAAAAACTGATTCTTTTCATACAAAATTTTTTACTGTATACCGATACTCCTTCGAGTCGACACTCTACCTACATATCCTTACTCTATGAGCCACGTTTAATCAACAGACACAGCGGAAGGTAGCGCATGTGTGCTGTTTTTCCTAGGGATGCGACTTGTCATAAATTTATTCCTAAAGCTCTGAACTTTTCTAAATCCTTTCAGAACTGGGGCTCAGTGCAAAGATGCTACGTCATATCATTTTGATTTGCCATGTAAAACAACGGAACAATGTTGAAGGTGATGATTCTTGCCTTAAAGTGTGAGCGAGTTTTTGCGATGCCGAATGAGACTTCCACAGAATAACAATGATAATTATAGTCCTTTTGTATTGACAATAGAAATCATACAAGCACATTTCGAAGACAGTTCATGCGAATCACACAATAAGATTAAGGAAAAGGAGATAGTCAAACATTTGTAAGAGAAATTCAATGTTGTTGTTGCCTTCAGCAACAAGGAAAGAAAGTTATAGTGGGCAGTTATAGTGGTATATTATGGAGGAAAGTGAGGATCTCTAGGAGATCTCCACATGCTGCTCGCCATGTTCGTTGACTCAAAACTCAGACCAAGTGATCAAAGTTTTTATTAAGTCACCAGAATTTTTGCACGTTAGGCTTCGACAGTGGTGGCGTGTGACAAGTAAAACGTGACATAGACGCTGCTGACGGAATATAGATCAAGTACACAATATAATACTATGCCACTGATCAAGCAGACAATATGTCATCGGATGATAACGTCATTAGGAGAACAATTAGGTGAACAATAGGATCGGATCTCTATGTGACATTTTACATCTATAAGCATCGAATCACAAAAGGAAATGAAAACATAACAGGTAGGTGCATTAAAAATTGACAAATAGTGCGAAAGTGTAGCAATACTGAGGGGTACAGCAAATAAATGAAAGGGACAACACCGTTTCTTACAAAGAACAATAAATGCCTGAAGCATGAGATAAGGTAAGTAATCGCTAAGAAAAGCGAATGATATGATAAATGAATAAAAATTCATAATAAACAAAAGTAAAAATCATTTCAGCATAGAACATGAATTCCTGTCGGTTTCATGAGATAAGCGGACAAAAGACCAAATTAATTTTTACAAACGTCTTTTATGTAGCTGTTCAGTCTCCTATTAGCCGTTAGTTAAAGGCATAATTGCGTGGACAGACGTGCTACATGTATGCCTATAGGCGATGCTTCTTCTGTTTTTTTTCTTAAATTTTTAGACTTGGTAAGTTATCTGGTATTATCTTCAGGCTTCAGCCACTAAAACCTAGTAAGTTACATGACAAACATGATAAGTATGATGCGATTTTGCAGTACTTAACAAATTAAATCAGCTATCAGCTAGACTAGTAAGTTAGATATGTTTAATTCCAATGCTTATTAAGTTAATTTAGTTTTTTTTCTCGGGATTATTCTTCATTTCTTCGTTGTTCATATTTTACAACTGACTCCAAGTTTAAATTGACCTTAATGAGATGTTTCTCAATGCTACATAAAAGGCCATTAGCCCTGCCCCGACGAAAACCTTTTTTTAGTGACGTCACAGACGGAGAGGGGTAATTATAGGCTACACCAGGTGACATCACTGTGGGAACGCATCTTGCTAATATCAACAGATTATCTGGCGAGGTAGCGATTTTGTGGATAATTTTTTTAAAGGTTCATTTTCGTGTAAAAACTATCTCCGCATGAGAAAATGGTCATCATCTATCCAAAAACATGTGTAAAATTAAAAAACGACAGTTGACGAAAAAGTTGCTATAATTAGTTGGTAGATATTTGTTTGCTGATGCGAGCTGATTTTTCGCCAACGGGCGAAATCGTGGATATTGTAGCAACTAATTAGTGGTACATGTAAGTAGTAATGTTCGTATATTACCTTTACATGAAAATATATTGTATACTCAGTCTGATCTGATAAAAAGGGATCTTTTTTTAATTCACGAAGGCTTAAACTAAAAAAAGTATTTATCTTCCATAAATGTCGCAGTAAATATGATATTATTCAAATATTTGTCATTGTTGTGAATTATTGAATGTCAAAAGATGTTATGAAAATTGATATATGTGGATTCTCTATATCCTTATCATTATCAAAGAATGATAGTCTGCACTTATTTCTTAAATATATTAGCCACATGTGGGGGATAGTGAGGAGGTGAAGGAGAAAATAGAGCCTCGGCTGTAGAGGCGGATTACCAAACAAAATAAGAGAGAACGTCAAAAGGTGACATATAGAGCGCGAATTGTCGCCGGTGAACTTCGCCAGCGAATATCCCGCAAATATGACTGAACTGTAGCATGATATTCGGCAGCTGACATATCCGCCAGTTTTTCGCAAGATTCGTTCCCACAGGGATTGTACTATCTGATAAGAGTAGGCCTACAGGTAGTGATGCAAATGGAAAATTTTCTAATTTTTTCAAAAGTTTCCGGAAAATTTTCTATTAGAAAATTTTGAAATTTATTTTTTTGGTGATTGACGTTTTTGCCTTTGTTTTGGAGACTTATTGTCGTTTGAAAAGACTATGTAATATTCAAAGACTGGAAACTTCTCTATCATCCATGTATGTCAACTTTTGTAACCAACTGCACCATTTCCATGTCTGATTCAGATCTTTCAAAATGAATTTCAGACATTAGATGGATTTCAGATTTCTGTAGCTGAATTTCAGATATCTGTCAGAAGCTCAACTTTGAAAAAATCTTTAATTCAACTGGAGATCTCCAGCTCATGTGGATTATCCTGAAATTCATTTGGGCAGATCTGAAATCGATTTGGAACTATCTGAACCATCTGAACTAGAAATGGAAGATGTGTATCCTCAGCGAAGATGTCGGACAATAGGCCAGAAGCTAGAGGCTATCATAGATATTCTTTTACTCATCACAGATATCTTTAGTGACCAAATATCTAACGATGTCTTTACATCTTCCAATATGGTCGCTCATGAATTCTGCGTGGACTGTGTGCTTATACTTCATCACATGTTCATCAACACATGGAGAATTTGCATTACTGATCAACGCTGCATAATAAAGCTTAACTTTGAAGAAGCTAATAAGCAAACTCCAAAATGAAGCACATTATTTTTGCTCCATATCTTTCACATTGCATGAAAATATACCCCTATTGTAAAGCAAGATTCACGTTATCCCAAACGGTGTCTGTGTGATAATTAAAAATGCTAACAAAATGGCACGAGCCACTGGTGGCAAAGGAATTCATGTTCAAAAATCCGCGGACGGAACTCGCATATTGCTACGATCGCTTTAATCAAAATAATGATGAAATTGAATTTTAGTCCCAATTTATTGGTGCGTAGCTGCCTCGGCAGTGGAAGCGCTCAAATTATAACCCTAGATGCCCGTTTTTGGATAAAACATGCATGATTCCCATGCATGATCATGTATGATTCATGCATGATCATGCATGCATCATACATGGCCATGCATGATTTTCATGCATGTTTTATCCATGAGACATCCATGTTATATGCATGAGACATGCAGGTTATATCTAAGAGACATGCATGTTTTGTCAATGAAATATCAATGATTAAATCATGTGACATCTATAATTTTACCATCGAATAGATGAAATTAACCAGGGATGCTAGTATCATTGTACAATCTGTATTGTAGGTTCATAGCACATTTTTTTCGTGGAGTGATAAAGTCTACATGTTGAATGAATACAACATTGTAAAATTTACGAACATGCACACTTTACAACTTGAAACATATTCATTGCATCCCTGGCAAATTCCAGTCACTCCATAGATGTGGCGCAAGGCCATACATTATCTTCGATATAAAATTGCACATGTCCCAGAGGCATTCAAATGCAAATTAAATAACCGTGTATAAAATCGACATCATGTTTATAGCAATGTATTGAAGACACAAGGAAAATTCATGCATAACGTGAATTAATGAAACACAAATGAATCAGTCTCTAACACAGTTTTCAATCTCCGATTCAAAAAACATTTCTAATGAATTTATGGAATAAAAAATTAGAAAGAAGAGCTTTTACATGTGATTTGTAATTAGTAAAATAAGGTATTTTTCAAA
The DNA here is from genome assembly GCA_907163375.1 of Prostheceraeus crozeri. Lineage (NCBI taxonomy): Eukaryota > Metazoa > Platyhelminthes > Polycladida > Euryleptidae > Prostheceraeus > Prostheceraeus crozeri. The sequence goes on along the minus strand of CAJQUW010001502.1, from coordinate 30,746 downwards.
AAAGACTCTGATCGAATAACAAATATGATTCTAAAAGCTATCAGAGATGTGTATTTTCTAGAAATGTTTTAAAACTATTAAAATGGCAGTGCAAGCGATTATTCGGAAGATGTTACTCTGAAATATTCTTTAAATATTTTCTTGATGCAGCATTGTCGACTGGAAGGGTAACATGACAATTTATTGAGAAATTTAGTTGAAAGATATTTGAAATTATAACAAGAAACGATTGATCACTCATTCAGCTTATGGAGTTTTCTTCTGATTAAAACAAATAGGTTATGGCACGGTACGCTTCTTCCCTTTGAGCTATACGGAATATAACGCTGTAGATTGAAGTGTATTCTTTTGTTCTTAATTCAAATTTCAAGCATGATTGATTTTCCGCACAATAGTAATCGTGTAAGAAAATATTTGTTAGACCTACATTTGGTAAAATAGTTATTATTGCTAAAATTATACTTTGTAAGATAGCATTCATAGAGATTACAAAAACTGAGCCCTGCTCTCCCAAGTAAACAGCAGAAGGAATGGATATCTTCAAAAATACAATTTTTCATACGTATTTAGAAAATGCACAAAGTTTTGCCACCGTATAGGATGACGTTCATATAGTAGCACACATCGAACGATCAGATACAAATAATTTTGATGAAAATCACTGTTATCAACATAAAGAAAATTTCTCTTTCCGGATTTTATCATCCTTTATTTGAAAATCCTTCCAACCAGAAAACATGCCCACAGTCCGAATGCGTATTTCACGTCATCTGAAACACCGTCGCGACGTCATCATCACATTTTTAAGAATAGAGGTGCTGTCACGAAAAATTTACAGTTCAACGGAGAAACAATCACTAGTACTATGAAGTTTGAAGCGATAATACGAGGTCACTGAAAAAACATCTTCAGTTGGACCACAAGACGTTTGTCCGAATCTGATGATCGGTGGGACGTTGCGAATATATGAGAGATTTATGGGTAAATAATAATTCCAGTATTTCGGGGTTAATATCACAAGAAAAGACGAAAAAACAGCCGAGCGTAGGTCAGGTATTGAGTCATTGATGCACAGATACGACGAGTTTGCGCAGCCTCAGCAATAAGCACCTGTAAAAAGAAGACAAATTTTGTGCTGATGTGCAGAGCAGCTAGAAGAATCATCATACTTAACTAATCTTAATTAACATTCTATGGGTAGGCCTACTCAAAGTTTAGAAGAGAAATCATTTATAGTGTTATCTCTTTTGTCTTCTGCGGGGCATGCACAATTTTATTTATTCTTTGTTATTAGGTTAGGGGTGGTTGTTTTAGTTAGGGTATTTTGTTATTCAATCCATTGTTTTATTATGTTCTTGTTTAATACCTTTGTTACTGTTGCTGTCATTATCACTATAGATCCGAGCTGGCCAAGTCAAGTGGTGCAATTGGTGAAGTGAAGACTGTTAACGCGTAGAGCTGAACGCGAAGGCAAATACGTGATTTCTGTCACAACTGCGCGCTGACGTTGTCCTGGATGGTCGCTGCTACCCGTCCTCTCCTGCAGATGCTGACAGAAGACTTTAAAGACTTTCTGTTTTCCGACTTTGTGACTGCTAAAGACATCCTTGAATACTTCTGTTGAAAATTCCTGTATTTTCCTGGTGACGTATGATAATACATGAACCATTATTTATTTTCTCCATTATTTTGTTTTGGGAATAATTAAAAGATTACTAACTCGTAACAATAGTAATTTTAGGTGTTGTAGTAAAGACTTAAGAAAACTGCTTTTGACTCATTTCATCTCTGACAATGTGGCAAGCGATATTATTCTTAGGAATTTTGATAGCAAATGAAGATATTCAGGAGTGGTTGAATTGTGATCATTAACAATTTATGAATTCTTTTATTTTGATATTCAAGTACCGGTAACTGTTTTTAGAAAAATGCAATCTGCAAATAAAAACGGAGTATAGCCTATTGCCGACCGCCTGTCAATTGTTCATGAGATGAAGATAGTCAGGAATGCTTGAATTTTCTATAATATTAACACCGTACATGTAATTTCATTTTGTTAAAATCACAATCTGCAAACACACACATAATGTCATCTTGTCTACCGTTTATATGACAGCATCTCTTCAGGTATTCATGATGACATGCGGGCCTACAACTAACATGTGACCATAATAACTAGGCCTACGATGATATGAAAAGTGCGATGCATAATTTGTAATAAGTAAACACAAATTTATGAAGGAGTGGCAATGAGTTTGTACTTCGATTGTTTTATATTAATCGTAAGGCATGAAAAATAATTGATTTTGTAAAACTAAACCTATTGTTGGACTGCAACGCATAACTGATCTTTATTACAGTGTGCAGTCCGTCGTGTAGCATCTATGCCTTTTGTGTGCTTCATCATTTTTCTTAAACGACTCGAAATATCAAATTGATATCATTTTCTAAAATGTAGCGATTCTGAAAAAAATAATTGAATATCATGGGCGTTAGCTACAGGTTTTCAGTTCAATATTTATGAAATGGAAATAGTGACTTATTTAAACAAGGTTCCTTGATGGATCCATTTTTCAGAAACAAGATTAAATTGTATAACTTAAGCAGATATCGAATAGCTCAATAGTTTGTCCGCATTGATAAAAATATTCTCCATCTAAACTTTTTGTAGTCCTGGAATAGATTTTTTATGCCTTATACCATGTTCAATTGTTTCAAATTTTTTTCAATTATTTGTCATCCAAATATTGATGCTATAGCACAAGTATAGCCTACTATTGAAGTGCTAAATTGAAATGGTTTTAATGCGTTAATTAAGTTCTTTCATGCTCATAGTTTCTAGCATGCAACTATTTTGTCTCAACATGCCCAGATTTTTGTGCTATTTTCAAAGCAATCAGAAATTACGAATTTAAAAGCAGTGTATTACCGTTTCAACATATTCCCATTTGATTATGATTCTTTTCACGACACAATCAACTTTTGATCGATTTTTCAATGAGAAACGTCGTCGTTAAAAACTGATATGCATGCACATTCTCATGTTGAATTCAAAGTGAATAAGTCTTGGGTTTTCCATCACACAAATGATGTCACATGCCCAAGACTTATTCACTTTGAATTCAATATGCTAAGAATTCCTCTTAGCAGCACATTTTAGGAGTTCTTGATAGCTATGATATTTATGTATAAATAAAGAACTCCCAAAATGTGCTGCTAAGAGGAACCAAGAGGAATTGAGATATTTTGTTGTTGCCAGTAAATTAAATTAAGTATGACGCTAGTAGCTTTCTAGTATTTGCAAAATTAATAGCAGAGATAGCAGCACAGTCATAGAAATGTCTCTACGTGTTCATGGTCAATAAACCAACTTTTGATTTATCGATTGTATCATATGACCAAATCTTTCCTTTGATTTTGTTTTCGGATTTCCAAATACATGTACCTAGACTTGCAGTTAAATGCTGTAAGTTGACAAAATAAATTTGGAAACATTTAGAAGCTTACCCTTTTTCTGCGGTTTGATCCAAGTGATGAATTTTTAATTCTGATGCACAAATCAAAGGAACTTGATGGCTTCATTGAGTGGAAGAACTCACTGACTACATGCGAGTGTTCATTTTTGAATTGTGCTCCATGTTGTGCATGAAAACTAAGTAAGATAATGAAAAAACGTAGACGATGAATAAATAAAGGTGTGTAAGTAGAATATCCTCTGATGCGCTGACTTTTGTAATATTAAGCAGTTAACACGGGTTCACGAGAACGAAGAGCGCACAACTTGCGCAACTTTCTGTCCCACGCACAGAACTAGATTCATCTGCGCGCGCTTCGGTTTCCTAGAAAGGAAGAGTTATATGTAACCTTATATCGAAATGGCACAGAATTAGACAACTTGCTCCTTCTCGAATGGAAAATTCGTGTATCACTTGCTATTGGAAATGGCATGCAATAAGCTGTCAGCAAAGGACAACAGAGCCAGTGAGAGATGCGTGCGTGCTGTGATATCACTTCGCACACACCAAAACACACATCGATGCCTGGCTTCGATTCAATGTATGCACTATACAGTGAGCAATGCCGAGGAGAGGATGTGAAAACATCAAGTGAACTAATTTTCGTACGCCTGCTACTTTCTTTAATAATGATCGGAAGGGTCAACATTATGGAGAAAACTTGTGGTCAATGATCTGAATTCTTCGAATCTGAAGGAATTTTGGCAATCGAAGCACTTCGCTGGAACTCACATTAATCCGCAAGCGACGCACGACTTTTTTCCTATCTCTGTAAGGTATTAGGAATTCCTTTTTGGCCACCTAATAGGCTCCTCAATGTGCCGTCCATTTCGTATTAATCACACTTCTAGCAAACCGAAGCAGATAAACAAAATATTTAATTCTGTGGTCCCACGTGATGGGCGGACAATAATTATTAAGCAGGGACGCTGAGTCACAAGTATCAACAGTTCCCAGCGAGAGAATATTATCGACCGCTCATGGCTCGCGAATGCGGCCACGATCAGGCTGCCAACAATGTGACCAAACTTCCTCAGCTGCGTGCGCGTGGCGAATTTCCTTAATATAGTGACGGAAAGTTATAGAAGCGAGATATGATTACGCAGACTGAGCGAGATACTTATGCAATTGTTTGGTTCAGTTACATACTGATTTAATATCATAAGTTTTACAAATTATTACTAGCTAAGTAATTTAGCGAACACACGAGCAAACTGATCAAAGTCGATTTGCTGATGGGCATGGTGTGGAACTTAGAAACTTCAATAAATGTTTCAATTTGAGAAGAATTGCTTAATATTGAAAATACAAGTATATGTCATGTGTAGGCCTAATATTGTTGACCTGTTCGTCAGCATTGACTGATGTTGTTGCCATTGTAGCTACAATGTACATATGTAGTGAATGTGAAAGATGATGAAAAATGAGTAGAAGAAGAGGAAGAAAAGAGGAACGAGTGAGTGAGTGAGAAAGAGATAAGCGATGAAGTCACCTGAATATCTTAATTATACACACCATTTCATCAAATATAAAGGGCATATATAAAACACTCGAAATAATAGTAGACATGCATATTTCATATGTCGTATAGGCCCTATATGTTTCACATGTCGATATCCATGGATCATCGATGTTTTATCCATGAGCGATTCTTTGAGTAATTTAAATGCATTTGTTACTTCTTACAGCATCAATATTATTAGTAAAGTCGGTATCTAACTCAAATGGACAATTCTTCTCTACAGGAAACACTCTTTTAATTATGTATTTTATCCACGTACATGGATCATCGATGTTTTTACCATGTACAATTCCAAATTACTATTCTGAGTAATTTTTATATACCGTACATTTCCCACTCTTTACAATGCTAAATATTATTAATATAGTGATATCTACACCAAAATAGACCATTTTATTTAATAAGGAATGAAATTTCTTGATAGGATTTATCCATGATACATGCATCATGCATGTTTTATCCAAAAACGGGCATCTGGGGAAGGCCTATCAAAAAATCAAAACTTTCAAAATTATCCGGAAAATTTTCATCACTACCTACAGGCAACTGCTAGGCTACATGTTTAATTCCATTATAATTTTCAATGACTGGTTCTTGTTGTTTATGTCTCAAAGAAAAGTATCAAAATGCGTCCATCACCTCCTGTATAGGCCTACTATAAAATATCGATTTCATTAATTGGGACCAATCTATAGTTCAGCTTTGCGATAAATATAGCGTTTCATACCGACACTTTCCAAGTGGTTTCTTTGTAAATTTCCAGATTATGATGCTCTAGGTCCGGATGTAGGCTACAAACCGAGGTCCTCTCAGAGACATCTTCATGTAAAGAACGCACTCGGGAGATTTCACTTTACAGTTAATTAATAGGTGAGAAAGGATGAAAACAATTGGAGCTGCTTTTGAGATTAAGCTTCTGAACGACTTTATTCTCTGTTACATGGTCGCAACACACACCGCTTTTCAAACTACACATACTAATGACTGAGATCCCAATGATGAGTGTTGATATGCGCCTTTTATGCATCACCAAATGCAAGTCGCATATGTAAGCATGTAATGTTGGGAGCTTGTGAATAACTTGCGATCGATACACGGGTGCCATATTTCACTCATCAATAGGCTTTTGAACATTTCAGAGAACAGACGCATTTTGCATGTTGTTCAACTAAAGGAACCGCTATAGAATGCCTATGAAAAAAGACATGTGATCAAAAGTATCTTTTCAATTCCTTCTCACCAAGGTCAGCTTGAAAATGTCTGATTTTTATTGCAATCAGTGGTCGAGCTTATTACCCAGGAAAAAGACAGAAAAACAAATTTTCCTCTAGTCCTATAATTGCGAGTAATAAAAACCAAAGTTATTTCACGGAAGAATGTATTTCTTATCACATTATTGACAAGCCTTTTTTCTATCTGATACATCACGCGAAGAATCAATCACATGTTAGAGATGACTGAACAGTTTACAAATTCTATAAGTTTACATTTTTTCGGAGTGTTTTTTCTTGCACTCTAGGATATCACGACGTTTAGGCAAATAACCAGAAACTTATGTATACAGGAAGACTTGACAACATAGATATCTGTAGATAATCCATCTATACGACACAATGCATCTCATTCAATACAATAAAATCCTATGTCTTTCATTTCCAACATGAGGGCGTGATCAATATTACGTGAGGTAAAATATTGTATGAGTTGATAAAGCGTATTCGAAGTTTTGATAAAAGGAATCGCATAAAATTGAAGAGAGAAATAATACATGATGGTAGATAGGAAGGTTCCATGAATGCTTGTTTCAAATTTTCCCACTTGACGTCAATACTTTTTGAGTGAAATAACTAAAAATCAATACGATGATATGACTAAAATGGCTCTAATGAAGTGAAAAAGTTCACACAAAAACAGAAAATGCAATCTATTCATTATACTATTGGTCACCATTAGAGAAAGAATTCATTCAATGATGAAAAGGTCCATAAAATTTATCTACTACGTTAATTGGTACATATATGAAGATAAAAATCGAATATCGAAAAATTTCGATGATATAACGGATAACAACAGGGATATGCCACACTTTACTAAACATGTATCACAAAAATTCTATATTACTTCGCTGTAGAAACACCGAGGCACACACAAGGAAATCACAATAAAAACGTTTGAATTCACAAAAAGGAGTAAAACTACAACAATAACTTGCATTTGATACTGAATGGTCAAATGCACGGGATATCTTCAAGGAAACATGGTTCGAAAGCAAATCTGATGGTTAATGATGTCAATATATATTAATTACGTTTATCACTGTTCACAGCAATGAGCTGGAAAGTATATGTCATGATTTATTCAAATTCAAATGGAATAGTCTCCGTAAGATCTCAAGTTTAAAAATCATTCACATGTAAAATTATACAAGGAAATAAACAAAACATCCTAAACATAATTTGTTTTCATATCTATGATAAAATTTTGCAACGTACATCAATGTCGCATTCTCTAGTTTGCATTGTCAAAGATTTCTTGAGAATTTAGAGAGATCAGCTTTATATAGCCAATTGCAAACTATATTTTCATTAGCAATTTGAAATCAAGCCAACGAATAATTCAGCAATAATCTCATGTAAGAGGAGTCAAATGTAGTTTGGTTACCTTCTCAACATGCCGCCGATAAAGCTTTAATTATGAATGTGAATGGCCTGATATCATAAAATGCAAACATTCGACTTGGTTGCGGAAAACTGTATTAGTACAATTACATTGTCTGTTAGGCATAATTGATTCAAATGACTACTAAATTTTTCATCTACAGTTTCTAATTTCATCTTGACAGAGTAAGATGTACGCACTAAACATTAGTGGATATCGATTGCATAAATATTTTCAATTAATTAATTTGTGAGAGGAGACATAACCATACTTTCAATATTTAATTACATCCAAAAAGGCGTAAAAAGAAAAGGAAATAAAATACTGTAAAAAGTACATTATAAATCAACAGTACAGAATAAATGAAATCTTGTGGAGGATTTATATGAAAACATTCTCAGAAATGCAGCGCCAATAAGACGTATCGATCATGCAGCATTTAACTCAACGAAAATATAAAATAAAACGGAAGATCCAGTACCATAGAAGCAGCGAGCGAAAGGACAAGATAACAGACTTGAAAGAATTCATTTAAAGCTCAATTGACCTACAGTTTGATATACGAGTGGATATGTAGCGATGGGAATTAAGAATATTGCATTAAGGAGAAATACGGACACGATTCAACACGGGTTAAGTGGCAAAATTTGAATTGTTCTTGTTCATCCACACGTTCGCGGTATTCTAAGATGAATATCTCTAGAAATGGATAAATTATCGTCAAATCGATATCATTGAGATAAGTATTGCACGTTTGAGCTGCGTCTCCACTTAGGTATCAAATGAGGATGACGTTAATATAGCGAAAGGAAGCGATGTGAATCAAATTATCTATGAATGAAATGTGAAAGAGCAATTGACGTTTCATATAGCATCATAAAAAGACTTTTGAGGTTAGGTGGCAGAAGTTGACGTTGTAGCACGGGGCTGAATTAGCTGCTTCCAAAGTCATTGGTAAATACCTATGTGATCATCTTCTCATGAGTCTTAGCAGCGCACGTCATGTGTGACTTCGAGAACTGTAGTGTCGTGTTCTTGGAAGTCCTCCCGTTGCTACACTCATCACTTCAAACCATCTGAAAAGAGAGAAGACGATTGATATTCGCATGTTAGTTTTAGTACTATGAGGAAATGTGACAAAAATTAGAAATTTTAAACATGTCCTTTCTATGCACCTAGGAGAAAATAACCTTCTTTCACACTACTTATTTACAGCAAAGAGCAACTAATTTATAATAAAAGTAAATGTTAATAAAAAGAAAAAAATACTGTCAGCATTGCAGAGCAGGAAATAGACTGAATAGTTGAGCCTGTCTTTCAATCCATCAAATCTGCAACCTTTCTCTTACCTATCAAATGTTGGCCGACTTTCTGCCCGGAAAAAATAGATATGGTTTTTGAATTTCAGCCTGAATACGTTGTCCTTCCGAATTCCATCAGATTCCTCCGGTAAAGCTACAGTATAGCCGAGTAATGGCAGACTTGCAAGCGGTGATTCATCTTGGTAGCTCTTGTAGAAAAACAAACACAACTGCGTAAAGACAACCCAAAGTTTCTGCCATCCGTTGCTATTCTTAAATTTGCGCAATAAATAGCCGCTGATCTGGCACTGAAATGAAGAATGAGAAGATTAATGGTTTGTTTAACGTCATTAATCCTCATACTGAGGGCGGACATATTCAAAATTTTAATATGGAGCCTTTTTGCTCATTTAGTCTGGATGTCCTAACTGACGACTTCCAATGACACTCTCGGGGCTCGACCTCTGGACCGCAATATCGCTAGGCCAAGCACGGAAAGCCCCAAACCAAAAACCACTTGTTGCCACGGACCGCATGCCCTTCCTGACGACTTCCAATGACACTCTCGGGGCTCGACCTCTAGACCACAAGATCGCTAGGCCAAGCACCTAACCACTGTGCCACGGACCGCATGCCCTTCCTGACGACTTCCAATGACACTCTCGGGGTTCGACTTCTGGACCGCAATATCGCTAGGCCAAGCACCTAACCACTGTGCCACGGAGACCACAAGGAAGAGGGCTTGCAGATTGGTGTCACGGAATAATTGCAATTTGATGCATGTGATGAGGTTATTTGAGTGACTGTTCACTGAGATATTCTCCTTTAGCGCTAGATTCAAAACACAACAGAATCAAGAGCATCTCTTACAACCAGGGCTCGTAAATGCTGATAGAGACTTTAGTGCCTCAATTGTTCAAGTCTGAGGACATCTTTCTATTCAATGCCCACAGCGAACTGCAATATTTCATGTAATAAGAGCATTTTTGCATCCGCACAATTCATATGGGGACATTTTGGAATGTATTAAAGATCAAGAATATAAATGCAACACTTGCTAGTCAAAGTTTCTTCACTTTGAGTTTAAAATAAAGATTTTCAGAAAAAAACGTCACGAAAGAATCCCGGAACGCATATTCTGCTTACACAGGACTCACAAATGATGAAACTCCGCATTCGCACACCCCTGTCTGAAGCTTTTACGTCACTACTCCCCATACTTGGGGCTTGGACGGTGCTGACATAGTCAGACTTATGGAGCGTTGTAGTGCCTTTAGTCCGGATGTCCTTCCTGCCGACTTCCAATGACACCTTCGGGGCTCGACCTCTGGACTGCAAGATCGCTAGGCCAAGCACCCAACCACTGTGCCACGGAGACCGCACGCCCTTCCTGCCGACTTCCAATGACACTCTCGGGGCTCGACCTCTGGACCAAAAGATCGCTATGCCAAGCACCCAACCACTGTGCCACGGAGACCACACCGTCTGTGGAAAAGACGGAAATGATAGACATTTACGAGCCCTGCATGAATCTACTTCGTTTTCACACATAATTCCTCATTCTTGCTTCACTTTCACTGATGCATGGACACTTCAATCTTCACATGCAATGAACACTGCAGCTACGTGTATTTCATGTCACAGGTCAACTCACAGTTCAATTCTCTACGAATTGATGTCATAAGCCTCTACCTAATACATGGAAGAAGTCGAAAACAGCCTATTCAAATGGTGATAATAAATTGATTGCTTGCTTCCCCTTTCGCGTAAAATCAATTGATTTCGTAGCCCACGTTCTCTATAAATAACTGGAAGAGAATCCGATCTCAATCTATTTCGTATTCTCGAGATTGCTGATTGCATCTTTGAAGGACTGGTTCACTTCTTACACGCTTCTCCAGCTTATTGGAATAGAAGACACCAAGGCCGTTCTTGGTTTCCAAATGGAGATGGCTACTCAATATTTACGTCACAAAAATGATTGTTCAAATATCAAATAAATTGACTATCTTATTTAATTGTATATATTTCAACTACATTTAGTACAAATAGATTCTTCGAAGCAAAGGGTCTGTTTGTCAATTATACTCGCATATAATAACTCACAGGCTACCATATACAGTATAATCCCGTTATAACGTACAGTCTTGGGAATGAAAAAATGTCCGTTATATCAAAGGTAAGGCATTTTTCCATTTAAACCATCTAGGACTACTTTTGCATCATCACTTTTCATATTTTCAGAATAAACGAGTTATTTGGTATTATGACTTGATAATTATGATTAGAAAATGCATGTTGATAGCATGCAAAAGTCAATTACAACTCACTTGCATTCAAAGTTACAAATATAGATTGCTGGCGTTATAATGTACCTACTTGCTTTGCATGTAGCCTATACTGCATTCAGATTGGTTTGACGAAGGTAGTCATAAGAGTTTGCTTTTCAAGCGGTAGATTATGTAGGCTTACATCATTGTCTACGACTGACTTTCCTATTGCGAAAACAGAGAGTTTTTTCAGATCCATCCATGTTTGTGCCAATCATGACAGTCAAAAGATGCTTGCTATTTTTCACTTCATGACATAGGTCACCCTTGTAAGTGAAGGTTTTACTTGGACGTAACTGCAGTCTCATCTGCGTTAAAGATATCACATGGCTCACAGTCAGCCAGAATCCTTGGCGAGTTTTTCTGCCAGTCATCTCCGACAGCTTGTGCAGCATCGCTAGCTTCTCTACGATGCTAGAGGCATCACATGTCAGGCTTTAAATCTGTCCAACCATCCATACATTCAGTTTCATCAAGCTGCTCGGTGAATTGGTTGGCATTCTCTTTGAGCAGCGGTCCTGTTACAGGTGCTCTGCATTGATCTTTTTTGAGCAAGTGATATAATCACCGTCTGCTCAATATCTTCGCGGTTCCCTTTTCGCATTCTCTTTGTCTTGTAATGCACAAAAGCAGTTGATTTTGTATTTTCCGCGTTATTAACCATAATCTCGGGTCTATTCCGTTTGAGTCTAAGACTTTCTTTCTATTTGGTCGCAGATTGATCTTTTTGATTTCGGAAGTGAGGGATTGACGCTTGCGTGACATGCTTGACCCCTGGGATAAAGGTTTGCTCTGAATTATCAATATTACGACTCTCTCCATCATTTCAGAATTTTCAGTGCGCGAATTTCATAGATTGCAAATACTCACGATTGTTTTAGAGGAAATCCCCGAACCTGATGTTGGCAAACATTTTCATGTTATTTTCAACAATTGCAAATACTCTCAAAACTTACAAATTGAAATATTTCTGAGAATATCTACAACTGTCAGGAATTGAGATCAGCTGAAACAAATTTGTACGTTATTTTTTCATGGGAGTGAAATTTCTGTCTGTTTATCCAGTTGTACGTTATAGTCATGTTCGCTATAACCAGGGTGTTATATTATTAGTCAGATATTTTGCCGGGAATATTTTATGTACGTTATAGCGGGATTATACTGTACATAGCTGGTGCTGAAATCTGAAGCCGATACCCAGGGGTCTCACTCCAAAATTTTGGATTTTTTGCCACTTTTTTTGCTAGGGTGGCAAACAATTTTTTGCCCCTTATTTTTCTTCTAAAATGGAGAAAACTAAATGACTTGAGTGAACAGTGCACCATGAAGTATTCACCACGATACAATCGACCTTTTTCTTTTCAGGATGCAGTCATTATGTGATACTTATATGATTTTTTGAGTACCTATCGTCCACTGAAAACATTCGTCTTAGGTTAAGTAGTCCTTAATTGCAAGTTATTTTCCCAGTAACGTTTTAGCATTGACCTAGCTACGGAAGTCAAATGCAAGACGAGTTAAATTGTTCAACCTAAGTATAAATGCTATTTAAGTCATTCTACATCAAAAGACTCTGATCACATGTAATATTAAAAATCTGTATTATTAGATGCAAAATCAACAAAATATCAACGAACAAATGCAACAATTTAAAATTTTAAACAACTTCATGTCCTTCAAAGTCCAAACAATCCAAAAATCTAAAAAACTATTTTAATAAAAGTCAGAATTTCTAGTCTCAAGGTTTCGGACGCTTAGCCTGAAATTCAGGCTGAGAAAGCATTTCATTCGCTATTTTCCTGACTTCAATGCCAATCGAAAGTTTCGATTGGGAGCGTTGAATTGCATTCATGTTTTTCTCTAAAATTGATTGACTGAGTTCACGGTTTAGGATCAAGTTTAGCAGCAGTTTGCTATGAATCCTTATCGAGATTTGACGACAGAATCCGAAAATATCAAAGTAATCAGTGACTCAAATGAAAGCATGTAGCAAAATTACGTGCTGAATTCTGGATTGCTAGAAATTTCCACTACACCATTTAAGAATTAGAGCACAGAGATATCAATAAGAAAATAATTACTGCTGATACTAATAAAAAAATCCCAGATTTTCAGGATGCTGCTTGTGTGATCTAAACAGGGTCTCAGTGACCCCCTGCGGCCTAACAAGACGAAAGGTAGGGATGCATCAAGAATATCTTGAGTAAGAGCACGGCTTTTTATCATTTGATTATCAATATATATCACTGTGGTTCCAGTCCCACAAAGTCTCACAAACGTTAAGCAATGAAACTTACCTCATTACTCCTCAAAATATCCGCTATAGACAGGGACGTGTTTCTATGCCAACAGACATGAACGCTAGTGTTGGCTCGTTGTTGAATTTGATGACGTTCAATAGGTAATTGGCTACTGGTGGACATTGTTGAAGTGGTAGACGGTGGGCCAGATGATGGGATTCCTCCACAGGTGCCGTTACTGCCCAACTGAGGACTTGTTTTTGCCGCAAGAATTGCCTTTGAGATGTCCTCAACCCATCGGTCGCGTTGCCAATCATTTAGAGCAGCCACGAGGAAGCATCGACTTTCGGTGTAAATGGTCAAACTGTGAGGAGCTTGCCCTTCTTCCACCATCAGCAAATCACGAAGAGGAAACTGACCGTGAACCTGTCGTAAAAGAGATCGTAAATGAATCGCCTATTCCTGCCATAGAAATCAATTGTTGAGGTTATACATTTCTATGATTCCCGATACTACCCGATATCAGAGCATCCAATACTTTGATTGTAAGAGACATAGAAATCCGACTTTATTAAGCTTGCACTCTCTCATTCTCTGCTGAAATGTACACTGATTTCAAGACTCAAATTGTGACTTCCACATCTGTTTACCGAGGGAGAAATGATGTGATAGCGGTTTTCTGATCCTCTCTTTCCAGACGAAAAGAATCAAAGCACCGGTCTAGTCCTTCACCATTATGGAGTGTGGTAGTTCTTTGATGAAGAGGGTGTATGGCTTTCTATGCAACAATGCGGCACAGGCCTTCAAGCAGTCCAGCGGGAATTTCAAATGGAAATTCTGTTAGATGCATACGCCTTTATCCCAATCATAGAAATTGACAACAATAAAAAGCTCTTGAATGGAATTAAGCTTCAATAGTGCCACAAATCGCACTTAGATACACTTGTCAACGGCTGCATCATTGGGTTAGAATCAGTCACATGTGTAAATCGAAGCTTTTCATTGGTGGTTCATGCCCCAACTTAGTTCCCCCGGATGTGCCGCGACCTTGAGACAATCTCCATTCTAATCAACTTCATAAACAATCTATTTCCATGACTCCTACTGTCTGTACTGAGATGCACTGATGATGAAAAGATAATGACATTGAATTGGCATGACAAGTGAGATTTATTCGCATCCGTCGCTGACTTGAGATCACTCCTGACTATTCCTCTATTGGAGAGGGTCGACTGTTGGCGTTATTCATTCTGTCAATTGACACATTACAGGTGAGATGAATCCATTTGCCGAAATGTGAATGCGATTTATTTGCAGGTCACTGTCGACCCTCTCACGAAATATTACAAACATGAATTGCATTATAAGACAGGTAACCTGGCAATTGATGAATTTATCAAGTCTCAGCCGATGTATCCACCACGAGACATGTCATGGCGGATACATCTGTTGAGATTTGAAAAATTTATCAATTGCTAGGTTACTTGTCTTAACATGTAATGAGTAGCGCCTGCGTGAAGCGCCTCAATCTCGGATGCGGTATTAAGTGATTGCAGAAGGCAGTCCGCCCTGCACGTGTCTCCGTTAAATCAGTAGTGCCTTCCTGGCTAATTCGCGCTCTCAACAGATGGTCCGGTGGCCTTGTGGTTAGAGGGCATGCTTGCATGTCCTCTAGCTCCAACGTCGCTGGTTCAAACCTACCCACGACTGATGAGGCCCAACAGGCCGAAACATGTACATGTCTCGTGGTGGTTACATCTGTTGAGATTTGAAAAATTAATTACATTATAAATAGGTCACTGCTAGAACAAGTATCGAGTTTCTGCAGGGAACGAGGCCGAAAATGAGACTCACAGAAACTCGGTCTGAATGACGGACTATGAGGTGCACATCATTCTGTGAAAGTCTCATTGTCGGCCTCGTTCCCTGCAGAAACTCGTGCTGGCTGCCGGACTATGAGGTGTACATCATTCTGTGAAAGTCTCATTGTCGGCCTCGTTCCCTGCACAAACTCGTGCTGGCTGCCGGACTATGAGGTGTACATCATTCTGTGAAAGTCTCATTGTCGGCCTCGTTCCCTGCACAAACTCGTGCTGGCTGCCGGACTATGAGGTGTACATCATTCTGTGAAAGTCTCATTGTCGGCCTCGTTCCCTGCACAAACTCGTGCTGGCTGACGGACTATGAGGTGTGCATCATTCTGCGAAAGTCTCATTGTCGGCCTCGTTCCCTGCAGAAACTCGCTCTGTCTGCCGGACTATGAGGTGTACATCATTCTGTGAAAGTCTCATTGTCGGCCTCGTTCCCTGCAGAAACTCGTGCTGGCTGCGGACTATGAGGTGTACATCATTCTGTGAAAGTCTCATTGTCGGCCTCGTTCCCTGCAGAAACTCGTGCTGGCTGCCCGACTATGAGGTGCACATCATTCTGTGAAAGTCTCATTTTCGGCCTCGTTCCCTGCACAAACTCGTGTTGTCTGCCGGACTATGAGGTGCACATCATTCTGTGAAAGTCTCATTGTCGGCCTCGTTCCCTGCACAAACTCGTGCTGGCTGCCGGACTATGAGGTGCACATCATTCTGTGAAAGTATCATTGTCGGCCTCGTTCCCTGCACAAACTCGTGTTAGCTGCCGGACTATTCTGTCACTAAATGCGTAAGGCATGCAGAATGGACAAAAGGCTTTTCGCGCACCTAACGAAACGACAAACCTTCATCTATGATCTACGAGTGCACTTGTAGTAATGGCAGAGCTGTCAGGCATTTGGCGGCGTGGATCAGAGAACATGCGCCACTTTAGCTAGCAGTGGCTGAACTGGGAAAGTTTTGACGCCAATAACTCTCCATTTACTACTTGATAGTTATTTAGCTTAATGTATTTTATTATTTGCTATTATCTACTTATTTTGCTATTAAGTAGTCAGTCGTCTTGTCACGTGCACAATCACAGAACTTTTTGGCCATTCTGGCGGCATTGCACATTAATGCATGTATCACAGCCTTGGTGAATGGCATTTACTTCAGCATGAGTTCACCTTGAAATCTCAATCATTTCAATTTTCTTAAATTCGATTTCGACGCATTTACGCATTTGAAAATTCTTATTGATGCTAAAAATATCCATTTCCCGTAGATTCGACATCAAGTTTGGTCGAATATTCGCAGAAATTATCCTCAGGCAACAAAATAAGAGTTCAAACAGCGCCGGATCATGGAAACAGGGATAATTACCTTGAACTGAAGAAAAGGCGAGGCGGTACGGGATGCGTAGATGAGTTGATCAGAAAAGAGGAAAAACATCCGTTGTTGATAGCCTTTCTTTGACAATTTCTGTAGCCAACCCTCTCGGATAAATTCACGTGGAAGTAAACCATCATGAGACGGCGGCAGAAGACAATCAACACCAATTAGTTCACGCTGTAGTTCCAACAATTTGTAGCGGTTCTCCATACGTCGATTGCACTCCCGATAGGAATGAATCACTTCGGTGAGTTGTGCGTGAGACACTGGGGACAAGAATAATACAATAAAATCAATCAGCGGTAAATTTGAAACTTCGACATCGATGACTTGCTTATGAAAGTTTACACGAGCAGAGATGAAGCAGAAGTAGAGCAATTCACGTTCATTAGGCATTTCGATACAATAACTACAAAGTAATCGTCAACAAGGTGAAAACCCTAATTATTGGAATGATAGAAACAGCAAGCAACCGGTGAAAATCTAATATGAAGGTCTATCATAATTGATTAGTCGAGTGTTGACGGTGGAGCTATGTTGATATGATGTCTATGTGACACTGAAAAACCACACTGTAAATCGCTGGATACCAAAATCACATACAATTTGAAACTAACATCTGATACGAGATTCTCGTATGTTTACAGAGATCTGGTATGTTTTTCATACGAAATCTCACTTACTTTCGTATGTGATTGGTATGTAGCGATACGAACTATTCTATGTGTGATTGGCTGTTTTACACTGAAATACGAATTGTTGGTATGTTTTATATACTAGACCCGATGCAAATTCATCCTTATTCGTATGCCTCTGGTATGTATTTGGTATGTGCACCTTTAAGTCACATAGCAAAAAAAGTGTATTACATACTGCTGTCAAATAACTTTTTTCAGTAATACCAGTCGCGAATATTTTTTGTTTGATAGTGTGATATTTAACTAGATTAGATTTATGGAGAATTATAAGCTCCTCAATATTGTCGTTGCTGATACTTGTCTAGCAACATTAACACGACGTTTAGTCAACTCTACTTTATGATCCAAGTTGATAAATTTCATTTCATTTAAACGATATCTTTAGTGAAATCTTGTTGACTTATAAATCTCAAACATAGCTATTTTTGCGCTCATGAATTATAATGTGTTTTTATTTCGGATTGATAATATGCTTTATTTCAAAATTACATAATGCATAATTGTTGATGGTTAAATACTCATTGATTATTTATGAAATGCCTTAGACTTACATGTATTAAAATCGAATTCAGTATTGCAAGTTTGACTATTAAATGTCATCATCTTACTACTTACAAAACAGTAGTAACATTTGTGTGATCCTTATTGACAAAAGCCTTAAATCAACATTTATTAGAAATCATTGATGTTTTCCTTTAACATTGTGCTGGTATGGGTTTAGTACGTAAAGAATGCCACATTTGAAATAACATACGAAAAGTATGCAAATATATACCAAGATCATACAGAAATGCTTCATTCGTATGTGATTGGTATTGAGCGATTTACAATGCAGAAAGAGCAATAGCGAGTTTTACCATAGATATTGTTATCAATTTACGTAACTTTTTGTGCATACTTTAGCTATGGTATGATGTGGAAAAGACGGCAACAGTGTATCCCGCAATTATGATATCTATATCTATGCATGTGAAAGACATTTAAAAAGTCTTAATTGACGTATATCTGCATCTGTATTCATAGCATTGCTGCCCTGTTCATTTCAATTATGCACAATCTTATTAACATGGATTTTGACAGGCAGCAATGTAGGACATTTTCAGGTGCTTACGCGCGCTCAAAATCCATGTTAATGTTATATTGTTGTTCATTGCGAAGCTATGTTTTAATAATGAGAGCTTGATCACAGAGATAGATTCATTTACGTGTGGGTTAGTCTAGAGCGGACATAATCCTATCATAGCCATTGTCTGGCTTGGACTCAATTATTCATCAATTTGACAATCCAGCAAAAGCTGCTGAGACCATCAACTCAGTGTTTGCTGCTACTCAAACACATCGGCCTACTCCTGTGTTTACTGATGACCATGCTGAAGTTTACTGGGCTCCGGTTATAACTGAGGAAAGTGTCTATTCCCAACTACTGAAAGTTAAACCTAACAAGGCTGCCGGTAACGATGGCATTCCTTCGTTGATTTACAAGATATCAGCTTTTATCATAGCCGCTCCTCTTGCTCACTTGATCAATTTGTCTATTCAGCAACGTCAGTTTCCTTCGTTATGGAAAGAGAGCATAATTTGTCCAATCCCAAAAAGCAATCCTCCCTCAAAAGAAAATCTGCGACCTATTTCTTTGCTGCCGATACCTTCAAAAATATGCGAAAATCTCATCATGCACTCTGATGACTTGATCGGTCGGTTTCGAGGAGCATTTGGACCTCTTCAGTTTGGTGGCCTTAAATTTTCATCGACAAGTGCGGCGCTTATATGTCTACATGATTCGATCACATCAGCTTTAGACCAGAGTCAAACGTTGGGTGTTGCAGTAATGTCATATGATTTCAGTAAGGCATTCGATCAACTGGGACACGACACGATCATTGCAGCTCTACAGGTCAGCGATTTTCCTTCTGGGTTTGTTGATTGGGTTTGCAGCTACCTTCAAAAACGTAATCAGAGGGCAAAAATTTACAATAACTACAGCAACCTGCTCCCAGTCATGTCAGGCATTCCCCAAGGCTCAGTTCTTGCAGTGTACCCCTTCAATCTAGTGCTTGGACTGCTGAGGCCTGTTTGTCCCTCCACCACAGTCGTCAAATTTGTTGATGATTGCACATTTGTGGTTCCAGTCGTCCGACGAACACCTGATCCGGTTTTTGACGAGCACAGCAATATGACGCAATGCTCAAATTCGGTCGGTCTTTCGCTCAATTTCATAAAGTGCAACATGATGTGGAAATCAAGAGCTCAGCAATGTCCCGCCCCAGTAATTCCAGATCTAGCTTCTGTCAGCCAAATAAGAATTCTAGGTGTCATTTTCACTCAAGATCTGAAATGGGAGGAACACTTCAATTACATCATCAAGTGTGCATCTCGACGCTTGTATGCTTTGAGAGTATTGAGACCTGTACTGAATAGATCATAATTGGTGTCTGTCTATCAATGCTTGATCCGCTCCGCAATTGAGTACTGCTCACCACGTTTCGTAGGCATGCTTTCTGTGGACTCACTGAGACTTCATAAATTACAGCGCAGAGCCCACTGAATTATTTGCATTGAAGAATGTGATTGCAGTAACTTTCCTTGTTTCGATAAGCGTCGAACAGCCGCTGCCATCCGCTTACTAAACAACATCTCCGTCAATCCTCGGCATCCTCTGCACTCCATCTGCCCTCAAAAGTCTGCTCTTTCTGGAAGATTTCTTTTGACAACCGTAAAAACCTCAAGAAGAAGAAATTCGTTCTTTCAGCAACAATCATCAAGCTCAACAACATTACAACGGATTGAACGAGGTTGTAGGCCAACATTCCTCTTTTAACTGCAAGTGAAAGAATTGACTCTTTCTCTTCTTACTTTTTCCTCCACGATGATTCGACTCACTTGGTGCATTTCCTTTTTTCAAGTCACTGGTGCTATCCAACTGTTCTTATGATTATCAATTATTCCAAAAATATACAATACAATACAATTGTCTGGATTGATAGCAAGCGATAGAAACTGACATAGATATTCGTCCTCTTGGCCGGGCAAGCCAAGTCCTGAAGCAGCTCGCATCAGCGAGTACACACGGTCAGATTGCAGGCAGGCATTTCAAGTGAAAAGTTTGTATCTTAGACTCAATGTTTTTAGTGACAAACTAATGAAATGGAAATATTATTCACACCGTTCGACTCTTCATGATCTAAATTTACTGATTGTGTGCGTTTCAAGTGGTTTCAATCTTGTGGTTCGTCAGAATTCAGGCTTGAATTCTTGACCCTCGAGACTAGTTCTGACCATGACCATCAGTCCTGAGAAATATCATCCCAAGATCCAAGCACGTAGACAAGGCAATTGATCTCTGGTACAATGATTCACCAACTTTTGCGTATGAAGTATGATTACATGATTATAGATTATATTGAGATGAGATTATATTGCATCTTTGTTATATTGATTGTCAATGGCTATGGTAGCTACTGCAACATGCCTGCGCAATCATTGCTTACTGCTGATCTGATAATGCCGATCATCCATGAGATTCTGACGACATGTCATTTACGGAAAGTACTAAATTCCCTTCTTTAATTCTTCAGACACAACACGGTTTTAATGAGCAAATCTGACAACCAAGACACATGCTCAGAAGACATAGGTCTATTCAAATCGACTGCTTCAGGGAAAGCTCTTATCAGTTATCACCTGCGGTCACCGCACAGAAAAATAGTGAGATATTGTTGATATGAAGAACCAAATTTCTTGGTGGCTCCGAACGTCTTTATTGATCACGTTTAAAAAACAGATTATAAAAGAAATATGCACGGATCTTCGGCCTTGTGCCTTCTTGGTGTCTCATTTTAAAAGTGACAAGAACATAAAAGTAGTGTGAAAAATAAAACTAATTTCAGTGCCTTAGCCCAGCACAATAGTAAACACCAGATCAGCGGTATTGAAGACTTTTCCATTCAAATTCTGTCGAAAAAAATAAACAGCCGTGATGTTACTATAGAGGAAAGTAAGTACATTCGAGACCAGAAACCTGAGATAAATAGAAAATCGGAATTGACTAACTATCCGCTGATCAAGGGAATGTTCTGAGCCTTAAAGAGTGTTCACTTGCTGATGTCTACTTGTGGAAGCTACCTATTTAAAGCAAGCACATTGTAACGTTCTGTTTGAACATCGCACTAAGAAGGCACAAGGCCGAAGATCCGTGCATATTTCTTTTATAATCTGTTTTTTAAACGTGATCAATAACGACGTACGGAGCCACCAAGAACTTTGGTTCTTTTTATTAACAATGACTGTGCTCCTCAAAAACCTGATCAACCGTAATAGTGAGATAGTGAGTTGTTAGTGACAAGCAAATTTCAGTGGGTGAATGATACTGCTAGAGATTTGTTAGGCCAACAGAGGTTCTGTGCGGTCGCCCCAGGGTATAAGTAATATCTTTGGTATAGCGATTATAAAGTCAAAAGAATGATGTGTCCATATGCATGCACGGATAGTCTTTCAAAGCCACTGACGCAAATTCACTAAAATAGGAGGAACAAAGTCACATTTTGGTGTCAAATCAATAGCTGAATAAGGCTGCTACAATGTGTTTCATTTAGGGTAAATGGAAAGTGGCTTGTCCTGCCATCCTAAGCAGCAACAGGTGCGCGGATCATCCAATCACTTTATAGGTTACGTAATCTGAATGCATCACATGCAATGACAAATACCCCTCCATTTTTATTATATTTTTGAACAAATCCTGAGGTCCAATAAAATACGGCCGGAATTTTCGGATTTTCCCGCAAGATTCTCACGAATTCCGGTATAAAAAAAGCACGTGGACACACCATAAACGAGTATTCTACAGCATATCAGCAGGAAATGATCCACTTACGTCGACAGTCATGAAAATCTGGATGAGTATTGTCATAATGGCGCATCAATCGTTCTATAAGATTCCGGTAGTGCAGCAAACGATGTGAGGGCGCAAGCAGGAACGCGTAGAGCGGCAAGTAACACGTTTTACCACCTTCAAACGTCCTTACAGCTTGCTCCAAGCCAGGATCACCTCGAATAGCGCGCTCCATGTCGTGCAACAAAGCTTCTTGATGCTCAAAATAACGACGGTATAACTGCAAGAAGAGAATGTGAACTGTAGAAATTTGGGGGTTTGGATACATGTACAGACTACTCGTGATAATTTTATGGCAAACGAAGAGGTCAGGTACAGCGATGTGTATTACAAGGGTGCGAGTGCTTGGATCGTGTTCGGTTTTAATTTCGGGTTGCGAATTTAAGATACTTAGAGATTTATAAATGTGCTTTTTGACTCATTTTTTAGATGTACATGTGCATATATTTCATAAATGTCTTGTATTCAAATGTTATGCACTTAAGCGTATTGTGGCCTCAATCGTAGATCTGCGTCTTCATTAAACTGCAGCTTTTTAAAGTGCAAGCAGACCTAGTATTTGACGAAACATGTAACTGTATTGGAATGTTAAGGCGATATATAATCATTTATCAATCTGCTATATTCTGATGCGACATGCGTATTACAATGATGCACCGAATCGATGCAGCTATATGTCTCTTTTATCATGATTGTCATTAGGGGCGTATTGTCCACATTCTCAGTCCTGATCGATTGCTTCTTACTAAGTACAATGCGAATTACTTTTCTTTTCAGTTACATCAAATTCCTCGAACTTCTTCGCGATTGGCATCTACTCTCTCTGATGTGCTTGTACTTCACAACACAATTGATGCATGCTCGTTACCATGGTGGAATCAGTTCTTACATAAACTCGCTCATCTTGGAACTGCAAGAAGACGTTTAAACTAAGGACTCCACTTTTCTTCACTTTGATAAGCGATATCCTTCGATCAGCTATCACATGAAAACGTCTTAAGACAACATTGGGAGCATGTCTGATTGCATTGGGATAGTTACGCGACGCTGAATAGAACTCACTCGGAGATTTTTGAAAATACGTGCAAATTACATATTACCTATCTTCATCCATCGTGTCAATTTTTTGACTTGAGATCCACTATTTGTAAATTAGCAGACAGCACTACTCATAAATTTACTATGAGTTGTGCTTGCATGATATTGGTACTATTCTTATTGCATTTGCGGATGAATAAGTTTGTCATAAATCAATATGTACTTCATCAATGATCTGTAAGTGATTTTAATTTATTAATATGCTTAATACGAGTAGTGTAAAAAGTTGACAAAAGTTCTCAATTTTTGATTTTTCTTTAAATCTGATTTCGTGCTCAATGAGTTTGATTTGGTTATCAAACATACTTCACCAACATTGTAGTAGTTGTAGCTATACGTAGAAAACTAATGACAAGAAATAAGAAAAGGATGACAACTATAGAAATTCCTGTTTATTCTCGACGTTCCTGTTGCTCGACACAGAAAAGGTCATTCTGACATGATGGAGTTCAGGCTATGAGAACCGCTGTGTTATGGAGACGTCATCTCGGATTACCGTTGTTATGAAATATCTGCAAGAATGCTAACGTCTTTTCTGCTTTCTTTTCATGACATCGGTGAGAGTTGCCAGAAGGCGAAGATCATTGACGTGAACTTTTTGTAACGCTCAAGAGCTGTTGTACCTTTTTTTATTATGTCTTCGCTTTTTTTATTACTTAATAATATGAAGGTATGTGTGCTTAGCGTTTTCCTCCCTATATGAGTTTTCACCGCCTAGCACACATGTAGAGATGGACTGCATCTCATTAGATATCTATGCTGACTTTAGAGAGGTTTTAAGTTGGTTTGAGCTATGTATCGTGAAATGCTATGATTAGTAAGAGAAGGTAACGAGCTATGTACAGTATGTCATGACGAGAGAGCTTTTGAACGTTTTTGAAAGTTGTCGGCGACTAGGAGTGATGATATATAAGGGAAGGTTTGAATGTGGACGGGGTCGACGGCTGAAGATCTACCGAGAGGCGACGTGACTAGCAGCAGGTTTACATCTGCGGGTGGAGTGCTACCGACGAAGAGTCGGTGACGAGGTAAGATCAGGGCTAGTTAGACCAAAGCGTGTAGTCACTGACAGTAAAGTAAGTTTCAGGGACGGTAAGATCTGTGTCCAGTCGCTGATTAACTTTGTCTAAGTGCTTTAGGGGAGTAAAGTTTGGGAAAGCAACTTCTGTAGAGTCAACTCACATTTGCAAGAGCTTATTAATATCCAAAAGCTGACGAGGTAAAAGAGAAAGAACAATATTTTGAAAGTAAAGGAATAAAGTTTTATTCGAAGAGATCACGACTTCTGTAATTTGGCCTTTTAACAGGGATAGAGTGATAAAAGTTGCAACAATCGTCTGTGGAAGCTTCCGCAACCTTTCCCCAATTCTGGGACTGGTCTGTATACAGAAAGCCGCGTATATCTATTTATGAAACCGACGAATTTACTTTATTTCGTGCACGTATTGTACAGATTGTAAAACCCGAGCGGGAGATAATATTTACTCCAATGCATTGGAAGGAGCGCAATCTATGCAAGATCTTTGCTATCATTGCTGATCTTATCCTGCTTTAGTATTGCATGATTCAGCAGGCCAAATTTCTATTCAAATCAGGGTTGACCGGTAAAAACCACCAGCTTTTGTCACCATTTTTCGGCTAAAACTGGCAAAAACTATTTTTCCAGCATTACTACTTAAGTTTTTTGGGTACATACAATATAAGGGATCATCGTCACTCCTTACTTTATTGATGAACGTTAGTCGCAATAAGTTCACTTTACTTTTTCATCATTCGATAAACATTTAGGCCTGTATTTTCACGTGATTACACGAATATTACTATGAAATTTATCCTGCACTCCCAGAAGGACTAGATCAAAAATTTTGCCCTTCAACATTTTTCATGTCATGGTAATTTACCCTCACATATTTAGAGGACAAGGTTATGTTAAATGAATTAAAAACCGAAAGTAAGGGTTTGATTTGAGCTCAAAATATGGAAATTTCAAGAACTTTAAACAAACTTGTACATCACAATAATGTCAAAATTGTTTGTCGCTCTCAGATTCTATTAACAAGATCAATTTTACAGCTTACTGGACATGTTCTTTTGTTGAGATTATAACTGAAGCTGTTCAGACATACCTCACTTTATCAAGATTGCTGGTGCGAACTATGTTATTTAATTGTTAATTGTTCTTACAAATCATGATTTCCTGCTACAGTCACAACCATTAGTACATTAAGTATACTTCTAAAAAAAAGTAGAAATGCATTCTAAGTGACTGTTGCACATTGCTTGATTTGGGAGGTGAGATTTCCGGTGAACAGGCCTTTTGATAGAGTGTTCTCTCTGCGTTCATGAGACCTGGGTTCGAATCTAGATCTGATGAAACCTAAGCTGTTATTAAAATACACTCTACATTCTTGCTGAACACTCAACACAGAAGAATGACAGTGGGATTATTGAAGTTCGTCCACATGAAGAAAGTGGCTTGCTTAATTTAGTTCTATGTATAAACCAGTTTTATTCATACATAAATTTTCATTTTTTCATTCATTTGATAATAATTCTGCGAGCATCTAACAACTTCTGTTACATGAACCGAAGAGCCAAAATGGTGCTGAAGTCTACATTTGTTCTTAAATCACAAGAAAAGGGCAGAGCAATCGTAAAGAAAGGCAACATCGTTTGTCGTTTGTTATAAAAACATATCATGTGGTTCCATCACAGAATGAATGTCATGTTTTGGAAGGTAAGAGTTGCAAACTGCAAACCCACATGCACTGTAATACTTAAACCCCAACTTGCTGTCGATCATTTCGTGAAGAAATAGACTGATTTTTCAGAATTTTAGTTTTTGCCGGTTTTTAGCTGGTTTTTACCACTTAGCGGCAAAACCCAGTTTTAGCTGGTAAAAAGCCAACCGTGATTCAAATACTCTCGATAATTATAGACATGTCAGTCACTTCATTCCTTGATCATCATAGCACCTGCTGATCGAAATATAAAAAGAAATTTTATTTTGAATATCGAAAACTTGGTTCTTCCCAACTCAACATAATCATTCAAGGGAAAATATACTTCTGCGGATACTATAATGTATTAAAATACAAATATAACGCCCGACGTTTCGCTGTCAACCAGCTTGATCACGAGCAAAATTTATAATGGCACAAAGGTGATAAAAACTGGAAGCGTGCGCAGAATGGAGTTACACGTCAGTGCGGGATAGTCACGTGAATAATCAAGGTCCCCTAAACATGTTTAGGGGTCTTGAGGTGCTACTATATTTACGATACAAGTAGTAATGCTAAAAGTTCAAAAGCTAAACGAGAAGTGAAGCAAAGTAGTAGCGCGCACACATCAGCAGACAGATAATTTCCTACCGATGCAACCATTCCTTTCCTTGGTGAGGATCACAAAAGAAAAGTCCTAGGAGTATTACGAAGGACTGGTCTCACTGAGAAAATTCGTATTTGTTTCACCTCTGGAAGATCTCTCAAAAGAATCCTACATCCTCCTAAAGAACGAAAGGAATGCTCGACAGCCTGTGAAACGTGCTCCTCTGCAAAACAGAAAGGTAGATGTTTTAGTAAATGGGCCATATACAGAATTTCATGTTCTATTTGTGACAAAATTTACATTGGGGAGACAACACTCCTAGGACTTTTCTTTTGTGATCCTCACCAAGGAAAGGAATGGCTGCATCGGTAGGAAATTATCTGTCTGCTGATGTGTGCGCGCTACTACTTTGCTTCACTTCTCGTTTAGCTTTTGAACTTTTAGCATTACTACTTGTATCGTAAATATAGTAGCACCTCAAGACCCCTAAACATGTTTAGGGGACCTTGATTATTCACGTGACTATCCCGCACTGACGTGTAACTCCATTCTGCGCACGTTTCCAGTTTTTATCACCTTTGTGCCATTATAAATTTTGCTCGTGATCAATCTGGTTGACAGCGAAACATCGGGCGTTATATTTGTATTTTAATGCATTATAGTATCCGCAGAAGTATATTTTCCCTTGAAGTACCCACTACCGGATGCGAGGAGCATACCCTACCAACCAACATAATCATGGTTAAGTATATGAGATATCACTGATATCGGGCTTTACAGTGTGTAGAAAGTGCGAGTCATAGATTAAATGTATGCGTCTCCGAAGGAGATGAGTATATTACGTCTATGAACGAGAACTTTCTAAGTGTAAAGATTGATTTCTGTGATATACTCGTATCATGATTTAAATGCCGCAACAGTACATTCGTTTGCTGACCTGTTTTTCGGACTTTAAATTGAAACGTAGTTATTTCTTAGTTCAATACATAGTTGCGAAAGACTGCGAATTACATGGAATAGTAGCACATATAATAATAACAACTTTATTACGCGTCAAGGAAAGACAAATGCATTGTAAATGACGAGAACAAAGCAAATAGATAAATAATGAACGCGCAGGCTCCGGGAAACAAATTGCCGTTCACAGACTATTCACGATGCCACTCTAAGCCTAAGGTCCGAAAGCAACTCTACGGTCAATCTGGCCTGTCGCCACCCTAGGAAGGGTTTTAGTTGACCCTGCACACAGCTCATTGACCAATCCCATAAATATACCATTTAAAAGGGCGGGGTTGATCACATAGATGGCGAGTTCTTTCAGAAGAACAGATATCTGAGAGCTGGCAGATATCAAGGGAGATGACATCATTGCTACGAAGTGGAGCAATATCGCAGCCAAATGTCAGACTCGGCAATACGATAGTTCGCCAAAAACGAGTTGTTCCACGACGTTAAATGGGTTTATTAGCCGATATTTCACAACCAGTTCGGGTTGCGTCGTCAATAATAATGGTAATATTTATAGTGATGTAACTGTTGTCCCTGAATGTCAAAATGATATTGTTAGTTGTGTAACTCTGCCATATATTGTTAAAACATCAGAAACGATTGCCAGGATTCTTCGTCAATTTAATGTTAAAACTTTCTACAAGCCTTATCTGCGCATAAGGAATTTTCTACCTGGTCCTAAGGATAAGGTCGATCCCTGTCAGAGATGTGGTGTTCTTTATAAGATTCCTTGTCAAGATTGTGAACTTTCATATATTGGACAGTCTGGTAACTGCTTAAACACACGTGTTGGTCAACACCGCGCCGCCTTAAGGCTAATGCATCCTGAGCGGTACGCTGTCGCAGAGCATTCACTTGTTAAATATCACTCAATAAATTGGGACAATGTTGAAGCTCTTGAATTTGAAACCAATTAACACAAAAGACTGTTTCTTGAGGCATGGCACTCAAAGCGAATGCCTACAATGAATCGATGTGAACTTCCTGTCCCCTCTGTATACAGTATTATCTAATTTCTGTGATTTCTATGACTTTGACTTTATCTGTCTATCTAATGTCTTTGATTTCTATGACTTTCTATTCAGTATTGTTTTTAAGATTCCATGCTGCTTTTGTGTCTATAGCTATAGCTATGTTCTATTCTTTTATTGTTTATGGCGCCATTCTGTCTAGCGAGTAATGTTGACGATCTGCTTCGCAAGCTGTCTATTTCATTCTGCCCTGACGACGCAACCCGAACTGGTTGTGAAATATCGGCTAATAAACCCATTTAACGTCGTGGAACAACTCGTTTTTGCATATTCACACCGACGTACGACCTTATGATAGTTCGCCTATGAAATGATTTTGCGACAGGGCTGAGGTCTTTGTTGAACATGCCAACTAGAGTTAAACCAAAAAGAGATCCTCGAGGTCGTTTAATCCGAGATTCGACATGCGCCTTCTCATCCAAATGACTAGTCAACACAATACCGCCGTGTGTCGATTGCTCACGAATGGACATGTTTTGACCGCTACGAGTCCACGTCGGCAAAGGTTTGGATTTGTGAATGAAAGTCTCCATTTATTTGCAAAACTGGATGCAATGTCGAGTAGGGATTGTAACTTAAGGAGATCATCCGCATAACAGACTGCAGGAACATCCAGGTCTTTCTTTGGCGTCCAACAGCACGCTTGCCAGATACTTCCATGTCCGTAACTTTCTTGACCCATTCCGACTTGCTCTTCCTCCGCACATGACCAAACCAGCGCAACCTTTCTCTCCTGATCGAATCCAAGATGTTCTCTAGTCCCATTTCCTGTCGCAGTTCTTCATTCGACCTTCTCTCTGATCTTCTCACTCCGCACATCCAACGTATCATGCGCATCTGCGCAGACAGCAGCATCCTTTCATCATTTGCGAGCAGGGGCCACGATTCACAACCGTAAATCATTGCTTGCCGGACACATGCAGCATACAGCTGGCCTTTGACTCGCATGGACGGTGACTTCGATGTTAAGAAGGCTTGGAGCTCCCGAAACTTTCTCCAACCACACCGTATTCTGGCAACCACTGCTGACTCAACACCACCGCAACTGTCGATAACATCACCAAGATAGCAGAAGCAGTCCACGCTCTCAAGTCGGGTTCCGTGCATGTCAACGCACTTGGGAATATCTTCACCATCATTCTTCGAAGCTGATAAGCACTTCTCACACTTGTAATTGATAGCCGCAGTGAGTCTCCCTTTCACTTTTGAGCATCGCGCATGCAACCAGCCATTGCAGATGTTACACTGGATTGAATATCCGTGTCATTAGAAACAAGACCCGAACGCTTTAGAAATGGGCCCACTGAACTGCCTAAAAAGTCTGTTGGAATTGAGGCATGTCTTAAGCAAGTAGACAGCAGTTTGGAAAGAGCTTTCATTAGTTCATCACACCAGCCATTAAGTAAATGTTCAACCGTGACAGCATCTGGACCAGGTGCTTTGCCACGAGTTAAGCGAAGTATAAGTTTTCCAACTTCATCGGGGATATGCAACGTATAGGAAGCGGAATTGATTGCTGCTTTATTAGCAAATGTTCGTATGTCACTAATGATAAACTTTTGCTCCTCAGAAAGAGGCCTATCTGCGACAGAAGCTTGAAAGTGGGTAGCAAATGCATGAGGACCTGCTCGGCCAGTACCCTCTACTTTCGTACAAAATCGACGAAATTTGCCACCAGTAGTAGAGCTTCATGGTTGTCGCCTGACACAGCAGCCCACTTTCAGGCTTTCCGGTAATTTTTTCGGACCTCTCGATGACACCTATACATTGCAGAATCCTAAGACTTTCCACTCGAGATCCAAAGTCTGTGCCAAAACCTGGCAATACTTGGAGACCACCATTTCTTTGAGGAGCAGCGTTTAACCTGATTCAGCAGCAGCTAAGTGGACAG